>JADLZN010010893.1:0-178734 GCA_018155175.1 Sinocyclocheilus anophthalmus
ACGTTGCTTTGATTGGCAAACGGAGACGTTCCTCTGCGTAAATCTCATGCGTCACACTGAAACTTTGGAAGCCACTTCCTCGTCTGATTTTGACTCCTCATCCTTGCTGCTCCGAGAGGATTCGGGAAAGGGGGAGTTGAACTGATCTTACAGCAAACGATGAGCCCTGAATCCCACATCGGTTACATAAAATGGTAAATTAAGTTAGTGATGTGAGAGGGAAAAGTTCCACCCCTCAGCTGCACTCTGCCAGCCAGTCAGAGCGCAGCACGGCTGTATTTGGGTCACAATAGTGCGTTTCTTTTGCGTGGTTGACAGATGTATTGTGCTGTAATCTTCCCCAAAAAGAGATGAGGGGGTTTAGAGCAGCCTTCCCTCAAATTTAGTAACTTCTTGCTCCTCTTTCCTTCCTTCCATCAGGTTTCTTTACAATAAATGCCTGTCTGAATGCTTTTTCTTTTGTGTTTTGTGTCTTTGTCTGTGCTTTCATCCCAAATACTGACAAATAATCAATAAAATGGCTGTTAATTAAATTCAGATGGTAGGTTTCTGCTTTATAAGTCATTGATTTCTTAGCCCTCTGCTCATAAAGGCTGCTCTCATCTGCTGCAGTTAAGCGGTGAATGAATGAGAGTCCCAGATTTGGGAGCACTGGGATTTGCAGCGGTGAAAGATTTCCTCCTCTGCTGGTTGGAACGGATTCATTTAGACTCGTATGATAGCAGCGGCGCTGGTTTGTGTTACGGTACGCGTGGTGTGCGATCGGGTCAGGAACAGAGGGGAATTGATAGTGACAGATTCTACGCACCTGCAATTAATTCTCGTGGTCTGTGTGAAGCTCTGATGAGCAGGTCATGCATGCGAGAGAAATGTCCTCTATGTGTGTGGAGATGCACACATAGTGTTTCTGGTGTGTGTGTGTGTTTGTTGTGTGTGGAGGCGTCTTTGGAATTTGCCTTCATATTATTGTTTTGCTCTAAGGTTTTCTTGAGTTTTTCTCTCTTTGAAAGACACAACCTGTGGTGATCCTGCTTTTTTTTCTGCTCATGTGACGGAAACCAAGGGAAAGATGAAAGGTGAAACAAACGTTTTGCCAGGTCATTTACATGCTAAATTTTTTGTTTTATACTTGTATAATTTTTAACTATTTTGCGCAATTCATGCAAACAAATAGTGGATTTAATTCATAACTTTAAAAATACATTCTCATAAACAATCAGTTTTTATCTTCTTTTAAACCATAAAAGTTTTTTTGGGGGCAGTATCTAAATAGATATAATATTTTTTAATATAATTATACATATTATTTTATTTGTATGTAATAATAATAGTAATTAGACTTAATAGTAATAATTAAAAAAGTGACATTTGTTCATTA
Source organism: Sinocyclocheilus anophthalmus (assembly GCA_018155175.1). Classification (NCBI taxonomy): domain Eukaryota; kingdom Metazoa; phylum Chordata; class Actinopteri; order Cypriniformes; family Cyprinidae; genus Sinocyclocheilus; species Sinocyclocheilus anophthalmus. Next base: position 1,379 of record JADLZN010010893.1, read on the forward strand.
TTATAAGTAACAGTATATATTTTTTACATTTTTTAATTATTTGTATTTTAAATCAATCATTTTATTCATTTTTTAAAATTAAAGTTCTCTTATTAAAATGAAATGATGCTCACAATCATCAATAACATATTCATTAATACAATATGGTTTTTACACGGTTATATTTTGTTTATTAATTTCAATAATTAATACTGTTAATATAATATATAATAATATACTACTTTACCTCATAATGGAATATGATACTCTAATTTCTAATAATTACTACTATTATTATTTAAAATAAATAATGCTTAATAAAAGTACAGGTTATTAGATGTATAGCAATTATACAAATCAGATGCTTCAAATATATTATTCTAATTGTAGTAATGATTTTTTTTTACTTATTGATATTGATAACTGATCAATATATTATTATTATTATATATTATATTATATTATTATATCCCCAAAAAAGTATTATTGTTTATAATAATATTGTAAGTAACAAAGTAGTTTTAATTAGGCATAATAATAATATTAAAATACTATAATTTTTTTTGTAATGGTTATATGGATATTATTAATAATATAATTTTTAATGAATTAAGGAATTTGTTTATTTTATGTCAAAAGATTTTGATACAAAAATATAAATTAATTCCCAATAGTACTATTAAAACAATAAGTCATAAAGTATTAATATAAATAACAGTGTATATTTTGTTGTATCATTTAAAACAAACAAAAAAATGTTTTATTTTGCTTGTGCTCTTTCTATAAAATAAATGACACTTGGTTTGATTTAGATTTCTTGTTCTCATGCAGTGATATTTGTACATTTATTACATGTGACTTCAATGTTCAAATATTTATGTGACACTGTATTATGCACTTGACATCTTCAGTATCATATTCCATTATGATATTAAACATTCCTTTTCTTTTATGTCTTCTTTGACAGAAAGTCTTACACTCAAAAGATTTACACTGTCATCCTGTCAAGTAACTTTATATCCGTCCATCACATTATATAATAACTCCACAGTTCACCACACATGAAGTGCTAGATGAAACACAGACTCAGCGTCCAGCTCTTAACCATTGAGGTGTAATGCACTTTAACAGTTGGTTGGTGACCTCTAAAGTTAGCAACTTGTTTACCACACCATGACCGTGTTTCACCCTGTTTTTTCGGTCAACAGCATGTGTCAGAAATGACTTCTCGCCTCTTGTATGAAGTACGCAAGTGTGGAGGTCATCTGTGAATCAGTCGTAACATATTATCTCGCCCTTTTGATGCTCTTTGAAGCTGTTGTTTGGTCTCATGCACAAATCAACAACTCCATACTGTATATAACAGGATATGGAGGGGAAGGTTTGTTTTAGGTCAGGGGATAAAGAGGTTTGTGGGTCATTTTTCACTGATGTGTACCTTGACTTCATCAACTAGTTTCCACCTCATTGGTTACCTCAAAATCTTCACATTTCATATCTGATCTTACTTCCCACTTTGAAACAAAGCCCGCAGAAAACCACACGTCACCACCGATCCCGTCTTTAATTAAATGAAAGTAGGTGAATGGATTTCATCAGATAGGTTTTTCTCTCGTTTGTCAGTGTTATTGGGTCTTTTTTATCAGATGGGACTCATTTGGAAGACAAATTGCATCTTGTCCCTTCCTTCCTGATCACCAGGCGCACCAGAGACTCCTTCTGAATGCTAACTGGGATGATTCTGTCTGATAGCGTTGAGGCTTAAGGTACCCTGTTAGTGAATCAATGACACCCTATGGTAGCTTTTAGGTTATTGGCTCAAGTCATGGCTACAGGTGCATCTCAATAAAGTAGAATGTCATGGAAAAGTTCATTTAGTTCAGTAATTCAACTCAAATTGTGAAACTCGTGTATTAAATCATTTCAGTGCACACAGACTGAAGTAGTTCAAGTCTTTTTTTCTTTTAATTGTGATGATTTTGGCTCAGATTTAACAAAACCCACCAATTCACTATCAACAAATTAGAATACTTCATAAAAAAAAAACATTTTTAGTGAATAGTTGGCCATCTGGAAAGTATGTTCATTTACTGTAAATGTACTCAATACTTCGAAGGGGCTCCTTTTGCTTTAATTACTGACTCAATTCGGCATGGCATGGAGGTGATCAGTTTGTAGCACTGCTGAGGTGGTATGGAAGCCCCAGGTTTCTTTGACAGTGGCCTTCAACTAATCTGCATTTTTTGGTCTCTTGTTTCACAATTTCCTCTTGACAATACCCCATAGATACTCTATGGGGTTCAGGTCTGGTGAGTTTACTGGCCAATCAAGCACACCAACACCATGGTCATTTAACTAATTTTTGTTTCTTTTGGCAGTGTGGGCAGGTGCCAATCCTGCTGGAAAATGAAATCAGCATCTTCAAAAGCTGGTCAGCAGAAGGAAGCATGAAGTGCTCCAACATGTCTTGGTAAACGGGTGCAGTGACATTTGGTTTTCAAAAAACACAATGGACCCAACACCAGCAGATGACATTGCACCAAATCATCACAGACTGTGGAAACTAAACACTGGACTTCAAGCAACTTGGGCTATGAGCTCCACCCTTCCTCCAGACTCTAGGAACTTGGTTTCCAAATTAAATACAAAACCTGCTCTCATCTGAAAAAAGGACTTTGGACCACTGGGCAACAGTCCAGTTCTTCTTCTCCTTAGCCCAGGTGAGACACCTCTGACGCTGTCTGTGGTTCAGGAGTGGCTTAACAGGAGGAATAGGACAACTGTAGCCAAATTCCTTGACACATCTATGTGTGGTGTCTCTTGATGCCTTGACCCCAGCCTCAGTCCATTCCTTTTGAAGTTCATTCAAATTCTTGAATCGATTTTGATTGGCAATCCTCTTAAGGCTGCGGTTCTCTTGGTTGGTTGTGAATCTTTTTCTTCCACACTTCTTCCTTCCACTCAACTTTCTGTTAACCAGCTTGTATACAGCACTCCCCCCCCTTGAACAGCCAGCTTCTTTGGCAATTAATGTTTGTGGTTTACCCTCCTTGTGAAGGGTGTCAAATGATTGTCTTCTGGACAACTGTCAGATCAGCAGACTTCCTCATGATTGTGTAGCCTAGTGAACCAACTGAGAGACCATTTTGAAGGCTCAGGAACCTTTGCAGATGTTTTGAGTTGATTAGCTTATTGGCATGTCACCATATTCTAATTTTTTTGAGATAGTGAATTGGTGGGTTTTTGGCTCACATTTAACAAAAACCCACTATTAAAATAGCCAAAGACTTAAACTAATTCAGTCTGGGTGCATTGAATTTATTTAATACACGAGTTTTCACAATTTGAGTTGAATTACTGAAATAATGAACTTTTCCACGACATTATAATTTATTGAAATGCACCTGTACTTCACGACTATTCTGCAGAACGGATTGACTGACACATTAAAGCCAACCGCCACAGTTCAGTTCTTATGTGAAATCTAGGGAGGGTTCATGGGAAATTATGCATTGCAATAAAGCACAATATATAGTTTTGCTAAATGTAGTGGCATTAACCTTATGAACTTTGCCTCTCAATTAGTGTTCATTGTAGCATATGTACCTTCCTAAATATGGCTTTGTATGCCTGCGTACTCATAAAAAACACTGACACCTAGAAACAGCATAAATTTGACAAGCTGTAAGCTATTCATTTAAAAGTAGTGCAGCTACATTTAAGGTACTACTGGAGAAAAAAAGTCTTGTTTAGTTAGGTCAAAAACAAAAAAGTAACTAGTGCTATTTGACAGTTAAATTTAATACTACTATGTATTATTATTTTTAATTGACATTTAGTATATGTATTTGGTATAATAGTGTTTTAAAAATGTATAATAAAAAAAAATCTACCTAAAAATCTCACCAAGGGCTGCATCCAAAAAAAAAAATAAAAAAAAAAATATATTATATTTTTTTTTTGTATAAAGCATTTTATTGTTTGAAATAGAAATCTATTGTAACATTATAAATGTCTTCACTGTAACTTTTGATCAATTTAATGGTCCTTGCCAAATAAAAGCATTCATTTCTTCTTTTTAAGAAATCTTACTTAACTCCAATACCCCTTGTTTATTAATTTATTTATTTGAATTAACAGTGCATACATATTTTAAGCCAGCTCTTGCCACATTTATCTTTTAATGATTCATGAATGTGCCTCTTTTCCTTATTCCCTTATATCTTTTCCCAGCACACACTATTAACCTTAACACACATTAACCTTCATCATTCATCAGCCTCGCTAAAGGTCACTTCCTCCCCGTGGCATCGCACTGTTACTCTGACCACGAACCAAGGAACATGTGAAGAAACCATGGCCATGTGTGTCGATCGCAGTGTCTGAATGTCTCTTTTCTTTGTATTTAATCAATTCAGTTAAAAAAATGTTCTCAATTGTAATGCTAGTCAAGGTTTCTTGCACCAAAACCGATCATAATTCAGTTTCTCACGACCTTCTTTCTGACGCTTTGAATTGAAGTCAACATGAAATGCGGTTCCCCACTCATTTCATTTAGATTACATTGTTGAGTGAAATGAAAAAAAAAAAATTAACGGGCAAGGCAAAAAAGTATGACGGGACTTAATTTTATCCAGTTGATTGGATCATGAAAAGTGGACGTTACTGAATGAAGCCTTAAAAATAAAGATTTCCGAAAACAAACACTTTTTTCCCCCATTGGAATCATACATACCAATTAATTATTCATAACTGATCTGTCCCTTTAAGACTTCTGCATGTAAATGAGCTCTGTTTTGATTGGCTAACTCATGCGTAGCAGCATCATTCGCACTGTCGTTCATTTGGAAGTGTAAACACTGCGTGACAACACCAATTACTTTGTGCGGATCATCATAGTCTGAATCGTTTTTGAGACGAACACACACACTTACTCATCAGGATTTTCCCCATGATTATTTCGTCTGGTCTGATCTTTGCGAGACTCGCGGCTGTCATGAGCTCCGTCAGCCTTGTGTGCAATTTAGAGGCTTGACAGGCAATTTGAATCATTCATCCCATTATTTTCATAAAATATACATAAATTCATGGAGTGTAATAGCCTGCTTCTCTTGACTACTGTCTAATTTATGGACAAATTAAATAATTATGTGCATTAGAGTAACACAGGAATATTTTATTTTGACCAATTTGTCCAAGCCGTCAAACCCAGAGTTTGAAGATTCAGGAACTGATGAAGATCGCATCTCATTCTGGAAACAACAGCACTGTATTTCCAGTTTATGCATTTTACTACCTTGTTTCATTTCTTTAATCCAGTATTCTGCACTACAGAGCCAAAACTGCATCTCCATCCAAGTACTAATTGACTACATTAACACACCGATGAGAGATATTTGCTAGTTTTGGTCTCTTCATTTTCATTATGGCATTTTATTATTATTATTATTATTATGAAGAGTGTCTAAATTTGCCATGTGTTTAATAATTTTATGAGCATGCATAATTATTCATAAACATGTGAGTGCTTGCATAACAATAATATTAATCAATAAATAAAAATCGATATCAAAACTGGACTACCTGCATAATAATAACAATAATAAGTAAAAATTATATTATTAAATGATTAAAAATCAATATTAACATGGTAATTTATAATGTTATTATATTATATTATATTATTAATAAACGAACCGCTCCAGGTAAAGTTCTCTACAGACCGTGAGGGTTAAAGTCATGAAAGCAGACGGTTTGACTCTGTCATAATAAGGATGGCTGTCCTGCCGCAGAGAGCAATTACAACACATCTTTCCATTCTCATCCAGCGCTCATCCATCATGTGAAAGTCAGGGGCCGCGCCATTCACCGGGAGCCAAATAACCTGATTCACCGCCAGAGCTTCTCTATGATCAGTCTCCGTCAGTCACTGCTGAGGAGATCAGACCTCGTTTAACAGCGCAGATGCTCTGAAAACCCTTGACTCCCCAAAAAAATCAGCGATTTAGAATCAGTGATTTCCCAAACACTACAGACTTCAATTGCACATTGTTTACCTAAACAAAACTCATCAACGCATTTGAAACCCCTAACTTTTGTTCTACCAACTACCTTTACCGAGAGTTTTGAATATAACGCGTTTTTTAATATATATATAATATATATATATAATATATATATATAATTATATATATCTAGATATATATATATCTATAAATGATATATTCAGTCCATTTCTTTGTAAAGTGCAATTCATGCTAGGATCTTGGTCGTCGCGCCTGTAATTACAGTGCAACAGCTTTGTAGGATTGTAAAAGGATTGGGGAAATTTATTTCTGCCAGGGCAAATCCTTTTGATTCGCCTTTCCAATTTCAACCCAGTCACATCTTGTTTTAACGGGACCATTATCTAATACCTCTGCAGGGTTTACAGGTTTAAGCATTTAATTTTTTATAAGCATTAAAAACTATCTCGCTAGTGATAACTACTAGAACTGGTAGCACGAAGTACTAGTGGAAAATGTGGACCCTATCTATGATTACATAGCTAGCATATAAATCATGGTTTCAAAAAAGATTTGTGTATAAAATATTTAACAAAATTATACTATAGAGTTATTGACAAAGGTTTTCTTTTTCTAACTGTATTTCATGCACATATATATATATATATATATATATATATATATTATATATAAGATATATATATATTGATTTTCAAATTATAATTCTGTTTGATCACTAAATGTTATCATGACAATAGTATACATACATCTTTTTGTGTTTATGTGTGTGTGTGGTGTGTGGTTGTTGTGTTTTAAAGCATTCAAATAAAGCTTCAATGGCGTTCATTGTGTCGTTTAAAATATTGGATAGACAGATGATACTCTCTATCACCAGTGTTATTTCAGTATTATTGAAATATTATAAAGCTATTATATGCTATTATAATATTTTTCAATATTTTTGAAAAATAAATCAATATTAGATTTTATTTTAATATTTTCCTCTTGTCCTTTAACTTTTAGTTTAGTAACTGTGTGTTTTGTGTTTTTTGTCATTTACAAAAAAAAAATCATAAATATGCTTATATATAACTTATAATAATTTGTATTGTCATTTTAGTGTATTTAGTTTTAACTAATTATTTTAGTGCATTAAGTTAACTAAATTAAAAGTGAGAAATGTTGCCTTGGCAAGTAGCTGTTTATTTATTTATTTTTTCCTCAATTATGGCTTTAGATTTAGTATTAATTAACTTTAATAACCCTGCTCTTAACTGATACCGGTGTAGCCCTAGTAAAAAATACTAAACTAATTGTCCATTAAATGTATAAAGTTATAAAGTTATAAGTTTAATGTATAAACTTATAAAGTTCAACAAAAGAGTAATTTTCAGTACAGTATATTTGTAGCATTTAAATACCTGCACATGCATGACGTCATCATAACATTTAGAAAACGGTCTCTTACCCACTTAATGCAGGACGCATTATTGAAGGCTTTGCATTAACAGTCAATTACATTAAGAATAGAAAAGCTGTCCGAAACGAACATTATGAATACACATTGAGAAAAGGTCCTCGCCCCACAATCTGGCGTTTTGCTTTAGCGAATGATAAATCTAGCTTGATAAAGATGAGTTATTTGTGCTTGTGTGTGTGTGTGTGTGTGTGTGTGTGTGCGTGATCTGCATTAGTACAAGTCAGTGGTTTGCTGGCAGACATTTCGCCCTTTCACAATACATTTGCAGGGGTTTTGATTGCAATTATGTATTCAAGAAACCCCAATTATATTTGAATAATTATATATTGTTCCTCGATTTGCATAAAAGGGCAATTGTTAATTTACATTAAGAAAAAAAGAGGAAATTAATGTTTTCTCTTAATTTCCTTCATTTTCCAATTTCCTGACTGTCACAAACAAAAGGAGGGATGGCTGAATCTCATTTCAAGTGTAAAGGCAAATTTTGTAGCCTCTGTTTTTCCATTCAAACATGAATGCAGAGCTCCAATTAAAGGCGTCACGTCCGTCTTTGAAGCGTCTCTGTGTGCTTCTGCTGTGGTTTAAAGCCTCTCTGCTGGAGTGGACAGCGCTGAGGAGCTCAAACTGTTTGAGTGCTGCTCTTCTGCCTCTCTCAACCTGATGTCAGTGTGTCCCATTTACAGTAATCACACTCTCTCTCTGTGAGGCCGCACACAAAGCTCGCCTTCTCAAGCCTCCATTTCATCTGTAGAGGACAGAGATTGAGTGCGTACAGGGCCCTTTATGACAGGAATGAGCTTTGTGACCATAATGGTGATGGTGATTATGAATGTTATTATCTTTTTGTAATCCATTGGTCCAAAAATATTCTGTCAGGTGAGTGTTGAGCAGAAAGCTTACCGCAGCTTCATCAATGAGCATCAAAGAACTTACTGGTTGATTGGATTAAATGGCTGTTTTGTGACCATAATGGTGAGAACTGTGGAACGCAAAAGAAGATATTTTAAAGAATGTTTCAGCTGGTTTTGTCAATAATTCAGTAAGGTCCAAAGCGACTATAGATGTGTTTCCATTACAGATTTGCGCAAAACTTTTGTTATATTTTATAAATGTCAATAAAAACTATTGCGAAAAGACGGTGTTTCATTAACCGATGTTATGCGACTAAGACGTAATTTTTTCCTCTCGTGATAAGTCATGACGAACGATGTTGGTAGGTTTACGTATCGCTGCGACCGCACTAGCCATTACTTTTAATTGAAGGAGACGTAGGCGTGTATCTTTAGCAAAGCAGCACGGAGAGCTGCTTCTGGGATGCTTCTGAAACGTGCCGTGGTGTGGCTGGTATAAACACAAGCATTGACTATAGTGGACGTGATCTGCTCCGGTGGCCGTGTCGGAGCCGTGATGCGTCACAGATGTGTGCAGTGTAAATAAGGGGTTATCCAAGCATTAACGACAAGGAAACATAAGTGTTTATTGGAGGTTATAGTACATTAAAGAATGATCATGTGATTTTTACGTAGGCCAGGTGACCTGTAAATGCGGAAAAAATTTGCAAAATATTCCTTTTTCGAATTGCCTGAAAAACCACTTCATGCGAGCGTAAAAACTTTTTCTTTTCCTTTTTTGCGATATAATGGGAGTTTTTCAAATTGACCAGATTGGGGTTTTTTTCCATTGGGCCGTATTTTCCAATTCTCAATTTCAATCATGCTTCAATTTGAAGAGTCGATGGAAACGAAGCTAAGTATCCGACACACTTGGGTTTTCATTGTTAAAACAAAACACACTGAAACAAAGCAAAACACAAAATAACACAAAAAATAACACCCAAAACACCACAAAAATACAAAACACACTGTACTGTTCTCTTTATATGTTTTGCTTTCCAAGCGTGCAATATAAATAAACAACAAGCCAAACTCTGTTCAAGAGCCAGGATATGAGCATCTTGCTCGTTTAATAGTCCAGTGTGTGGTTTACATTGGAAACCTCAATGGCCATTGAACCGAGTAAAACTGTTAATGAAATGAAAGAAATATGGAAAATTAACAAAGTAACATCAAACTTATTAACAGTGTAACAAGTAAAATGTATATAGATACATCACTAACGCAGAAGTTAAAAGCATAATCAATACAGTGCTTTAGCCAATCGCATTCATGCAGTACAGGAAAAGTAATATAATTGGCTGTTGTCACTTTGACGGTCGTGTCAGCCCCAAGCTTCAGACACGCCCTCTATCAAGCGTCGAAGCTGACGCCCCGTGTGAATGTAACATTACCCAACGTGCGTCAAAATAAGTCCTTACATAGGAACTTGCATAATAGCGGCAGGTAAAACGAAACCTATACATTAAACAATCATGGAAATATATTATTTATACATGCAAATGTCCATCACAAATTATACACAGCCTCTAATAGAGGCAGAACACACACAAATAACACACAACAATAAAATAACACACAAAACCACAAAAATACAATAAGCACACATAACACATCCAAAACAACATGCAAAACAACACAACGAACACGCAACACAAACAAAACACACAAAACATGCTACAATAAATGCAGAACAACACAACGAACACGCAACACAAACAAAACAAACACACAAAACATGCTACAATACACACAACAACATGCAAAACAACACAACGAACACGCAACACAAACAAAAGAAACACACAAAACATGCTACAATACACAACATCATGCAAAACAACACAATGAACATGCAACACACACAAAACATGCTACAATACACACAACAACATGAAAAACAACACAACAAACATGCAACACAAATAAAACAAACACAAAACATGCTACATGTATACACGGCCTCGAACAGAGGCAGAACACACACAAATAACACACAACAATAAAATTGCACACAAAACCACAAAAAAATACAATAAACACATAACACATCCAAAACAACATGCAAAACAACACAACGAACACGCAACAAACAAAACAAACACACAAAACATGCTACAATACACAACATCATGCAAAACAACACAATGAACACGCAACACAAACAAAAGAAACACACAAAACATGCTACAATACACAACATCATGCAAAACAACACAATGAACACGCAACACAAAACAAACACACAAAACATGCTACAATACATACAACAACATGCAAAACAATACAACGAACACGCAACACAAGCAAAACAAACACACAAAACATGCTACAATACACACAACATCATGCAAAACAACACAATGAACACGCAACACAAACAAAAGAAACACACAAAACATGCTACAATACACAACATCATGCAAAACAACACAATGAACATGCAACACAAACAAAACAAACACACAAAACATGCTACAATACATACAACATGCAAAACAACACAACGGACATGCAACACACACAAAACATGCTACAATACACAACATCATCACAACAAACATGCAACACAAACAAAACAAACACACAAAACATGCTACAATACACAACATCATGCAAAACAACACAATGAACATGCAACACAAACAAAACAAACACACAAAACATGCTACAATACACAACATCATGCAAAACAACACAATGAACACGCAACACAAACAAAAGAAACACACAAAACATGCTACAATACACAACATCATGCAAAACAACACAATGAACACGCAGCACAAATAAAACACAACAAACAAAACAAACACACAACACAAAACAAATGTTCAATAAACACACAAAACAAAGCACAGTACACAAAACCATATACAAAATGCAAAGCATGAGGGTGAGTAAATGATGGCAGTTTTCATTTTTGGGTGAACTATCACTTTAAGAACATTATTCACACAAATGGGATGCACTTATAGAGTTCTGTCCCTTTAAGAGCACAGAATATCAGAGTAAGCTGCTTCTTATTTAGATCACACTGGCACTTCTCTGCCATATTCTTCTCCCTATTACAATAAAATCCTTTACAACATGCAATAATATAACCATTTCCCCACACTTTATGGACTTCTGCACATCTTACAGTATATGTTTAATGATGTGTTCGATGTGTCCTTTAATGGTCTTCTCATTGATATTTGTACAAATGTATGAGGCTTTTGCTAGGTGGTGATATTTTGTACTTGTTGCGATTTGATCATAATCATTTTCTTCCAATAAAACAGTGCAAGTAACTTTACAACTGTTAAAAATGTCCCGTTTTATATATAAATAAATTAGGCATTAAAGTGGTATTTCTTCATTGTTGGTGGGTTGGATGGCTGGTTAAATGATTGTTTGGAGAGTTAAATGAATGAGAGGTTATTTTGTTGGTTGGATAAATATTACATTGGTTGGTTGGTTTGTAGATTTGATTGATTGAACTTATTTTTCTATTGATAAATCTGGTTCCAGATGGAGAATCTGGAGAAATGAAATGGGAGAGAAGGAAGGACAGATGATGACTGAAGTACACCTGAATGTTTTTGACCTTCATTACAAGTGTTTCTGCATATCAAGGGTTAATATAGCAGCAGCTAAACAAGTTCTTTACACTCTTGCATATGATATTTCACACGGAAGAGCTTTCTTTGTTTTTCAGTGCCTCACATAATGATGAGCTAATCTTTAGTGTTTGTATTATGAGTGCTGTCAAAAATCTCGGTTTCGTTTTTTGAAAAGTGTTTTATTTCCACGGCAAGATTGTCAAGGCTGTGTCGCTCTTGAAACAGAATCAGTACAAGTGTAGTCACTGAGAACTTAATGGAGAAAAAAATCTTTAGTTCGGTGACAAAAAGTGTATGAATGATATGATGTGTATGAAAGACTCTAATCGAGGGGGAATCCCTGAAAAATACATTTGAATTTAATTGAAAATTGGATTCAAATAAATTGAAAAGGTAGAATAGAAGACTTCTCTCTCTCTCTCTTCTCTCTCTCTCTCTCTCTCTCTCTCTCTCTCTCTATATAGATATATATATATATATATAGATAAATGTGTTTGGTTATGAATTATATAATGATATTTTGTTTCTTTTTCTTTCTCTGCTTGCCTGGATTGAATCCATGAATGATTGTGTCACGTCCTTCATCACAAACAGGTAAGCGACTCGTGTGTGTGTGTGTGAGTGTGTGGGTGTGTGCGTGTGTGAGTGTGCGTGTGGGGTGTGTGGTGTGGTTGGTGCTGTTGATACCGAGGGAATCCCATGTGTCATTCTCTTTAGTGGTGTCAGTGAGTGAAGGTGCTGACAGGTCGTTAACACAGACGTGAGGCATTACTACACTCCCTCTCACATGTCAAGATGAGTTTGAGCCTCTGCAGTGTGTACAGTAAGCCACTTATGTTTATCCATGACTTTTAGCCATCATATAAACATATGAACTAATGCAAAATCTGATTGTGGAAAGTATTGTTATTCAGTTAATTTTCATAGAAGAGGGAATCTAAGAGTTTAGACCTTAAGTCAAGTCTTATGCTTAAACCCTCTTATAGTAGCTAACAAGCTGAATATGTTTAGCCGTTTCCATCCGATTATCAGAACATGTGAAACATGTTCTCGTGATGTTTGCATTGTGTGGATTAGAGAGTCTGGGGTCTGGAAATTATTAAATTAAATCCATTTGGTTTGGATCTGTTTGTTTATTTATTTATTAATTTTCCAGATTAGAATGACTAATTTATTCGCCTGATATTTTTTAAACGTATAATCATTTTCTGGGTCGATAATGATAATTAACAGCTAATTGTGGCCAATAAACAACTCTTTCTTAATAATTTCTAAATTAGACTTGATGCATTTTGGCGATTCATTCAAGAAATGTAATACTTTCATTCTGCAAGGATGCATTAAATTGACCACATAATGAGACAGTAAAGCATTGTAATAACATTAGAAAAAAAATTGTTTTGTTTTTGTCAAAGAAATATCATGAAAAAATAAAATCACGGTTTCCACAAAAATATTGATAATTAGAAATGTTTCTTGAAGCAGCAAGATCAGAATGATTCGAAGGATCATGTGACTCTGAAGACTGAGTAATGAGCTGAAAATACAGCTTACATCACAGGGAAAAATTACATTTTAAAATAAAATTTTTTTTTTCATCAAATAAATGCAGCCTTGAGGAGAAATTACAGCAAAATTGACCAGTAGTGTGTGTGTGCTTACAGTATAAATGTTTTTCTTTATTCCTTTTGAGCTGATAAGATATTATATATTCTGTTGTGCAACAACGACAACAAAAAGGTTCAAATTATCTTATTAAAAAGTACCCTTTTTTTTACTAATATGAATAGCAATAATTAATGAAATTAATAGTATTAGGAAAGTTCTTGCTTCAAATCTTGCTTCATTCTTTTCTTTAGCGAGTATAACAAACAACTTTGCTCATCCTCTGTAGTTATGAAGTGTGACTCCACATGATTGTCCAGTATGATGGAGCTCAGATCTGCTGCACAGAGACAGACGCCCACTAGTGAGAGGAACAGCTGCTGATGTAACGCACGCTCTCTCTGAGATGAGCGCTCGTGCCGATGAAAGCATCAGCGGGTCTTGTGTGGGAAACCAGTCTACTTGGAAGCGGATCGTCTGGACTGGAGATTCCCAGGCACAGCATGGACGGCATCAAGATTGTAATCTCGGATTTGCTCGGTACTGAGTGCCGCACACTAGATGCGTGGGACTGTTGGAAAGTCTCCATAGTATTCTGTGGATTGTAGCTCACTCATCCGTTTATTTCCACATTCTGCCTTTCACTACTACTTACTTTTTAGTGGTCATTATGCTTTTTTTTTTTTCTTTTTTTGCATTTCGTATTGCATCAGCACATCCCCCCCACACCCCCACCCCAGGTCTCAGTTTAAGCCAAGCTCTGTATCGTGTGTTTGTGTGTGTGTGTGTGCGCGCACACTGCACTGTTCTGTGCAACTGCGGTTGATTCTGTGTTGGCAGCATCTTATTAAATTTCATGTAAAAAAAAGACAAACAAAGTGTCCAAGATGGAAAAAAAAAAATAATAATCATAGTTTAAATATCTTGTTCCAAACATGTGCCAAGTTTTCAGAAATGTACTTATGCTGGTTTCTTGTGATTTTGAAAAACTTAAAAAATGCCTTGCAAATGTCATATGGTGCAACCACCAAGTAAAAAGTAATAACACTTTTTCCTTATTAATTACATGTGCGTGTACAAATATTAATTATTTTTAGAAAGTTTTAAAGTGTATTTTTCAAGGTAAAAAGTATTTTTACAAATATAACGGCTTACCTATATCAGTGTGTTTTTCTGGGTAGTCACACCACATGACATTTACAACGTGAACTAAACTTGGCTAGTCATAAAAATGTATTTATTTATTTGTGATGATTATCCCCCTACGCATTGGTTGCACCACATGACTGCTTCACTGTCTAAGACAAAATATTAAATGATTGTGCCAAGCTACTCAAATGAATTTATATTGTGATATCAGGACAGTTGTATCAACCTAACAATTTAAAATTTATGGCCAAAAACAATTAATAAAACTAAATAATTTTAAAAGGTTTATTCAAGTTAGGGTTATTATCGTTAAATAAAACAAACTAAAATTATGTCCATTGAAATAAAACTGATATATATATACAGTGGGTACGGAAAATATTCAGACCCCCTTAAATTTTTCACTCTTTGGTATATTGCAGCCATTTGCTAAAATAAATTAAGTTAAATTTTTTTCCTCATTAATGTACACACACCACCCCATATTCACAGAAGAAAAACACAGAATTGTTGACATTTTTTTGCAGATTTATTAAAAAAGAAAAATTTGAAATATCACATGGTCCTAAGTATCAGACCCTTTGCTCAGTATTTAGTAGAAGCACCCTTTTTTGATCTAATACAGCCATGAGTCTTTTGGGAAAGAGCAACAAGTTTCACACCTGGATTTGGGGGGAATCATATGCCATTCCTCCTTGAGATCCTCTCCAGTCTGTCAGTTGGAGGAAACGTTGGTACGGACAGCCATGTTTTAGGTCTCCAGAGCATGTTCATGGGTTTACAGTGGGGGAAAAAGAAAAAAAAAAAAAAAAATAAAAAAGTATTAGTCAGCCACCAAATTGTGCAAGTTCTCCCACTTAAAAAGATTGAGAGAGGCCTGTAATTTTCATCATAAATATACCTCAACTATGAGAGACAAAATGAGAAAAAAAAAAAACCGGAAACTCACATTGTAGGATTTAAAGAATTATTTATTTGCCAAATTATGGGGTGCGAAAATAAGATATCTTGGTCAATACAAAACTTTAAGTCTAAATACTTTGGGATTAACCTTTGTTGGCATGACAGAGGTCAAACGTTTTCTGAAGTCTTCACAAGGTTTTCACACACTACACTGTTGCTGGTATTTTGGCCCATACCTCCATGCAGATCTCCTCTAGAGCAGTAATATTTTGGGGCTGTCGCTGGGCAACACGGATTTCAACTCCCTCCAAAGATTTCATGGGGTGAGATCTGGAGAACCGGGATGGCCAGCCCCAGGACATTGAAAGCTTATTACGAAGTCACGCCTTCCGTTCTTGAACCGGGGCGGTGTAGGTCGGTTGTCGTGTGTTTTGGGGGCAGGGATGGGCTATTCTTAATCATTGTATGCGAAAGACCCAGTCCATCGTTCATCGCAATGCCCTGCTGCGGAAGGAGGTTTTTCACTCAAAAATCACGATACCTGGACCCATCATTCTTTGTTTACAGAGGATTCAGAGGCCTGGTTCCTTTGCAGAAAAGAAAAACAGCCCAAAGCATGCTGTTGTCCACCCCCTGCTTTCACAGTAGGATCTGATGTGTTCTGGGATGCAACTTCAGCATTATTTCTCCTTCCAACACACGACAAGGGAGTGTTACAAAAAAGTCTATTTTGGGGTTTCATGAGCTGACCAGAATGACATTCTCCCAATCCTCTTTTGGATCATCCAAATGCTCTCTAGCAAATTTCAGACGGGTCTGGACATGTTCTGGCTTAAGCAGGGGGACACGTCTGTCACTGCAGGATTTGAGTACCTGGCGGCGCAGTGTTTTACTGATGGTAGCCTTTGTTACTTTTTGGTCCCAGCTCTCTGCAGGTCATTCAATAGGTCCCCCCGTGTGGTTCTGGGATTTTTGCTCACAGTTTTGTGATCATTTTGACCCCACGGGGTGGATCTTGCGTGGAGCCCCAGATCGAGTTAGATTATCAGTGGTCTTGTATGTCTTTCCATTTTCTAATAATTGCTCCCACAGTTGATTTCTTCACTCCAAGCTGCTTACCTATTGCAGATTCTGTCTTTCCAGCCTGGTGCAGGTCTACAATTTTTTTTCTGTTGTCCTTTGACAGCTCTTTGGTCTTGGGCCATGGTGGAGTTTGGAGTGTGACTGTTTTGAGGTTGTGGACAGGTGTCTTTTATACTGATAACGAGTTCAAACAGATGCATTAATACAGGTAACGAGTGGAGGAAAGAGGACCCTCTTAAAGAAGAAGTTACAGGTCTATGAGAGCCAGAAATCTTGCTTGTTTGAAGGCGACCAAATACTTATTTTACCGAGGAATTTACCATTTAATTCTTTAAAAATCCTACAATGTAATTTCGTTTTTTTTTTAGGTAGTACCTATGATGAACTTACAGGCCTTACTCATCTTTTAAGTGGGTGAGAACTTGCACAAGTTGGGGCCTTGGACTAATTACTTTTGTGCCCCAAAGTCAGGCTCTGGCTGGGCCATCAAAACAGTCACAGATGTTGTGAAAGGCCACTCCTCGTTATTTAGCTGTGTGATTCGGGTCATTGTTCTGGTTGGAAGGTAACTTCGGCCAGTCTGAGGTCTCATGAGCCACTTGGGAGAAGGTTTAGGCCAGGATATCCCTGTACTGGCGCATTCCTCTTTCCCATCGTGCAACCAGTCTCCTGGCCCGCAGCTTTGAAAAAACAGTCCACCAGGATTCACTGTTGGGTACTGTATTGACAGGTGATGAGCAGGCAGTTACGTGCCTGTGGTTCTCACACATATTTCCGCTTAGATATTCATTACCGGCCAAAGAAGTTCTATCTTGGTACTCATCAGACCAGAGAATAATTTATTTCTCAACATATTGGAGTCAGTCGTGCTTTTTAGCAACTCTGCGAGATGTCATTCATGTGTCTTGCACTGAGGAGTGGCTTCCGTCGGGCCACTCTGCCATATAGCCCCGACTGGTGGAGGGCTGCAGTTATGGTTGACTTTCTACAACTTTCTCCTGACTGCATCTCTGGAGCTCAGACACAGTGATCTTTTGGTTCTTCTTTACCTCTCTCACCAAGAATCTTCTCCCCCAATAGCTCAGTTTGGCCAGACGGCCAGCTCTTAGGAAGGGTTCTGGTCGTCCCAAACTTCTTCCATTTAAGGATTATGGAGGCCAATGTGCTCTTAGGAACCTTAAGTGCAGCAGAACATTTTTTTGTAACCATGGCCAGATCTGAGCCTTGCCACAATTCTGTCTCTGAGACTTTAGGCAGTTCCTTTGACCTCATGATTCACATTTGCACAGACATGTACTGTGAGCTGTAAGGTCTTATCGACCGGGTGGACGTTTTATTTTTTGCTGTGTGCTTTCCTACTAAACGTCAATCAGTCTAATCAAACACAGCGGCTCAAATGAAGGTGTAGAACATCTCAAGGATGATCAGACGACATGGACCAGCACCTGAGTTAAATATATTGAGGCACAGCAAAGGGTTGATCCTTCGACATGTGTATGTCAGTTTTTCTTTTAATAAATCTCCAACCATGTCAAAAATTCTGGTTTTCTGCAATATGTGGGGGCTGTGTGTCCATTACTGACCCCCCACCGCCCCCGCCCGAACAACAAATTACTTCCAGGATTGACAAATGGCTAGCCTGCTGCAATTATAACAAAGAGTGAAAAATTTAAGGGGGTCTGAATACTTTCCGTACCCACTGTATTTGTGTGTGTGTGTGTGTGTGTGTGTGTGTTTAAACTAAAGAAGTAATATTTGCTTCCTTGGCCAATTGAGTTGAATGAGTCTCAAAGTGTTGAATCACTAAAAAGACCTAAGACTTATTAAAGATTACTAAGGGGAAACAAAAAAAAACCTACTGTCTTAAAAAACCAGTACTAATGGACTAAAACTAAAATAAAAATAAATGAAACCCAAGTAGCATTTAAAAATAATTATAATAAACACTAAAATTCTAATAAAAACGGAAAATATCAAAATAAATGCGAAATACAAATATTAATAAAAGCTATAATTGTAAATAATACTAAAATAATTGTACAGTATGTGTAAATTTTAATTTGAATGTGTTTTTCCATTATTAGATCTGGAAAAATCAAAGCGTTTCTCATAATTAGAACATCATGTGTTTATGTAGGGAAAGGAATTCATTAAAAACACAACTTTGTTCAATTCTGACAGAATTAAATTCTGTGAAATAAATTTACCTGACTTCAGGGAAAACTACACTCTTAAAAATAAAAATGCCAAAGCAATGCCAAAGAAGAACCATTTTTGGTTCCCCAGAAAAAAACCTTTTAGTGAAACGTTCTTAAGATACGTTTTTCTTAAGTTGTAAGATTAAGTTTTATCTTACAATAAAAATGATTGAAATAATAGAAAAATACAAATATTTTATTAATCAGCTTAACCTTTTCTATAAAGAACCTTTAGTTCACTGGAAAGATTCCATGGAAGTTAAAGTTTCATGGAACCATCAATGCCAATAAAAAACCTTTACTTTTCCAGTGTAGTCTTTAGCGAATCAGGCTTTATGCAGGGTTTTATGGAAATGGAAAAAAAACATTGTTTTTTTTTCCAGGTATGAGTTGGAGGGTGCTGAGTGGCAGTGTGATTCCTTGCAGCGGTCCCTTCACAGACAGTGCTGTGATTTTAGGGACAGTCAGGACGGAGGGCTTCCGGCCGAGAGCTTCTGGGACTGGCCTTCAATACACTTCCAAACAGCTCCACACTTTCCTTCATGTTCGGTTCTGTCATGCAGTGCTGTGCTGTGCAGAAACGTCTCAGTCCGTACTAAACCTCTGCCCCATCCATCCATCCATCAATCCTTCTATCCATCCGTCTCATGTGTACGTCCATCATTCCATCCGATTGAGGGGAGCGCAGAGGAAAAAAACAGACAGTTTTGATCAGCTGTTTGTCGACTCAAGAAGACGAGAGGCTGCCATCTTGCTGCCGTGAGTCACGGCATAACATGTGACGGTGTGCGCGAAGAGGAAGAGGGTGGTTGAGAAATATTTCATGATTTTTTTTTTTTATTCCTTCTTCATGCTAGTAGTAGGGCGATCGTGAAAACGAGTCATAGTCACCGAACCACAAGCCCATGGTGAGAATGGGGTGGGGTCTCAGCAATGACAAAATTGTGGTCTCGGGGCGGCAAGTAACATGACAGATCAATAATTATTTAAAAAAAAAAATATAAAATATAATATAATAATGAAACATATAAAAAAACCCCTCTTAAAAGAAAATCACTAGATAGTTGCCATAACATAAGATAAATGCTAAAATAACCAATGGTATTGATTAACCACAATACTTCATAAAATAAGTTTTTCCCTTTTAAAAGCTTATATAGAAACATGGAAATAAAGAATGATGTGTACTGGAAAATAAGGTAAAGGCAGGAAAGTTATTGGTTTTCTTGGTTACGCCACATTGTAGAGGCATTAAATATTTTTATTAAGGGAGTCGTTCCACGTAGTCTCTTGATTCGATAGGGGTTTTTTGAGCCGGCCCGTCGACCCGAGTCGGACAGCTGTAGTAACTTCATCTACAAACATTAACCTGGGATGTATGTCTTCTTGGTTCCACTTTGTTGCAACCACAACCTGTCTGAGGACTAACTGTTTGCGGAAAACAAAGAATACTGTTTGCTATTCTCTCATTACATCCTTTCATTTGCTGTTTTCTTCGTGCAACCTTACTCCGTATATAATGTGAATAACCGTTTATTAAAAAGACGCCGACGTTGTGCCGAACAACGCCCCTTAGCTGGTTAAATGCACTGTAAACCAGGCTTCTGGGGCATGCTTTATTTCTGGAAAAATAGTACAAACGTTTCAAACTCATGAAACCAACATGAAGCACACTGAAAAAATACTAGAACTTTGGCACCTTTTTAAAATTTATCTGATTGAATTATTGACACATTTTGTATTCAACCATGAACATAATTACAGACTATCACTGCCTTTAGAGAGTTGATAGAAGTGTATTAAAGTCAATATTTCACCACTCACATTCAGCTGTTTTTTTTTTTGTGTGTAATATTCAGAACCAAAACTCAAATATTTTAACTTTGAAGATGCCAAGAAGTCATAAAAGGCTTCCATTAAAAGAATAATTCATTATGCATTGGCGATTTACGGGAGTCTTGCAAAGAGATTGCAACGTTATACGACTGGAACAGATTTAAGTATAGACTTTATTCAACTTTTCACTGACTGTTGATGTTGAAAAAACACATACTCGAGCACATCAAATTATGGTAAACTGGAAGCACACACAGCTTCAGTTTCTGTGTTTAATTAGTTGATGGCTGTATGTATGTGTGATCATTGTTAGACGTTAATACACACATATAAATCTGGTATCATATAACGAGCATATCTCTCACAAGACTTAGATTAAAACTGCTTTATGCTATGGATTCGTTTTACGACCATTTATGACCTTTTGGATCTCCAACGTTTGCTGCGGGACTTTATATGAAGGGACACCAAACCTACCATGTTAATTAAACTATCTAATTTTGCTGTGAAGATTGAAAGAATGGACGTTTATATGACCTCGGATAGCACGACCGATGGGAGGGTGATGCTGGGAGTAAATGATGACAGAATTACAATTTTTTGGGTGAACTATCCCTTTAAGTTTAAATCCATGATGTGCTGACTTTCATGTACAACCCACATTCTTGCTATTGTATGATATTGTGAAGTTGGCTTAAATTGTGGTTTTTAGGGCAACACCCCATTGCACCTTCTTTAGCAAATGCCAATATAACTGCCATATCCACGTTACCTGGGTCATCACTTGAGTGATTCCTGGAGGCACCTGAATGTGTTGACCAGCAGAGCAAGTGGTAACACTTCCAGATTTCCGGTCTGAGTGTCGGACGCTTCAAGACATAAGTCATGATATACTAATAGCCGGTGTCATACTTTGCTTGGGTGTGATTTACGATTGCCGCTATCAGGAGCTCTAAGTGGACTGGTGTAGCCTCAGTCAGCTTTGAAAGCCAAAAGCATGGTGATGAACATTAGAACACACTGATTGCTCAGTTGACAGCAAATGTCAGGGAGATTGACTCTAGGCAAATGAAGTTGAAACGACACCCTCTTGTAGGGTCTGAACCAAGATCTGTTTTATTCTAGAGTAGGGGCTGCACCGACTAATGACTAGTGACTTCAATGCTATGCCATGACGCTTTAAGCTTGACATCGACTAGTCACTGGTCCTATAGAGGATGCAACAGGATAAGAAATCTTTTGAAGGACTTACACATTTACGCTCAGTTTCCAAACAGTTAAAATTACAAATAAATGCATACTCCGAAAGCGCCCCACAAGACGTGTGATTATATTACTGAATGCTCGAAACTGAACGGGAGAGAGAGGCAAGTTTAAACAGCAGCGTATTGTCAAGTTAATCATTAACGAGTCTAATCTAAATCAGGCTGCTGCACTGTAAGAACAACACATAGGCTACAGGACAGTAGCGCGTTAATCACTGCGCGACATAACATTCAAGCGGCGGAAATGTATTGGCAACACTGTTCCTGGATCGTTCTCTCAGTAAAAACTAGCTTAGAAAGAAACTGAAGAAGTTCAAGCATATAATTTCCACATAAATAAATTCCAACAGCGCTCATACTAGAAGAGACGCTGCCAGGGCGAATTAATTAACACACGCAAATCGCTCTCCACCTAATGCATTCATATTAGTGTATTTTACTGTTGCTACTTATCTGTATCTGATTTAGAATGCGCAGAATCGTCGCGATATACGGACACAAAGACAATGGAACTGATAAAAATGAGCTGTTATAGCCATGTGGGCAGCACTGTGTCATATTCCATAGCTGTGCACAAGGTGTTTATCACAGCCCCAGACTTATTTGTTCAATAGTGAAGTCATCAGCGACTAGTCGACTTCAACTCGACTTTCATCACATAAAAAGTCGACTTTAAAAAATCAGAAGTCGGTCAACCCCTAATTCAGAGACGTTTTATTTTTTATTTTTTTAAAAAGTAAAAAGTTAACATTAATGGTTCTTGAATATATATTCTTTCAGAAGTTTGGACAGATAATGTACAATAGTCTGACTGTGTTATTATGCTTTACAAACAGTGCATCCAGGGTAGTCTGATTCAAAAACCAATGACTCTTTTTAATGAATTTGAGAAAAATAAGAATCAATCTTGAACAGTGTTGGAGAAAGTAATGCATTACAGTATTGCGTTAATCCATAAAAAAAGTAACTAATTAATTAAAATGTATTGATATTTTTTGCGTTCATTTTTTTCTCATCCGGGCGGGCGCAAAATTTTCCTCTCACAATATAAACACTGGAATCGTTTTTGCAGGCGATGGAGTTAAACGAAGTCACATTTATTCTAGAACTACAGAGTAACCATTATGTTTACAAAGCGCACACACCTCGTCACTGTTCCAAGTCTTTCAATTGGCATTTCTTTTTGAAAAAGTAACTCTTCTATATCATTTCGCTTGTGGTAGAAAAGGTAATGCAACTTTACTAGTACTGAAAAAGTAAGTATCCCGATTAGGTAACTGCATAATTGTAAGGTGTTACCCCCAACACGGCTCTTGAAGTCTCTTCATTTTTGAGATAGGTCTGACTTAAATCCAGTAACCAAATTCTTCACTGGTGTCATATTGACAGTATATAGTTAAATATAATATATTAGTTTGTTGTAATAAATTATTGTATTAAAAGATTAAAAAAAAATACCCCAAATGTTAATAAAGGTTACCAAAATATACCAATTGATACGCAAAAATATACTACCGAAAAGTGTCTCAGTTAGTCAAATATAATTCTTAAGTATATAGCTTGGACCCAATATTGTTCTAAATTCCGTTAAGGGAACCGGTAAGTGAGTCTAAACTAGAAAGATAAATCATTACCCATTTTCATCCTAAACAGCAGTGGTTGGGTGTCGAAGGTTAAGTTACCAACATGTCGTTAATGTGCATTTTTTTTTTGGTCCATTTACTATGTGCTAAACACCAGTGAGCCATCTTGTGATAGTCATGCTTGGGCAGGTGATAATGCGGCAAGGGATTAGCGAGAAATACTTTGTAATAATTGGTATGCAATAAGAGGAGGCACACTAAACCTATTTTGCACTCAGCACTCAGTAATTTCCCCTTTGGGTGGTGAAGTAGAAATAATTTGGTTATGAAATGTGTTTTCTAATTATAGAAATTGTAGCACAGTGATACCACAAACCCCCTACTGTGTTCCGCCCCTACGGGATTTTGGCACCTACAAACAAACACAAACAAATTTGTAGGCTGCATACATGGGCTGCTAAATATAGCAGCTTATTAATAAAATGTAGTGTTAACCCTGTTTTTAGTTATGTGCTTTTTATCGTAAATTTTTTTATTTTTTGGATGCTGTTCTTTCTTTCAATTTTTTTAAATATCATTTTTGTAGGCTTTTACAGTTTAATGGCATCTTTTGAAGACAGCAGACACAAGAAGTCATTGTTTACGCTCCCTCATCTTGTTCCAAACCTCTGTGTGTTTCTTTCTTCATAAAAGAAGATGTTTTGAAGAATATTTCAACTGTTTTTGTCCAGACAATTAAAGTCATTGGGGTCCAAATTAACATTGGATCTCTTTGACTTTCATTATAATGGCAACATTTTTCAAAATGTTTTCTTTTGTGTTTCCCAGATCAAGGAAATGCATACAGGTTTGGAATGAAATGAGGAAGAGTAAATTATAACAATGTGTATATTTTGGGTGAACTGTCTCTCAAGAAACTTATTTTTCTTTTTTGAGCTTTGCATGCCCTGCCTCCATGTTTCTGGAGAATGTTCACCTTGAGATGTATCTTATTTGATTTGTGGGTAACATTAGCTTTAGCAATAAGATGGTTTGCATTTTGAAGTTAAGTTTAGGTCTCGACAGACCGTGCAGTCATCCTCCAGGTTGTTGATTCACTCACATGCATGTGAGCAAACTCCAGCTGAGATGTGGTTTATGAAGAAGGTTTTTACATGCAACGTTTCTCCCATCTCTGTCCTGAAGGACTGTTGCCTACATTTTGGACATTTCTGAACATTTAGATTTGTTGGGTTAGTCAATCTGTCAATCTTGTGAAATTCTGTGAAATGTTCCACATTTTTTGCCATTTTGTACATTCAGAGCATTAGACAATAATACAATGGCAAGCTGTGACTGTGTATATGTGTGTGTTTGTGTGTTACAGTTCACTCCATGTAATTGTTCTGTAGGCCCTGTTCAATGTGACAGGCAAACATCAGTATGAAAGGCCCCTAAAGTAGTGTAGAACAGATGTCTGTCTACCCCTGGTGGGAAAACGAGTGGAATATTTCTCTCTCTCTATCTTTCACTTGCGCTTTCTCATCCATAAACAACCACCAGCAGACTTGCAGACTAGCTAAGACAAAAGCTTAGACAAAGGCGAAACTCGTGACCTTGGTTAATGTGTGTGTAATGCCACAAACTACACTGAATTCTTTCTGGTGTTCTCCAGAGAAGCATTCGTCTTTATGGGTGACCAATGACATTCACAGCAAGATAGAAGTTCGTCCTTGCCATTGTCATCAGGAAATATCTTTGGATTGGTTATTTCCCATTTGAACAGAATAATCCCTAAAATCCCTGGATTTCAGATTGCAGACAGTGATGGGGAACGTCTGGTACCATTTTGAGATGAATCTCTTTGTGATTCCTGGGAAGGCAATTTGACCTTGTATAGACCCTGATCATGTGCAACTGTTACCCCTAACCCATAATCACAGGACCATAAACATCCTGTATGGCGGCATTACAATATGGTTTAGTAATACAAATGCTAAGGATGCATGGTTCTCCAGGGAGATTGTGAAGGCAGCTGGAACTGTACTTCAGAGTTTAGCTCCAATCCGAATTAAACACACTTGAACCAATTAATCAAGATCTTCAGGAAGACCAACTTCTAGGCAAGTGTGTTGGGGCAGGTTGGAGCTAAACTTTGCAGGACATTGGCCCTGAAGGAGCAGAAATGGACACCCCTGCCCTTACCTGCTGTCTCTGGTGATAGAACTGCTTCCTCGGTTTAAGAAGTTAAAAAGAACCTAGGTCCCAACCTCTCAGTAGCAGAATCCATTCTATTCAGAAAGGCCAGAAAATAGTCATGGGAATAAAAAGCAGGAACCCCTCATTGCGATTAATGTAACCCATGTGCCTGTGTTGTTCTTCTGTAAGCTTTTTTGCTGAGACAGTTGGGTGATAAACAGAGGTACACAAGTGGTCTACATAGGTCTGACATGCCCTGGTCCACCAGAAATTCCAACAGGGAATAAAGATGACACAACTCCAGGAAGTGGTCTGTAGGTAAGGTGGAGTATCACAAAGCAGGTCTAGCATGCATTTGTCAAACACGTTCATTGTTGGTGGAATATATGCTATACTCATAAACAGAGGTTCACACCTGATTCAACTCAACTCAGTAGTAGAGATTCCATGGCTATGTTCAAAATTACCCCCAAACACTCATTCACTATTCCCTACACTAAACTGGCAGCTCCCGTAGTAATTAAAAAGATTTTGAGCTCTCTCATGGAGACTAGCATGTATAAACCTTCATCAAATAAATAAATAACCAATTAAAAACCGACCAGCGGTTTAGAAAATGGATGGATGGATGATTCGGCTGCTGGCACAATCTTCTGACCTGACGTGGGAATTCAGTCAGCACAACCCTCAGAGTGCATTATGGGTATTCCCAAGCCATTGAGTGTACGTCGGTTGTACTCTGATTATTGTGGTGCATTATGGGATTGAATGAGCACACTCAGTAATGTCCACTATGTTATCTGACACCACCACAAATGGCTGTTCCTTCAAATGGTGCCCTGTTTAAGGGTATAGGGGGCAATTTCGAACACAGCCCATGACCTGAAATGGGTGTGTCAGACTAAAGACACATGCAAAATGTGCAGTGCTGGGGGGCTCCAGGAACGTGGTTGGGAACCACTTCTCTAAAGTCTAGAGCACTCAGTGCAAAAGCAGGTGGAAAAAAACTATAGGTACTCTCTTTCTTTGCATTTTCCATTCTTTCTTTCCATAGCAGGAAAGAAGAGAAACAGAGAGGGACGCTAATAGGAATTCTCAGGTTGGTTCATTAGCATGCAGTAGATGCTTAGGTAATGAGCCAGCTGCAGTGCCTGCATAGATTGAGGTGGTAGGGCCATACTAAAATGAAGCGCCCCTCCGGAGGGAACTGTCAAGGGCCCCAACAATGACTTCAACAGTAATTACTTCCACCCAAGCTGTCCCTCCATCCCACCCTCTGTGTTGAGGACTGGGATATGTTGACGATTTGATGACGATTAACAAGCAGGCAGGAAAATGCCAGTCAGTTTTATCTTTCACAGCCATTCTGACAGTCTGACAGTTGTGACTGCCATTCTTACCTACACCAGCATATTTTATTGATCAGTCATGTATTCTAACTTGCCTATATGGTATTAAATTAATTTTGTAGCTGATCTGAGCAGTCATTTACTTAGACCTCTTACCTGACTGAGTATTTGTTAATGCTGATGCTGCAATGGAATGGATGTTGAAAAATGTCTACTTAGCTTACTGAAAGTGACTCTATTGTTGCATGAAATATTGCTTTTACAGTGTATCCATCCATCTAGCCATCTGTCTGCCAGTACATTCTGCTGTCTCTCCCAGCAAACCATCCATCCATGTTCCTTTGGGAATATCGTCTGTCTGATCACTGTCTGCATGTGGCGTGACTTGTGGCCGAGAGAAATTAAACCAAAATCATACACCCAATCAGTGTGGAATGTGAAACGAACCATTTGTAACTAATACTGTCAAGGTATCATCATGGTAGGGTTTATGAATATAAAAAGGTTTATGCTAGAGCATCCCGTTAACAATGCTTAAGGTTATAGGTTCGATTCTCAAAACTCCAATTGAGAGTTGAGATGGTTTAAGTTTTAAATACCAATTCCTTGGTCTCAGAGTTAAGCCTTGGACCAAGGGGATTTCTCAGACGACAGAATAATTTTGTTTAGGCCCAATCTTTATACGAAGAACTACCTCTGCATTAATTATACTGGTTAACAACATTTCCAGACAACGGAGCGGTCAGTGGATGACATTCAACACGCACCTTTCAGAAGTTGTGTGGTGTACCTTTGAAGGAGAGGCTGCGATGAGGTGGGGCGAGACCTCCTGCAGCACTGTCTGTTTTGAACATGTTCAACCACTCATTTTTGACATGTGCTCTTTCTGCTCGGCAGGAGGTTATCCAATAGCGTCCAGACTCGACCCAATTAAACCCACACGCATGTGCACAACCTCACGCCATTCCCCAGTCCACTCGTGGCCTTGTGTGTCTCAAAGATGATAGTTTCTTCACAATTTCTGCCAATGTATGTTATTGACCTTTTCTGCATAATAGTGCAAAGGCACCATGAGCTTTCAAATCCTTAAATCAGTACAATTTTGGGGAAATTTGTCCGTCCACAAATTTTTGATGAAAAATACTTCGCCTTGCTGAGATATATCCGAGAAAAGTTCTTCTTTTGCCTGTGTTTTTTTAATTCATTGGCTAATGAAAGTGTGTCTATATCACCTTTTAATTGAAATCTCCGGTTAATTCATTTACAATCAGTTAGGAAAGACAGATTGTGACATCGTGCAAAACCAATATCCTTCCCCTTGTGGTTCTCGCAGTCTTAGAAATTAGTTTTCAATTAAAGAGGCAGGTTTGACTTCCTGTACCCCTCTTGATGTAGCGTCTCTTCATTCCAAGAAAGTCATCTAATTCTGACATGAAAGTAGTTGTTGAGAGCTCATTAAGGAAAGCGCCTCACCGCGGTATCCCATAAGCCCTTGTGATGGTGGTAAATAACTCATACAGAACAATGGAACAAAAACACCATTAAAGAAACAAATGAAGTTGAAGAATAGATTGGGAAGTTCGGAGTGCTTGATTAATTTTACAGCACCATATGTGCACGCTGATATCGGGGATGTATTGAGCTCTGAGATCGAGCTTTCCTTGCTTAGCCGTTCTAACCCTCAGGCACTTGGCAACAATATCGGTATGTATCGACTCGTTATTCAAATTTAAGTTGACCTCATGAATTGTAATGGAAGTTGAGCTTGTAATTACCTTGTTTATGTGTGGTGAATGTGTATGAATGTCCACAGCTTAGAAGGGCTCTGGAGGGCAAGAGCGCATTGACAAGCACCAAAAATAGTCTAGGTTTGGGACGATTTTAATTAAAGCTGAAATGAAACGTGGTTGTTTTCCTAAGACGTCTGAAGAAACTCATCTATAATTCACCTGGAAACTACAAGATGAGCAACACAAGATGTTAGCCCTTTTAGTCCTGTGGTCTGTCATGTAAAACACACTTCACACTCTCACTACTTATGTTGGTCTGCTAACACTGTCAAACAGTGTATATACTTGCATGAGAGGAGAGTCTTTTTTTTCCTCTCTGAAATGTCCTGAACATTTACACCTCAGTGCCATTTCCCAGTGCCATTGTTTTATTTTGTAGAGGAAAATACATTTTTTTTTTTTTGTACAAAAAGTCTGATTCCTTTGTCTTGGCTAATTTCAGAGCTGGCATATATTCTAAATACACACAATTATTTTCACAATTTCGTATAATTTAACAAAATTACAGCTCGATTGGAAATGACACATTTCATGTTTTTTTCATTGTTCACGCATCAGATTTCTCAATTCAGCTCAAGCTTTTCACTCAGACTGTTGTATTCAAGATAAACAAGAAGGAACAATAACACAATCTTATTTAATAGTGGCAAAATTGTTTGTTGAGGTTTAAATGACACCAAATTGGTGAGACAGTCATGATTTTTGGTAATACGTAAGTACGTAAATAAATAAATATATAACTATTTATTGGTAAATAAAATAAATGATTTTCATGTTGGATATTTCATTTTAAAATTATAAGCATGGGTTTGAGAGAAGAGAACATATACATACTATACATAATAAATATTTGATCATATTTGTGTTAATAAAATTGATAAGTTATGTGACAGTCAGTCATATAACATATATATTTTTTTAAATAAAAATCAACCTACTGTATTAGACTGTTATTAACTTGATAAGAAGCCTGTTTTGATTCATGTCCATATTTTAGCTTCTAGACATTTTAGAAATTTTTTCCAGTATATTTATTTTGTTTTCTCATTTTTTTATTTATTTTTCAATTTGGCTTGCACTTGTAAGCATCAAATGGATTTTGCTCTAATTTGTTTGCATGAGGTATCAAAAATAAGATTCATTATCGATGCATGAAAGAATCGAACGTTTGACAAACAGTGAACAAAGTACTTCATGGCAGAAAAAGTCATAAGCTGCAGCCGTATAACCTTTTGAGAAATTCTGTCCGATTAGCTGAAATGTCAGTGTTGAGTCAGTAATGAGGTGTTTAACAGGAACAGAAAGATGACAATGAGTGAAAGCTGAGAGCGTGTGAAAGCGGGGTTGAAGCGATCGAAACATACAGCATTGAGATCCACAGAAGAGAAAAGAAGTTTACTTATGAGGATTTTGTAGTTTGTGATGATTAAACTTTGCAAATGGTTTTCAGAAACCATAAGAATTCGTCAGTGTCTCAGAAATGTGTATTCAGAATGGAGCTTTTCAAAGGAGCAGTTGATATGAAATGTATAGGCCTGTTAAGAAACGGATAGTTCTGACTCGTACAAAGCCATTGTGTTACAAACACACTTTATATAAATACACCAAGTTGCTACGTTGCTCAGCAACCATAAATGTCTAGTTAAAACTGTCATCCTTGGCAGAACTTTTGTGTATTTTTAATATAATAGTTTGGTTTCTAATACTTCATAGTCCTAAGTCCCAGAAGATAATTGTTTGGTTCCCTCTGGAATTTTTATCCATTTCGCCAAGCACTTAAACTTGCATTCTTGTTGTAGTCCTTATAATATTAAGTACACAAGCATCAAAATGCTATTGCCACGGTTTATAAAAGCAAAGAAGCATAAGTGTGTTACAGTGATTTTTGACCTGATGCGATGCAGTAAGATTCCAACAACAAGCAATTGACAAAAAAGTGTGTTCGCATCAGACGGGACGGAGCTACAAGCCACAACAAAATCAATCACAAATCACGGCCAATCAGAAGAGTGTATGGGCGGAGCTTTTTCTGCAAGTGCACACATAATCAATGCAAGAAAAAATATATATTGTATCAGAAAGATTGTACAAAGATCATATATATATATTCACAATCTGATACAATCTTTGTCATGAAACACACTTTTTTCACAGTCTGAATGTTCTTGTTCCCTTTAAGTTATTTTCAAGATCTGAGGTCAATTATCCGCAGTCCCGCAGCTCCCTATATGCAGAGTACACAGTTTGCATAGGGCACCAACTCCCAGGGGGGGCACCATCCCAGTTGCCCCCCCCAAATTTTTTTTATTAATATTAACATATGCATATACATAAATACAAATATAAACATGAACATATATACATAATTATAAAAAAAAATACGTTTTACGGTGAACGCAGTAGACAGGCTAAGCACACGTGACGTGCCATTTCCGCGCCCGCGCCCGCCCTCACTTCATGTTTGCGGCTGACTGCAAATTATCATAATGATCATAATTGATGGACAGCCATGAAAAAAGAAAAAGATATCAGCAGTTTGGCGCCGAGAAAAGAAAAAGTTGAAAAGCCCAAGATGAAGCCTGCGCATCCCTTTCAGGTACATTCATAATCCGGTGAAACTTTTTTGGCTGTTGACGTTACTCTGTTTTGCCTCCAGAAAAAGCAGGAGTGTGCCTATGTAACTTTTGAAATTTAACTGCTCCAGCAGATGAGTCTATGAGTTGTTGATGTTTCGGAGGTCTATTTACAACAAAGTGGCAAATAGGCTGGATTGTTGCAGAAGTATTTGACTGAACTCGCCAATCTGCGTGTGATTGGGCTAGTCAAACTTATACAGAGAGTATTGGCAAGCAACACATGGCCGTGTGGATGGTTAAAAGTAGTGCGGTAGACATTTTTAGACAGGTTCGAATCCGCCTTTTGCCAAAACTTTTTTGTCTTATACCCATTTCAAATCTAATATGCATCGGAAAGGCATTTATTTTCAATAAAAATGGAGGAAATAATCAAAAGGTTTAAAATAAAGTATTGGGTAGGGTTAGGGTAGGGAGGGCTTTATTGTACCAATAAAGTGGCATCCATTTAATAATTTCAATTAAAATTATAATTTACACTCAATACCTTATTATTGCATACTGTTTTATAATTTACTACAATATTGAGCTTCAGATAATTGCCACTATTTGCAATAAGTAGCATAAATAGCAGAAAATCCTGCTATTATCCTAGTGTAAATGGGAAAATAGCTTATTTGAAACGTGGTGTAAATTAGCATATCCGCGATAAGAAAATACTGCCGTTTTTCACTTAGTGCAAATACTACTGCGTTGAGGTTTTATTCAAAATTGTTTATTTTTCAATATTTTAATTTTTAAAATGTTTTATTTATGTTGTGTAATTGAGTTTTTTTTTTTGCTGTGGAGCTTACCATTGTAATTTGTAAATACCACAATTTTATTAGAATTTATGTATTTATATTCTATGTTTTATAAAGTTTTAATTTTGACCCCTAGGTGTTTTATTATTATTTATTATTATTATTATTTTATTATTATTATGATTATTATTATTATGAGTATTATTCCAAAAATTTGGGGAGGCGGCACAACAATACAATTGCGGCTTAAGGCACCCATTTGGCCCCTGATTATCCGTAGTCGCTTTCATTATAGATATTGAAGTCACGCAATAGTTATATTCAAACTCAAATTAAACAATTTTAGACCATTTTAAAAGTACCTTAAAGAGCTTGTTTACACCACGGGATAAAACAATAATAAAATTTAAAAAGGTAAGCGCAACTTTTTATCTAACAATTCAGATTTTTTTTTTATTGAAAGATATAAACGCAGATGTAAAATATTAACTAGAATTGTGAGAAGAAAAGTCAGAATTGTGAATGTAAACTTCAATTGTGAGAATAAAAATCGGAAAACACTACCATTGTTCACGTATCTCCCCAATTTTGTTCTCCTTTTTTAACAGGCACTACATTCGTCATTTGTCTTAACTCCCACCACTAGTCAACCCCCCACAACCCCACCACCCCCCCGCATCCAAGATTCAATGAGCTGTCAGCCACAACATGGCAGAAAAAAAGAAACGATTTTTCCACAACGTTCTCTTACCAGCGAATCCCCCGCACCATGAAAGGAAAAGAAAGCATCAAAACGTCATTTATTGTTTGAATTATATATCTATATATAAACAAAAAATGGCTTATATCTTTAAAAAAATTGAAATAAAAACAAAAGAAAGTTTGTAAAAAATGTAAACAATTCAATATTTGTTAGAATCTGCACCACAATGTTTCTACCCTCACACATTTTCCATTTGCCCCCGAAGCCAGCAGAGACGTGTCTTAGTCTTTCAGGGCGTGTAGGGCTGTTTGCCCACCGTGGTGCACCACATACGCTCGTGTAGGATAAATGAGGCTGTGAGAGAAAGCTGTGGGAGATGGTATCTCAGGCCATCGATCCAGCCGAGAAGACGGCGTGGCTCCCGCACACACACACACACACATGGACAGCAGGCCTCCCTGCCTCCTCTCCACCTGCTTTCCTCGCCGCTCTGCAGAGTTTAAAGATCGCTCGATCCTCTGATAGCTTTATCTCCAGCAGAGAGGGAGGTCTTACCACGAGTGGAAAACGGATGAGTGGAATGAAAGGGTAGATAAATAAAAGTTTCCGTCTGGATTTTACCATTTTCGCAGTGGGAGAGCCGATCTGATGCTTCTCTTAAGAGAGCCTGCGCTCTCTTATCATTCCTATTCAGCGAAGATAGAATATTAAGCCCTTGAGTCCTACAGGTATTTATATTTCCATATTTATACATATATGTTTATCTCATACCACAAGGGAGCTTCTTCTAGAAGTGACCTTCCTAACCCCAGCGGCAGTGTTCCTCCAGACAGACGCGTGTGCTGGATCTGCTCTCTGACAGCTTTAAACACAACAAAGCGCATTCATGAAGCCGCGAGGAGCGTGTGCGTGATACAGCAGTAGTGGATTCACATCCGCAGTCACTTAACACATTCCACATGTTCAGGACGCCACATGTGACAAATCCCTGAATACAGTATATGCAAGAATATACTAAAATAACCAAATAACGGAAACTTTCAAAGGAAATTGTCAGAACAGACAGTCTGATGTTTTTGACAAGGCAAAGTCAGTTTAGGTTGTAAAATGTCATGTGGTGCGACTGCCTTAAAACTTGATGATTTGATGTTTTTAAGCTTTAACGTTTGTTATGCTGGCATGCATTATATGTAAACATATTTTTGAAAGAAATGATAGAGATTTGTACACTTCTACGTATGCAAGATATAAAGATATAGGTTCTTCTTGCTTGATAGTTCCACAGTACAGTTTTAGAAGTTATTACATTTGAAAGTATCTTGAAAATTAATTTTTATATTATTTTTATTTAACTACATGGCCCAAATGATTCACCTGACTTACTGACATTTTAAAAACAATTTTTGTTCGAGATGTTTTTTAATGAACTCTCTTATTTGTTTTATATATATATATATATATAATATATTTTTTTTTGTTTAGATCACCGATCTGCTAATATTACTCAATTTATATGGCTTACCCCCTAATATTGGACACTTTTAGAGTTTTAGAGTAAATTAATTATTTCACAACAGTTTTTATTTTATTTATTTATTTTATATTAGATTTTTGTTTTTTTTGGACAAGGCAATGTTAGTTTGGGTTATAAAATGTCATGTGGTGTGACTCCACAAAAACAACATCAACAACTATGATTTAAATTTGTACAATTACAAGTATTTTTAAAAATTTTATATATATGTACAGTGGGTACGGAAATTATTCAGACCCCTTTAAATTTTTCACTATTTGTTATATTGCAGCTATTTGCTAAAATTATTTAAGTTAATTTTTTCCTCATTAATGTACACACAGCACACCATATTGAAAGAAAAACACAGAATTGTTGACATTTTTGCGGATTTATTAAAAAATAAAAACTGAAATATCACATGGTCCTAAGTATTCAGACCCTTTGCTGTGACACTCATATATTTAACTCAGGTGCTGTCTATTTCTTCTGATCATCCTTGAGATGGTTCCACACCTTCATTTGAGTCCAGCTGTGTTTGATTATACTTATTGGACTTGATTAGGAAAGCCACACTCCTGTCTATATAAGACCGTACAGCTCACAGTGCATGTCAGAGCAAATGAGAATCATGAGGTCAAGGAACTGCCTGAAGAGCTCAGAGACAGAAATGTGGCAAGGCACAGATCTGGCCAAGGTTACAAAAACAATTCTGCTGCACTTAAGGATCCTAAGAGCACAGTGACCTCCATAATCCATAAATGGAAGACGTTTTGGGACGACCAGAACCCTTCCTAGAAATGGCCGTCCAGCCAAACTGAGCTATCGGGGAGAAGATCCTTGGTGAGAGAGGTAAAGAAGAACCCAAAAGATCACTGTGGCTGAGCTCCAGAAATGCAGTCGGGAGATGAGAGAAAGTTGTAGAAACTCAACCATCACTGCAGCCCTCCACCAATCGGGGCTTTATGGCAGAGTGGCCCACCGGAAGCCTCTCCTCAGTGCAAGACCCATGAAAGCCCGCATGGAGTTTGCTAAAAAACACCTGCAGGACTCCAAGATGGTGAGAATAAGATTCTCTGGTCTGATGAGACCAAGATAGAACTTGTTTGCCTGCGTTAATTTATATAGTTGGTAGTGTCGGTTTTGAGAGCATGGAGGAAAAGCCAGGTGGCATGATCTCCTTTCACTTTATGTCTCAATACATCGTTAGTCCCAACACGTGAGTAAGCAGAGTGGTGGCAGCATCATGAGTGGGGTGTTTTTCAGCTGCAGGGAAAGGACGACTGGTTGCAATCGAGGGAAGGATGAATGCGGCCAAGCACAGGGATAACCTGGACGAAAACCTTCTCCAGAGTGATCAGGACCTCAGACTGGGCCGAAGGTACACCTTCCAACAAGACAATTACCCTAAGCACACAGCTAAAATAACGAAAGGAGTGGCTCCCCCGTCAAAAACAACTCTGTGACTGTTCTTGAATGGCCTAGCCATAGCCCTGACTTAAACCCAATTGAGCAACTCTGGAGAGACCAAAAAATGGCTGTCCACCAACGTTTACCATCCAAACTGACAGAACTGGAGAGGATCTGCAATGAGGAATGGCAGAGGATCCCCAAATCAAGGTGTGAAAAACTTGTTGCATCTTTCCCAAAAAGACTCAGGGCTGTATTAGATCAAAAGGGTGTTTCTACTAAATACTGACTCCGGCAAAAGGTGTGTCGAATACCTAGGACCATGTTTTTGTGATATTTTAGTTTTCTTTTTTTAATAAATCTGCAAAAAAGTCAACAATTCTGTGTTTTTCTGCAAATATGGGGTGCTGTTGTGTGTACATTAATTAGGAAAAAAATTAACTTAAATGATTTAACAAATGGCTGCAATATAACAAAAAGTGAAAAATTTAAGGGGGTCTGAATACTTTCCGTACCCACTGTATATATATTCAAAAGTGTTTTTGAAAATAAGGATTAAGATGTACAGTATACACTTGCATATATGCAATACATAAGGACATGTGCTCTTTTTATTTGATGGTTACACCATATTACACTTTTAGGAGATTAAATTGAATTAATTTTCATGAAAATTTTACATATATTTTAAATTAAACTAGATTTTTTTTGAAAGAAAACGTAAATAGAAATAACAAAAGCACAAAATGAAAATTAACTAGAAATAAATTGACAACTGAAAATATGAAATTAAAATCTAATTCAAAATATTAATAAAAACTATAATTGCATATAAATATTAAAAGAACATTAACACACTTAATTGTCAGTGCCAAATATTTGGTTGATATTGTTTTCTTTTTTGTATTACTATGTTACAAATATTAATAATATCCATCAATACGGTTATTTAATGATGTGTAGAATTCCTCGCTGGGCCTGATGGAGGAAGCTGTGGCTGTTGCGTAACATTACGGCATTAATGACAACATAATAATGGACGAGACACAGCATGTGCAAACCGCTGCGGTCGCCACTGTTACACAAGCACATAGACCGGTCCAAAAGAGCCTCTGGGGCTGTCGGCGCTAATCTGTTCAGCAGCAAACATCTGCTGCTGGCTTGGACCAGGAGTCCCTGATCACACCCGCAATGGCACACGCTGCAAACGCTGTGTATTTACTCACACAGTGAGAGGTTCGAGCTCATCTGTGAGTATGAACCAGCTTATGGACAGAGTCCTGGAGGAACGCGAGGAACATTATGGAAAAGCCCCTTTTTAGCCTCGAGCAGACCATGTAGAGAAAGAAACCTGATGGCTACAAGCACCTCGTGAGACCGTGAACCCTGTTATTGATTCCTCACAGCCCTGGTGTTACGCCACACTATCTTCTTTAAAAGAGCCATATCATGGACAACAGCCTATCATAACAGAGCTCATGTACAAATAGACTTCTTAAAGGTACAGTAGCCTTCAAAAACAACCTTTAATTTAAACTTCAGCAATACAAACTTTAATCAATGCTTATTTACTATATTGGCATGCTGAAATTCGCCAATCATTACATAGCTCATTTACATCTAGACATCTTAAAGGAACAGTAGCCTTTAAAACAGCCTTTAGTCTAAGTTTTTGTCTTAAAATGTTTTATCAATGCTTACTTGCTATGGTGGTTTGCTGAGATTAGCCAATCATAACTTTGGTATTTGATATTTTAAAGGTACAGTAGCCTTTAAAATCAGACTTGAATTGTAATTTTAGCCTTAATATGTTAAATCAATATTTATTTACTTTGCTGAGGTTAGCCTATGATAACGGGCCGGTTGCATAAACTGTTTAGACTAGTCTTAAAAAGTTAGTCATCTACTTTTTTTTGTTCAAGACTTGTCATAACTTTTTTTATTCAGTTATGAAAAGGTTGATTGGTCTTATTTGTATTGGAAAATTAAGACTGATTACCCCTTGGCAACTGCTAGTTGGTCAAACTAGTTCTTTAAGAAACAGTCTTAACATGGTGGCTAAGTTTATGCAACTGGCCTCAGAGCTCATTTACAAATAGACATCTTAAAGGTACAGTAGCCTTCAAAAACATGCCTTTAATTAAACTTCAGCATTGAAAAGTTTAATCAATGCTTATTTGCTATACTGGTATGCTGAATCTAGCCAACCAAAACAGAGCTCATTTAGAGATCTTAAAGGTACAGTAGCCTTTAAAAACAGCCTTTAATTAAACTTCAGCCTTAAAAAGTTTAATCAGTGATTATTTGCTATACTAGTATGCTGAAATTAGCCAATCATAACAGAGCTAATTTACATATAGACATCTTAAAAGTACAGTAGCCTTTAAAATGGCTAAACGGCTTTTAAAATTTCAGTACTAAATGTCAGTTTAATCAGTGCTTATTTACTATGCTGAGGTTAGCCAGTCATAACAAAGCTCATTTACATACAGAAGTTTTAAAGGTGCAGTTGCCTTTAAAACAACCTTTAAATTTTGGCCTTAAAAAGTTTTACTCTAGAGGTCAGTAGGTGTTAAAAGTTGGTCATGTAATCCTAAGAAATCTTGACTTACATTATAAATGAACTTCACAATCGAGGTAAAGTAAGGCGCTGGTTTTTAATATTTCTTCTTTTTTTTTTCTCTGTGTAGTGTAGTGGAGATCTTTAGCTATTTAAATGGTATGGTTAAACGGCAAATGGTGATATTTTAAAACAACACCTAGTGAAAAATTTGTAGAAAAATGTATAGAATATGGTGTCTTTAAGGGAGAAAAACAATGGAATTTATTTCCTGTATAGTAGACCGAGATTAAACCTTACATTGAACATTTACCCACCTTATGTTGGCACGGATGACAGTTTGTCACGTGTGACTGCTTTTGCTTCAACAACCAACCACTTGACTGTCTGCACACGTCGCCAAACCTGTCAGCGGAGTCTAATTGACATTCAAATGTATGCATGCACCTCCTCAAAATTTGATCCCCCCTACAGGCAGAAAGGTGTCGTAGGGCTAAACGGTAAAGGTCTTTCAGCATAAATGACAGACGCCCACATATACAAAAGCATGTATTCATACACTGCCGGGAAAAGCACCAGCCCTGGAAGTTGAAGCGGCGACTCATTGTGCGTTTGAAGCAAACTCTTGAGCTAAAAAATGCTTTTGGCAAAACCCCTGACCACCCCATCAACTGAATTTAGCAGTGCTGTCATGAGGGATCCAGATTCCCTGCAGCCTGCCAGTGACGCGTCCAGAGTGCGAGGGGGACAGCGAGATAGGGCCTGCCATAAAAACACATCCTCCTGGACGATTGGCCCAGAGCATTGAGGATCTAGCGATGGCGAGAAAGAGAGAGGCAGTCAAAACACAGCGGCGTGACTCCACTGGGGCTTGTGCTGCCGTTCTGCTCAGATCTATTTTTAATGCCTCAAAGTCCACGTCAGCAAAAGGAATGTATAATTATAGAGTCTTGAATAATTCATGAGGGGCTTATTTGAATAAGGAGGCGGTTATGGGAGCCACATATGTGCAGGAA
This sequence comes from Sinocyclocheilus anophthalmus, assembly GCA_018155175.1. NCBI lineage: Eukaryota > Metazoa > Chordata > Actinopteri > Cypriniformes > Cyprinidae > Sinocyclocheilus > Sinocyclocheilus anophthalmus. Next base: position 40,858 of record JADLZN010010893.1, read on the forward strand.
ACCTTTTCCATTTGGTGTTTAGAATTTAGTAAGGTAGTAATATCTATCTATCTATCTATCTAGCTATCTATCTATCTATCTATCTATCAATCTATCTATCTATCTATCTATCGCAATCACAATTCAGCTCTCAATAGCATAACTCTACTGACTGCATCCTGCAAACTCTTATTATTGTTATCTATCCTTAACTAGTAAGGAAATCTGATACTACCTCCCAGAGCACCAAAACCATTTCATACTCCAAGTCACATTTTTCATCATTTTTGTAAAATGCCCACACATATCCTAAGTTAGAAGTCCTTAACATGATTCCTGCCTGAGGAGAACCTGGATGTTTTTGAATAAAATGCACAGTAGGTTTACAATTACAACTTGCTAAAATCTAATAAACCCTCTCGGATAGGAGAGCTAGCATCACAGTGAGCACAAGATGATTGTTACTGATAATTGCCTTAACTCTCACAAGTCATGAGCCAGCAGATGTGAAGAAAAACTCTCTGCAAGTTTGTGTAAATATACAAAATGAACGATAACAAAATTAGAGCTGCAGAAAACTTATTTCAGTCCCCGAGGAGCAATAAAAGAAGTCTTGCATCTGGAGTCAGTTATTTCTGAGAAAATAGAGGTCATTTTGGCAGTATGATCATAACGTAAAGGGAACTCTAGATAAGATGTTCAAGCTAGTATCAACAATTTTATCTAAACATGATTCTCTTTCAAATATTTAATGTTGTTATTTCTGTTTTGCTATTTTAAAGGAATGCCTCACCTCAAAAATGAACATTTGCAGAAAATGTACTCACTCTTAGGCCACCCAAGATATACATAAGCGTGTTTATTAATCAGATTTGGAGAAATGTGGAGAAAGCATTGCATCACTTGCTCACCAGTGGATCCTCTGCAGTGAATGGGTGCTGTCAGAATGAGAGTCCAAACAGCTGATAAAAACATCATAATAATCCACACCACTCCAGTCCATCAGTTAACATATTGTGTAGCGAAAAGCTGCGTGTTTGTAAGAAACAAATCCATCAAGGTGTTTTAACTTTAAACTGTTGCTTCTCACCAATATACCAGTCCATAATCCATAATAAATTCTTCCAGTGTAAAAGTCCATCTCCTGTTGTCCTCTCACATCAAAATCTGAGCGAGAGCGTTTGTACTGTTTTGGTTTGTAAACGCTGCTTGATCTGTGCAGCTTTCTCTCCTGATTCAGACGAGACAACCTTTTCACTGGAGAAAGCAGTATTATAAATAGAGGACTCATGTTTTAACTGGAAGCAACAGTTTGAAGTTAAAAACGTCTTAATAATGGATTCGTTTCTTACAAACACGCAACTTGTCTCTTCACAAGACATTAACTGATGGACTGGAGTGGTGTGGATTACTTGTGGATTATTGTGATGGTTTTTATCAGCTGTTTGGACTCTCATTCTGACGGCACCCATTCACTGCAGAGGCCCCAATTGCTGGCAAGGGATGTAAGCTCACTTCTCCAAATCTATTCAGGAAGAAAAAACCCCATTTTACATCGTTGAGGGTCGATATACAAATTTTCATTTTTGGGTGAACCATTCCTTTAAAACAACTTCTTTTTTTTTAATGTACAGTAAGTCTTTTTATACAGTATATAGTAGTAGGGCTTTCAGGATCGCTTATTTATAATAAATGACTAGTCGTCCAGAAACCTAGTAGAGTATCACCATACAGATTTATTTTTTTGAACTTAAACTTGATATGTATGTTTAAAAAAAATTTGAAATCAATCAATACCGTGGTACCATAACAGTACTTTTTTTGTAAGAACAGTGGCTCAAAAATTCACAGTTGTTAATAAAACAGCAAAACATGCCCATCCTATAATGTTAGCAGCTCTCAGACAGATGATAAAATATTATGATATATTAAACATATATATTAAGTATATCTCCTCAACTATTGACAACTGCAGCTGTAATATTTGCTAAGGCATATTTTAACTCTTGGGCCAAGGTGAATATTGTGTTTTTGACCATTATTATGATGTTGCTGTGGACAGGAGCTCTTTTAATTTTATTGATCGGGAAGGCACACAAAGACTGAAATCGATACCGAGCGAGCGGCCGCCCTGTCGTCAGTCATACGCCGAGACTCCACCAAGTGTTCTTTCGGGTTTCGGCGAGCATTTTCCCCGTCGCATAGCTTTTTCTTCTTCTTTTTGATAAGGCCATTTCTTCTGCCCTTGGACTTAATGCGCTCTATCTTTGTGATAATGTCATGCGGTATGACACCTGACTGTGATGTTCTCCACATATATATTTTGTGCTAATGTCTTTGTGTATTATCATAGCTCGCTGGAATAGGTCACAGCGCATGAAAGTCTTTTCCTCTTGAGTTTCATAAGGGCTTTGATTATGAGAAAGGACATTTTGAGTGATGCTTTTTCATTTTGGGGGTATTCTTATTCCTGTTTTCCTCATTATGAGATTTTCTTTCTTTATTTCTAGCCGCTGACCTCTGATGATTGGATCCATACTAATGGTTTTACCACACACGCAACCACACAACACCACACACACACACACACACTTGCACTAACACACACACAGGTTTGTTTTTGTGAAAAGTGGGGACATCCCATAGGTGTAATGGTTTTTGTACTGTACAGACCGTATATTCTATTCCCCTACACCAAACCTACCCCTTACAGGAAACTTTGTGCTATTCAGATTTTCAATACACTCCATTCTGTGTGATTTATAAGCGTTTGAAAAGTGGGGACATGGGGTAATGTCCTGAAAAGCCACTTTCTCCTTGTAATAAACCTACTGTAATACCTTGTCATTATACAAATTTATGTCCTCATTTTGTCACAAAAAAAATGCGCGACACACACACCACACACACACACACAACACCACACTCCTCATCACTCACTCACTCACACACACACACCACACACACACAAAAACACACACACAAAAACACACACAAACACACACACAAACACAAACACAAACAAAAACACAAACACCTCACCACTCCTCACACACACACAGACACTCTGTTGAGTTCGCTGTCAAGTGTCATTATTGTTTAATTAGCTGCGGCTGACATTTGAATGATATTCCCTCTCTGTCTGTCTATGGTTTGGTAGGGCAGATCACCTGAAGGGTGCAGGGCTTTACCGTATAATATGTCCCGTTTGGTGCACCCTATATCAGAGGTCACCAATTAGCAGTTTGCAGTCCAGATCCAGACCTGAGACTGGTTCTACCCGGACTGTGAATCGGTTATCATAAATTAATGTAATTATAGCAGCATTTTTTTTCTCCACATGGAGATGCTGAAGCTGATATGGGCCATATATTTGGTCTATTTAATTTTCATGGCGAACATTATTATACATTATTCATTCATAAAAATCATTAAGGAGTCGCACCACGTGACATTTTACAACCTGAACCCTTGTCCTAAAAGGTCAGATCTGGTATTTTAAGAGGCTTATTGACCTTATTTTTGTGCATGTTCCTGCATGTTGGTTGAGCCGCATGACTTTAATATTGCGAATAATTTTATTTTATTTTTTTCAAAAAAATAATAATAGAAGATAATTGTTTTGTTTAGTTTTTTCTTAATTAGGGTATCAGGACAGTTATATCACCCTGACAATTGCACTTTTTAATTTTTTTAATATCAAAATGAGTTTTAATTTAGAAAATAAAAACATGTTCATCAGAGTAAAGGTGTATTTAATTAATTTTACGAATGAATTGCATTTTTTTGTGTGTGTCGGTTTGTTACTGAATAAAACATTTTTTCAAGTACTGTTTTGCTTAATGTTTTTCAAAGATATTTGCAAACTACTTAAAGTTTTCTTATATGAAAAGTAATACATTTTATTTTATTTATTTATTTATTTTATTGGACTTTGTTAGTTTTTAAGTGATTTTCGTTTTTTATATCAAAAATGAAATTTTATGTTTATTTTTTTATTAAAAACTTTCATCAGAAAAGGTGTACTGATATCAGTATATGTATGAATTGCATTTGTAATGTGCTATTGAATAAGAATAATTCAGGTACTTTGCTGAATGTTTTTCTAAGAAATAGCAATCACAGATAATAACAAGGTCTCTTAAGTATCAGAAAGTAAGAATTTGAATATCAAGATAAAGGTTCTCTGGTTTTTCAATCTCAAAATGAATGTTATTAAGAAAGTACATAAATATAATATAATAAAGTAATATATAATAAAAAATTAAATTAAAAAGATTGTCACGTCATAGACCCAAGACAGGGATCATAATGCAGGGAAAAGAATAAGTTCAGTTCCCGTTCAGTCGGTCACTCTCGACGTCAAGTCGGAGGACCGACGAAAATTGGGATTCTCGCTTAGAGGGACCAATCTACTTCGAGTGTAACTAAACGAGCCAATGCACATTAGCATTCGATTATTGCATCCAGCTGCTGCTGAACACAGCGTGAGTACAAGTAGGCAGCAGATGCAGCGCATATTCAGCTTTCGCTTCGGAGCCGAGCGATCACATCGGTCTGCTCCTGACTACTCTACTGAGAGAAAAAAAACAAGACCAAGCCCCTGACGAGTTCAGCGCGCTCTTGGAGATGTAACGAATCAGCTCATGACAGGAAATATGAATAAATAATCATAACTAGTTATGGATAGTTAGAATATTTTAGATCCGCTGTAGATATTTAGCTGACCTCTCAGGGGCAACTGTCTTGTCAATTCTAAGAACGATAATTTCCTGGTTAAAGGAAATAACCTACTTACTGTACAATTCTATAAGTTTGTAGCGTAAATCTGCATGATTAGTGACTCCAGTTATGAGCAAACAATGAACAACTTCAAGTGTGATACAAGTAAGGTTTTACATAAACACTTAAAATAGTCTAACATACTACATAAACACATAACTGGTCTAACATACACATATCCACACACACACACACACACACACCACATTACAGTTGGTATAGGAAAGGGTTAAAAGCTTAACACAGTAAAGAGAAGAGAAATAAGAATATGAATTTATAGAACCATTTGCATATTCAACAGATCTAAGCCTGAGTGATACGTCAGATTCTGAGTTCAAACACACCTTATAAAAAGGTGTAACTGATACTTAATGAATCAATTAAATCGACTAAGTTTGATACTTGCAAGTCTCGGCTGTCTGAAAGAGATTCCAGATGCAATCTTAAGGCCCAAGATCTTAATGAAGTTGGTTGATGAGAAAGAACCAGATTGAGTCAGAGAATCTTGGTGAATGGAAAAGTCAAGGCCGAAAGGCCTGGCACAATGCTTTAGTATCCTGAAGCGTTTTCTCACATCTACATCTTAGCATCTGACCGAACCACCGAATGGGTGGGTCACATGGTGTGTCAGCTTTAAGGTCAGAGAAGATCCCAGCCTCTCAAGATGGGCTTATCCAATGAGAAAGGCCAGAATCCCAAGTGGGAGTTTTGAGATACTGGGGAGTTTTATGATTCTTGTGTGGAAACATGGAACTTAGTATTTGGAACTTGAATCGAAAATACTAAAGGTTCTCGGGGCACTAATATATTGCCTATGTACCAACATATAATATACACGCCTGTTTCGATCATAAGAAGGCAAATTCATAGATAATAAACAAGGTAAGATTACATATAGTGAAAAGGGATGAACAGGAATGGGTTCCCTCACAAGCATAATAAAATAGTCTAAGAATATCAAAGACAAAAAACACAATGACAATAATATACCCAATGACCTGAAGGATATGTGTGTTCATTCAAGAAAGGTTTTCCTATGAATTAATTAGTAGAAAAGTCCATTTCTGCTCTGCCTCTCCTATGGGGACAAAGAGAGGGTTATCCTACTCACATTCCTGGGGAGGTCATCAAACCAGTGATATCATGATATCATGGTGACCAAAGGGGGGATGGTGTTCAGCAGAAATCCTGACATCCAGTTTATTGAGTGAGGGGACTCTGTTGTTAATCTAATGAATAATTGATTTGTTAAATCAAATAAACATTAGTGTGTCAGATTGGTCGAGACCGACGTGCAGAGACGGCTCTTCGTGTTGGTGATCGGACGCTCAGCCGGTAAGGTGGTTTCACACCGGCTGTCGACAGTGGGTTTGCAAAACATCAGGGGCATGCACTACCCCATGTATGGTGGTTGGCAGAAGAGAAATGATCATCTCCCTGTGCCGCACAGATTTCAGCACGCTAAAAGAGCTTTTTCCCTAAAAGAGCAATTTCGGGTGCTTCTTTTTAAAGACGACGTTGCTTGGCAAACTTGATGTTACGTCTTTATAAAGACGATGTGGGTCTTGCTATAGACAACGTATCACCGGGCGTTCTGGATGCGGTCGTTACCAGGCGCTGGGTGATGGTCACGATCGCTGCCTCTCGTGCCTGGGCATGAAGCACGCTGAGGTGGCTTTTGTGGATGGCTCATGCTCCCATTGCAAAGGGGGTATGACCATCTCGGAGTTGCGGACCGGACTCCGTTATCTGCAAGGGGGCGGAGTGCCTGTGCCACTGTCCAGATCTAGGGTTCCCTCTGGTGGCAGCCGGGGGCGTCCTTTTTCTGGCGGTGGGCGGACTGGTCTTACGGTCACGGTGAGGAATTCCCTAAGAGAGAAAGGGGATGCCCAAGCCGCGGCTCAGGCCAGAGCAGGTGGCCATTCGGGGTTAATGAACATTGGATGTCGATGCGCATTGGAGGGTGAGCACAGAGCTTTCAGGGAGAGGAAGATCGGCTTGCGTTAGCTCTCGCTACGGACGTAACAATGCCTGGATCGGAGCGATCTGACGAGAATGAGTACCCAAAAACTACCTTTTTCATGAGCTCCGCGTTCACACACACGCATCAGGTCCGGGCTGCCGTAGGGGTAGGGCTCGAGTGAAGATTTTCACCGTGTCCCGAGCCCTCAAGGTTTGCAGGATTGGTTCTCGGGGTGGTCCGCTCTGGTTCTCAGTGCCCCGCCTCGGTGTCTTTCTTCCTGGAGGTGCATGAGGAGTTCAACAGGTCGTGGACGGCACCTTTTTTATTGCCGGAAACTGATTTGCTGGATCCTCCTCCCTCACCACCCTCGATGGTGGGGCAGCTAGGGGGTTACAAGGGTCCCCCCGGTGGAGCGGTCGGTTGCGATGCAGTTGTGTCCTAATACCGCCTCCAACCGGCAGGGAGAACCGTGCCTCCCCTCCCGGGTCTGTAGGTACTCGACTGGCCAGCGATGCCTATACGACCTGTGGAGAAGCTGCCTCCGCCTTACATGCTACGGCGTTATTGCAAGTGCACCAGGCCAAGGCACTGAGGGACTTGTACGAGGGTGGTCACGACCTGGAAGTTAAGAGAGAACTCCGCACCGCGGCGGACATCGCGCCACGAGCGACGAAGGTTACGGCGCGGCCTCTGGGGCGTGCGATGTCCACTATGGTGGTCCAGAAGCACCATTTCTGGCTGTGACTGGCTGACATGCGCGAGGCGGACAAGACACGATTCTTGAACGCCCTCGTGTCCCAGGCCGGCCTGTCGGCGACCCGGTGGAGAACTTGCCCAGCGGTTCTCGGCTGACCAAAGCAGACTGAGGCCATCAAGTACATCCTGCCCCATCGTCCAGCTGCTGCCGTCGCCGAGGGCGGCCCCCCTGCCACCGCCAAAACAAGAGCAGAGCTCCTGCGGCCTCCAGCAAAGCTGTGCTGTGGAGCCGGTCGCAGGGCAGCCGCCCCGCCTGTCCAGGCCCCCGCCAGACCTGGTGGCAAGTGAGAGAGCAAGAGGCCTGGAGACGGGCGACCGAGAGGTGGAGGGACGTGCTTTTCAGGAGATGGTAAGCACACCACTCCCCCCCCGGAGGAGGGCCCCGGGCGGAGAATATTTTTCCACCAATGACATCTCGGTCGGTGGTACCCAAATTCTCGAAAAAGAGCAATTCCTCTATTTCTGGGTCCCCAGAGTGGACGGGGGGTTGTGGACGATCTAGTGCGTATCACACTCACCCTCCTCGAACCAACGGACAATCCACGCACCTTCTGCTCGAACGCAGGTCAGTGTTACACACACCAGACCCCGCCTCAGACCGGCTACGAGACGCCCGGGCCGGGACCCTACATTCTTCCTCGCTGCCCCACTGCGGGTACACCTGTAGTTCCGTTGATGACACTAGCGCGGTGGTGGGAGACTATGGCTTGAGCTCACCCGCCCGTCTCGATGGAATCCTGCGAAAATCCGTCGAGGCTCGGCTACTGCGAATTCGTCGCGTCTTCGGGCGGAAGGTGGACACAGTACCCTACGGGCGAAAGATGCGTTGAGAGACAAGGTTCCTCCAGCTGATATGAAGATGGGGTTTTACAGCTCATACTTCATTGTACCCAAGAAAGGCGGTGGGTTACGGACAATCTTGGACCCTGCGTGTCTTGAACCGGGCCCTTCACCGGTTAACATTCAAGATGTTGATGCAGGAACGCATCTTCGGGTGCATCCGTCCCCGAGATTGGTTTGCAGCGGCCGACCTGAAGGACGCGTACTTCATGTGTCGACCTTTCCGCACCACAGACCATTGCTGTGGTTCGAGTCCGAAGGACGAGCATATCAAGTACGACGGTCATACCTTTTTTTTTTTGTGTTTTTATCCGGGGGGCGGACTGTCCCTGTTGCCCCGTGTCTTCACATAAGTTGCGGAGGTACCCCTTGTTCCCTTGAGAGAACAGAGCATTCGCAGTCTCAACTACCTCGACGAAGCAGTCTCAGGATCGGTTGTGCGAACACAGGGATTTGGTGCTCTCACACCTCAGACTGTTGGGCCTTCAGGTCAACTGGGAAAAAACAAACTCTCCCCGACGCAGAGGATCCCTTTTCTCGGTATAGAGGGGCTCGGTCATTAAGAGCAGGATGGCTAAGGGTCCCACTGAAACAGTTTCAGGGTCCTTGGGAAATGGCAGCCGGCTACGGCGGCAGTCACGACCCGCGGGGCGCTCCATTATGAGACCGGCTGAGAGGCGCTTGGCTACCACCGTGGCGAGTCCCGAGGTGGGTGTGGCAACGTGGCACCTTCCGGGTCCAAGTTACACCGGCCTGCCGCCAAACCTTCACCCCGTGGTCAGACCTTGTGTTCCTCCGGGCAGGAGTGCCCCTGGAGCAGGTCTCCAGGCATTCTGTGGTTTGCACGGATGCCTCAACCACCGGCTGTGGGGCCACGTACAACGGGCTTGCAGTTTCAGGGGTTTGGACGGGGCCCCAACTGTACTGGCTGCCTCGAGTTGTTGGCAGTGCACCTTGCCCGGGGCCGTCTCAAAAGCGCTTACGAGGCAAGCATGTACTAGTACCCACAGAAGCAGCGACAGTTTGTTGCGTTTTTGACCCAATTTTTTTTTCAACCGACAGGTGGTTGCGCTCCCGGGCGCTTATCGCAACTCGCCCGCCCCCCACCTCCTTTGGGTCAGACGCAATCTGAGGCGGATGCGTGCTGTTCACATTCCGGGCCTGCTCAACCGTACAGCTGACGAGCTGTCTCGAGCAATGCTCCCTTGAGAATGGCGACTCTATCCCCAGACGGTCTAGCTGGTTTGGGGACGTTTCAGAGCCACTCAGGTAGACTTGTTTGCCTCTCCAGAAACCTCTCACTTCCAGTTGTTCTACTCCCTGACCGAGGTAACACTCGTCACGGACGCACTGGCACACAGCTGGCCGCGGGGCCTTCGCAAGTATGCGTTTCCCCCAGTGAGCCTTCTGGCACAGTTGCTGTGCAAGGTCAGGGAGGACGAGGAGCAGGTCCTGCTGGTGGCAACCTATTGGCCTACCCGGACCTGGTTCACAGAACTAATGCTCCTCGCGACAGCCACTCCTTGGCCGATTCCTCTGAGGAAGGATTTACTGACTCAGAGACGGGGCACCCTTTGGCACCCGCGTCCAGTCCTCTGGAAATTTCATGTCTGGTCCCTGGACAGGACGTGGTGGTTCTAAGTGACCTACCCCAAGAAGTAGTGACACCATCACTTCAGCGAGAGCACACGCCTACGCTTTGAAGTGGAACCTGTTCGTTGAGTGGTGTTCTTCTCGCCGAGAAGACCCCCGAAGATGCCCGATCGGAGTTGTGCTGTCCTTTTTGCAGCAAGGGCTGGAGCGAAGGCTGTCTCCCTCCACCCTTAACGTTCATGTCGCCGCGATCGCTGCTAAACCACGACCCCGTAGAAGGAGGTCGTTGGGGAAGCATGACCTGGTCGTCAGGTTCCTTAAGGGGGCAAGAAGTTTAAATCCTCCACGGCCCCCCTCTATTCCCTCATGGGACCTGACTCTGGTGCTCACGGCACTACAGCAGGGCCCATTTGACCCTTTCTGCAGGCGGTTGAGCTGAAGTTCCTTACAATGAAGACTTTGCTCCTGCTGGCATTGGCCTCCATCAAGAGGGTAGGGGACCTGCACGCATTTTCGGTCAACGATTCGTGCCTAGAGTTCGGGCCGGCTGATTCCCAGGTAACCCTGAGGCCCCGGCCCGGCTACGTGCCCAATGTTCCCGCTACTCCCTTCAGGGATCAAGTGGTGAACCTCCAAGCGCTGCCCTCGGAGGAGGCAGACCCAGCCCTAGTTTTGCGCTGTCCCGTCCGAGCCTTAAGGTGCTACGTAGACCGGACGCAAAGCTTCAGGACCTCAGACCAGCTCTTTGTCTGTCACGGAGGCCGGCAGAAGGGGAATGCCGTCTCAAAGCAGAGGATGGCCCACTGGATAGTGGATGCCATCACCCTGGCTTATCAGGCACAGGGTGTGCCCTGCCCGCTCAGGTTGCGAGCTCACTCAACTAGAGGTGTTGCATCCTCCTGGGCGCTGGCTCGTGGCGCCTCGCAGACAGATATCTGTAGAGCTGCTGGCTGGACGACCCCCTAGATTCTATAGCCTTCGTGTGGAGACAGTATCCTCCTGTGTTCTCACCTCAAAACGGGTAGAAGCACTGAGAGGCCCCGGCTTCGGGTCGGCTTGCAAAACCACTCCAGAGAGTCCATACAGTAGACCCTGTTGAGTTCCTCCGTCCCCTCGGCAGCCAGACGTGGCGGAGCGTCCGGCGCCAGGCCTTCACTCGCTGAATCCTTGAGAACCAGTAGAAGGCTGGGTTCCATATGCAAGAACTAAGTGGATCTCATATGTGTAAAGTACACGGTATAGCCTTGAGCCCGTGTTTCCCCGGCAGACTTCTGCCATTCCGAGAGGGTTCAATCACCTCCCTTCTTCCATATGCACCTAAGGGATGTCCATATGTGTATTGCTTCGAAACCTCCTTCGGGAAGGTTCGAGCTTCTGTAACGCCCCTGTTCCAAGTAGAACGGGTACGTTTTCCCAGTGTTATCCAGTCTTACTCATCGGGTAGTGCCATAGCAGCAGTAGCTGGTCCTCTTGTGAAGAAGCCCTGGCCTACGCCAAAAAGTAGAGGCGCAGGTGGCTTCCACAGGACACTGGAAGGGGCAGGAGCTGTGGCCCTTTGGTAGGATCCCAAATTCGTCGGTCCTCCGACGTGACGTCGAGAGAGACCGACTGAAAGGGAACGTCTCGGTTACGTATTGTAACCCTCATTCCATGAAGGAGGGAACGGAGACGTCACGTACCGTCGCCACAGCTCCTGTACCAACCGCTGAGCGGCCGGGTCACCGGCTCGGCTCCTCAGCGAAAACCTGAATATGCGCTGCACCTGCTGCCTACTTATACTCACGCTGTGATCAGCAGCAGCTGGATGCAATAATCGCATGCCAATGTGCATTGGCTCGTTTAGTTTACACTCGGAAGTAGATTGGTCCCTCTAAGCAAGATCACAATTCGTCGGTCATCCGACGTTACGTCTCCGTTCCCTCCTTCAGAGAACAAGGGTTACATATGTAACAGAGACTCGTTAATCTGCCACTTATTGCTTCACACGCCATAGCGAACAGAAAAACTTGAGCCGAATTATGATTTTTGTTGTGAAATGTGCTATACAAATACATCTTTATAGTGTTTATAATATAATATAATGTAATATAAATATAATATATACTGAACAGTCCAGTACCTTTAAAGGCATAAAATTAGTAATCATCATTCCATCCGACAGTTTTTCTCTCCATCTTAAGACTCTTCAAAACCAGACATTTTTCCACAGCTCATAAAGAGCCATTGAGTCCCATGAGAGCAGAGGTTCTTCAGGAGTGTCTGTTGAGTGTCATCAGGGATGAGGGTTTGGTTGGGATGAGGTGGGGGTTCTTACACTTTATTACAAACCAAAAACATTCATTGCATCTTTGCAAATCACAGCGTTTTCCATTTATGCTCCTGTCAGTTTTCCGATACGCTTGCACCTTAGGATATGAAAAATTCATTATCTTGTCTCGCGCAGACGTCCAACCCTCCCTATCTTCTCAATTCAAATTGTATTAGGTGTAGTGCAGCAAAAAACTTTGCTGAATCGTCTTTAGTGGCTTTCGTCTCATTTGAGAACACTTACTCAACAATCACGGAAGGACCCGAGGTGCTTATGCTAAAGATTTTTCTTTAGAAAGTCCTTGAATGTGTTGTAGTATTGAGAAGTGAAGGGGAAGCATGAAGCGTAAAGCCTGTAAACATTTAGCTCTTTGACTAATAAAAGTGTTTCGGAGAAATGATTTCCTTGAGCTGCTCGCGCACCATGAAACTCCACGTCACAAGTGATAAAGCAGAAAGGCCTTTAGGTAGCTGTTCGCCATCAATTCCTCTCGCAGTTTTGCTTATCTGCTGCACCTGACGCTGTTTGTCTTGAGATATGAATGAAGCATCTCACAGATGCCGAGGGAAACATGCTTGCGTTTTGGTGTGTAACAAGAAATGGCCTGTGAGAGGGGTTTTGTGCACTTGTGATTAAATTGTGAGCGAATCAATTGCTCAGCCATGTTGCAGACCAGTGATTAGACCAATATTTTTCTTTTCACCTTTTCTTTTTTCTATCTTTTTCCCTCCAGGTCTCGTAAAGCTCGGGGTCCACTGTGTCACATGTCAGAAAGTCGCCATAAAGATCGTAAACCGAGAAAAGCTCAGCGAATCCGTGTTAATGAAGGTAAGATTTCATTCTTTCCTTGGAAATGTCAGCTTTACACACAAGAAGTCTCCTGTTTTTCTTAAATAAATTATTCAGTCCAAAAATGAATATACTGGATATTTACTTTTATGAAAAACTAGCTTTCTTCTGTGAAACGCAAAAGGAGGAATTTAGTAGAATGTTAACTCTGCCCTTTTCCATGCAATGAAATGTAATGGTGGCAAAGGGCTCTCAAGCTCCAAAAACAAGAAAAAGACCATTAAAGTAATCTGTGTAACTCATGCATATATAGTTTAAGTCTTCTGAAGTTATATGATAGATTTGTGTGAAAAAAAAGTTTTAAATTTAAGTTTGTTAATCACTGAAAATCCTCTCAGAAATATTTTGCATATCTTCAAAAATATTTCTTCTTTGTTAAAGAAATAATTTAGTCCAGAATTCTGAATATTTACTCTTATCGAACTCTTTATAACATTCTTTCTTCCGTGAAACACAAAAGGAGAAATTTAGCAGAATGTTAACGCTGCCCTTTTCCATACAGTGAAAGTGAATGGCGACCAAAGGCTCTCAGTCTGACAAAAAATGACAAAAAGCTCCTTGTAACTCATGCACTACATATTTGAAATATTCTGAAGTTATATGATGTAAAAAAGATTTGTGTGAAAAGATTCAATTTATGTTGTTATTCACTGAAAGTCTTCCTATCAGCCACAGCTCTCAACATTTGTTTTGCATATATTGAAAAATATTTATTTAATATTTTACGTCCAAAATGAAATTCTGAATATTGACTCTTACCGAAGTCTTTATTACTTACTTTCTTCTGTGAAACACAAAAGGAGAAATTTGGGAAAATGTGAACAATTGTAAACGCTTCCCTTTTCCATTCAATATAAGTCAGTGGTGACCAGTTTCTCTCAAGCCCAAAAAAATGACAAAAAGCACCATGAAAACAATCAGTGTAAATCAAACGCTATATATTCTTCTGAAGTTGATAATTTTGTGTAAAAAAACAAACAAATGTTGTTATTCAGTGAAAATCCCCTCTGCTGCAGCTTGCAAAATATTTCATATATATTAAAACAATAATAATAAAAATAAATAAATCTTGTTTTCTAAAAGAAAAGTTTTTTTTTCTTTCTATGAATATTTATAATTTTTAATCTGAACATTTATAATTTACTTTCTTATGTGAAACACAAAAAGAGAAATATAGCAGAAAGCTAATGCTGGCCCTTTCCATACAATGAAAGTGAATGGTGACCAAGTTCTCTCAAGCTTTGAAAATGGCAAAAAGCATCACAAAAGTAGACAACAGTGAATAATGACAGAATTTTTCATTTTGGGTGTTTAATGCTCTCATTTCCGCCTCTTCTTTATCCCAAAGTCGTTCCAAAATAAAGATAAAACAAATGAATTAATGAATAAAACAGCGCCTACAACCGCATAATGCTATTTATTGCCTGTAAAACTATACTCTGGGTAATAGTTGGCCCATAATTTTCTCCTCTGATAAAAGCAGTCATGGGAACACAGAGACTGAAACTGGAGATGAAAGATCCTGATTAAGTAGAATTGTCTTTCAAGGGAGGAGTATTAAAATATGAGATGCTTGTTAATATTTGGAAATGGGGGCAAGCTTGTGGAATGCCTTAATATTAGAATATCCCCAAATACATATGCTTAAAATGTGTACATTTGGATGCAAACCTAGAGTAACTGTTTTCCTTTTTCTGTAATGGATATTAATGAGGAAGGGATTTGGCTGCGACGAGCAGCAATAAATAAACTCAGCAAGATTAGAGACCTTAAACACTGCGATTCTTTCAGATATTTGCGATATTTGCACATTTGAGGTTTCGCCAGGAGGCAGAGGCCCAAATTAAGATCTTGCTGGAAACAAGCAGCACCTGAGACTCAGAGACTCATGGTTTTTGTAGGACTGCCAGCACAATACACACCAGTTATGTTTTTAATCAAATTAAGATAAATATCATTTGTAGAATATATATTCAGAGTTATACATAATCATTTACCAAATATCACTCAATTTGATATATATACAGTATCTCATACCTGTCAACCCTCCTGTTTTTCCCGGGATTCTCACGTTATTTTTAACATTCCCTATTTCACCGACGTATAATCCCGTTTAAATATTTTCCCGTATTTCTCCCGTATTTCTAATCTTTCTATAAAAAAATCCGACTAGGCGTATTTTATATGTTTGCTACATTCGCCTCCGGTAAAACTCCCGTAATTTGTATGGCCCAAAATCATATATGTAACTCCACGTCAACAAATTCCAAGGTTGCCCAGCTGCCAGATCTTGTGTGAAACGCATGCTTCTCACACAATCGACACATACAAATTTCAACCCATGTGTCCCCACAACTTGGCAACCTACAACAGTGATGAGTACCGCTGGAAGGAAAGGATCACTGGTAGAAATGGGACGGGAGGAGAAGACTCAGGTGGTGCTCCGGTGAAAAAAACAAATACTCATGCAAATTGAGATATAGCTACACTTCAAAAGGCAATGTTTAATTGATTAAATATGAGCGCTGCAAGTTGCAAAATCAGGAGCTACGCTGCTTTGTTTACTGCAGTTACCGGGGAAACGGATTATCTATGGGATACACACTCTGCCACAATTCTGCGCACGCAAAGATCATATTTCAGTGTGCAAAAGTGCGTTTTGCACGCGGGTGATCTGAGTTTTGTGGAGAAAATGTTTATCTTGCAAAGAAGAAAGTATTTAGAGTGCACGGAAATCTATTTTGCATTTAAAATATGTTTTTGGATTTGTGCAGACCTCTTTTGTGCGTGCAACGTTTTACTAGCTTGCTCACCTGATGCCCGCCATCAGTGCTCTCTAAATGCCAACAGCTAGCGTGCTCAACACAACCCAGGCTACAATATTTTTTTTGTTTTTTTTTTTTTTTTTTTTTTTTTTTTGTTTGCCGTAATTCCAAGCCAATCAGCGACAAGGCTGCTAAAATCTGATTGGCTGCCTTGACAACCAGTCACAACATTCCTTGCATTACCTCGACAGCAAAAGAGGAAAAATACAGTGCATGCATAATAATTATGCAGTTGATATTATGCTCATATTTTTTCCAAGCACTTGTACACGTTCCAATCAATCAATCTTAATAACTACTATTGAGTGGTATTAAGCATTTATAATTGATATATAATATTCAGAAGGTGTAATGTGAAAAATGTTCATATAAGGTGTGCATAATATTATGGAATTGCTTTTTTAATCATTTTAAAAATATTATTTATGCTTCCGTTTGACTAGAAAGAAACGTTACGTACAGTTTGTCGATCTAAAATGGTTATTGTGCATTAACAGCTGTCAACCATGTTGGTACGCCAATGCGCTGTCAGAACTAATTTACACAGCGCATTTTGGTCACACATTGCGGACGGTATGTGTACCCCTTCTTATATATATCTATTGTCTAGGTAGTTTTTGTGAATTTTATTTCAGTTTTAGTTATTTTAGTACATCAAGTTCAACTAACCTTTTAAAATAGTTTTAGTTTTAGTTAATTCTAATAACCCTGATTCATTGTGTGTGTGTGTATAAAAAAAACTTTTATTCAGCAAAGAGCATTGATTGGGGGAAAAATGACAGCAAAGATATTTATAATGTATAAAAGATTTCCTTTTAAAATAAATGCTGTTCTTATGAACATTCTGTCCATTAAAGAATCCTGAAGAAAAAAAACGTATCATGTTTTCTGCAAAACTATGAAGCAGCACAACTGTTTTCAACAACAACAAAAAAAGTTTCTTGAGCAGCAAATCAGCATATCAGAATGATTTCTGAAGGATCTTGTGACACTGAAGACTGGAGTAATGATGCTGAAAATGCAGCTTTGATCACAGAAATAAATTACATTTTAACATATATTCAAATAGAAATCAGTTATTTGAAATTGTAATAATATTTCAAAAAAGTTGTTTTTGGCAGGTAATGTACATGTTTAAAGAAACGTATTACCCCATAGTACATGGCCAAAAATCATTGACATTACCATTTTACCTTGTTCAGAAAACATTTAAATTCTTTAACTCACATTTTCCACTCTGCATCTAGTAGTTCATTGTTCAAGCGCAGCCAATCAGAACCACAGAGCGAACAAGCCCCAGCACCTACATCACCACATGAACTCCAAACGACCCGCCTGCACAAACAATGAAGACAATTCAACGCACTAATCATATGTTCCTCAGGTCTAAGCAGTCTGTGTTTACATTATAATTTATTCCACTTTTCACATAAATAATGCATGCAACTTGAAGTCGACTACAACAGATATCACAATTTCCAGTAGTTGTTTTCCCGTAATTACTCTAGTATGAGGTAAAAGTCGATTCGAACAGCCACCAATTTATCTCCACATGGGTTTGAGAGATGAGGGGGTGGATTGTCAGGGTTATTTTGGACAGCGGCCTTCGTTTCTGAGATTGTGTGTTTGTGTGTGATTTGGTGTGCTGTCTAACTCTTGGCTTTGACATTCTTATTGTCATCCTCCTGTCACCGAGATATGGGCTATCCCAGCACCTGTCTCTCCTCTCATGCCTGCGCCTCCAGACCAGCATCGCAAATGTCACCTTTTTAAATGCAAATGTTGCATTCTCTGTTTCCGTCCCGGCACCTCCGTCCAGACGCCGTGTACCGCTGGGAATGAGATTCTCACAGTCATTCTCTGGAGTGACCTCACCTCTGATTTTATATAGAGGACAGAACCGCATGAAGTCCACACAAGCACACATGGCCAAATTCACAGCAGCTGTGTTGAAGGATTATAAGAAAGAGGATTAGATCAAAAAAGCTGATGTTATGGAAGCTATGAGAGTTAGATAAGGATTTCAGTTTGGGTTTAAAGAAACATTTCATCCAAACATGAAATTCTGTATTCATTTACTCGCTCTAAAGTTTTTTTAAACTCACTTGACTGGAATAACTTAATTGTGGTTTATCACGCAAAGCTATCATGTAGCTTAAGAAGACAAGAAAAATGTAATATAGACCAATGTTATGATACCTTTTGTGTTTTTACATCCTTTGTGTTATTTTCATAACATTTATATACCGTCGTAGTATATTTGTAGTATTATAAATAGTAGTAGTAGTCAGTAGTGTATTTATACATTTTTGGAACTAGATTTTGATATGTTCAGTTTTCATTTTAATTTGTAAATTTTAGATAAATTACGTTTTAGTTAATTTCTTAGCTTTTGTATTTTCTTAGTATTTTTTATTTAATTACTTTAGAATTTTTTTTTTTCGGTTTTGGTTATTTTAGTACTAAAATTTATATACCATTACCAGTATTATTCATATTTTGATTAGAGTTTATGTTTATTATTTTCAGTTTTTCATTTACTGTTTGTTTGTTTTAGTAATTTGTTAGCTTTTGCCATATTATTTTAATTTATTAATATTTCAGTTTTAGTTATTTTTTATATTTTAGTTACTTCTTTTACTTACATTTTTGGTTCAGTTTAGTGGCCAAGAAAACAACATGTTAACTGTTGTTTACGTTTCAAGTTTTTCATCACAAATTATTGTTATTGTATTTTATTTATTTATATTTTTTTTCTCAGTCCCTACCCACTTTCATTGTATGGAAACGACAACTTGGCTTCTGCTAACTTCTCTTTATGTCATTAATGCTGAAAAAAAAACATCTGGTTGAACAACATGAATGTAAAAAAAAAATCATTCGAATTTTGCTGCTATTTTTGGGGTGAAATCTCTTTTGTTTGGTGTTATTATTTAGTGACCATGTGAAAAGGATTTACACTGAAATTTGTTTTTTATGTTGTCTGAATTGTGACAGAACTGATTTTGAGGCAGATCTCAAAATTTATTAATTTATAATTAATTAATAAAATGAATAAATAATAAATTAATTAATTAATAATAATAATAAATAATAAAAACACCCAAGATCAATTGTGAGTTGCCTTGCTCATGTTCTTCAAGTGAGGAGTGCTATTTTGTGTGGGGTGTGGAGTTACTGCCAACATCGAGCGTTTCTTATCACTCGATTCTATATTTTATTGTACCTTGGAAGGTAGCTGACTATGTAAACACTTTATAGCAATGCGGCTCATGTGGCTTTGGAACAGAGCTTGTGTTTGACAGCGAGTGTGTAACTGATGGTCTCTGAGATTGAACATGAGTGTATTGTGTACGTGTGTGAATGCGAGTGGGATGTGGCGCCTTGTCGAGGCCTAAGGGAATATTTAACATTTGTAACTCCCCAGATTATAGAGTTACATTGACTCATAGCTACGCATACACACACCATAGTCTGCAGAAAGCAGATAAGTTCCAGTGTGTGCGTATGTGTGTGTGAGTGCACATATATAAATATACATATGCTTTTCTTCATGTCAGTGGTTCAGTTCAGCTCTAAAAACTAGGGGTTTAATCTAGATTTCAGGCAAGTTTCAAAGTCGGCCAAGTAAATAGATTAGCATTAGCGTATCGGTGTTTAGAGGGATAAGAAACACAAACAAACAACTATAAACACACACACTGCAATGTATTTGATCTGGGAGTTTGAGGTAGAGCTGTTTTTTTTTTAATCGAATGCAAGTGTACTGCATATCGCACAGTATACGCTGTATACTACATACTTTCTGCACTGGTTTATTTAAATATACTATACTAAATACACTAGCGCTTTCAAAAATTGCAGGTAATACTGCATTGTGAACTTATCCTCTGTATGTGTGTGTGTTGGGGAAGCAGGCAGCACAGCGAGTAGCTAGACTGAACATCAGCGTTGTGATGATTGTGCTTCCTGTGAGCTCTGGGCCTGATTAAAGCTCATTATCCATGGTAACTCGCTCTCTCGCTCTCCTCTACTGACACAACAGAGACGCAGCTAACAGAACGATAGAGGGAAACAGGGAATAGATGGATACAGATAAGGAGATCAAGAGGAGTGGAAGGAGGAATGCACTTATATATAAGTGCAGTTCTCACACATACTATATATATATATATATATCTATTATATATATATATATAGTGTAAGCTAATGCATGAGTCAAAGTACGATTGCAGTTTGGTTTTCTGTAACACTGGCTCTTATGCCATGTTGAATGCATTAATGTGAACGTTTCCAGAACCACTCATGCTGTATAAATGGGTTTAATGAGAGTCCCTCATGAGGCAATCATCATATTTTGGGGTCCTTGGCCTCAAAAACCCTTGGTGTAGCTCATGTGATTCATCCCCCGATTCAGCTGCTTGAAGTAGGAGTAGCTACACTATAGTATATTGCAACAAACAGAACAGAGAGTTCCAAGCAATTTAATTGCTGTCAGTGCGAATGCGCCTTTGTCGACACCTGTTATAATTCAAGTGATTGAATAAAAAATGGGATGCAGCTCTTCTCATGTGGTTTGCAACACAGAACTTTCAGCCCACTGAACTCCATTATGATGTAGAACTGTAGACCTCTCAGCTACTGATGTGGCATGTTGAATACTTGATTCGCTCCTCGAGCAGTCATACACTCTGTTCCGAAATGAATTATCCCCGCAGAAAAAAGCTGAGACAGTTTTTCTCGTTGGGTTTGCAGCTTTGTGCTGTGCACTCGTGAATCAAATAGCTATAGATTCCAGCATTGCCTTTTTTCATCTGCCCTAGTAGAGCCTATCATGCTCTGAACGGGGTATTAGACGCCGTAAGTCATCTCACAATCTGCACCGTCTCCCCTCGGTTTCAGTTGGTATTGATTTGAAGCGTCCAGTGACTAGCGCTCAATATCCACTCTGATCTCAGAACAGAGGTACCAATTCAGGCGGCTTCTTGCGAAGGCTGTTGGTTTATTTCATTGTTCTGGCCAAGATGCCCTCAATGAAATATTGGAAGACTTCTGTTTTCATGTGTGTCACTTTAGGCTGAGAGGTTACACCACTTATACAGTTGAGAAACCTTTGATGGAGCGTCTGACGGATAGGAATACATTAAATCGTTTCAGATGATGGAATGCCACGGACTGGATTCCCAAAAGCACAAGTGGACCTGTCGATATTCCCATTGTCTGCATCACTGGTTGGGAAACCATGTTCATGGAGCCCCTCCAACATTTTGCACCATTTTGCATGTCTCCTTAATCAAACACACCTGATTCAGGTCATCAGCTCATTGGAAGAGACTCCAAGACCTCAAATGGGTGTGTCAGACAAAGAAGACATTGAAAATGTGCAGGAACGTGGTTGGGAACCACTGGCTATGTCAAGGGTGCCCAGTCCTGTTTCTGGAGCTCCAACCCTGATCAAACACAAATGAACCAGCTACTTAAGATTTTCAGGAGCACTGGAGAATTGCAGTCAGGTGTTGGAGCAGGGTTGAACTGAACTGAACTCTGCAGGTAGATAGATCTCCAGGAACAGGACTGGGCACCCCTGCCCTACGCCAACATAGCAGGATGGAGCCTTACTTTTGGATTTGTAGTGGTTTTGCTGGGCCCTGAAGCAAAACCAGTTGGGAATCATTGACGTAAACCAGGGGTAGCAACCTCTCTGCTAGTCTCAGATGTCACACCCATGGACATAAGACATGGCGACGGATTTTGGTAGGTTTACGTACAGTATATCGCAGCCACTGTACTAGCTATTATTTTTAATCAAAGTAGATGTTGACTAAAGTGGATACGATCAGCTCCGGTGTCTGTGTCGGAGCCGTAAAGCGCTGCAGACGTGTGCAGTGTAAATAAGGGGTTATCCAAGCATTAATGGCGAGGAAAGCCCCTTATACTTGAGAACGGCCACGTATGAGAGGTTTCTTGGAGGTTAAAGTACAGTACATTAATGATCATGTGACTTTTAAGTACACCAGGTGACCTGAAAATGCAGTTTTGCAAAATATTCCTTTTTTGAATTGCCTGAAAAACCGCCTCATGCGAGCGTAAAAACTTTAAGGTATATGGGCATTTTTGCGAAATTGACGCGTTTCCATTAAGCATATTTTCAATTCACAATTTCAATTTGCGCAATTTAAAGGGTAATGCGCCCAATGATCGCTTATCAGGATCAGCTAAACTCTGGATTTAAAAAAAAAGTATGAGAAATTCACGGTATAGTCACTCTGCAGCATAGTTGCAGTAAACTTGCACAACATTCTTGAATGAATGATTTATTGGTCTGTTATGGTAGGGACATTGGTTTTACATTTTCACACCCCTAAACATGATGCTGAACAAAACTAACTGTGATTGGTTGCTTTACATGTCAGATGGCCTGTTGGGTGGTCATTGCCAATGAAAGCTGCAATGGAGTCCAGACCTTCTGCCGTCAGTCGGAAGGTCTGGCTACACGAGACTACCTTCCTGCAGACTTTAGTTTCAACACTGCTCCAAAAACACCTACAGTACCCATTTAAAGTGATCCTGAACACTGTGGTTGGCTGGTGGTTTTGGGTGTATTTGATTAGGGTTGGAGCTAAACTCTGCTGGATGGTAGCCGTCCAGGAACAGGGTTGCCTACCCCTGGTATAAACTCTAGTTAGTTTATGTAGGAAATTCAGGTATTCAGAGATTATCTTAATGCTTCGAATGTGGAGAAGAACACAGTTGGGTTGATTTTGAAACAGGAATGCTTGCACCAAAATGGAAAATCAGTTGGGATCGGTAGATGTGAAGAGAACTGCAAGACGGAGAAAGAGCAAAAGAGAGAGAGAAACAGGGAAATGGGATGGAGAGGTCTGTCGAGGCTGGAGTAATTGACCCCTGAAGCAAATAATTGAGGCAGGAGCAGGGTGAGGGGTGGGGGTGGGTAAAACATGACCTTGCACCCCATAACTCCTGCAATCCTACAGATAGATGGAGAGAGAGAGCCCTGCATCAACCTACATTGCCAAAAAAGAAGAAATTAAGCCAAGAGCCAATGTAGGGAATTATGGCTGTTTCACATGATTCGTGTCAATGTTCCCCAGTGCACTGAACTACATCCAAATGTCAAGCTACATTGGTACCCGTGGTCCAGTGTTGTGTGAAAGTCAGACACTGGAATGCAACATACAGGTCAAACAGTTTTAACTGTGACTCTGTTTGCCACTGATGTGGAAGCACAGACAATGAATACTGGATTTCTTCTAGAAAGAGTAGAAGAATCTAGAAAGAGTAAATTGGACTACACAATTTTGAAGACATATTGTGACTTTCATAGAATAATAAACATAGATGCATGTTATTCTATGCATACTTTTATTAGTTTACTGTTTATCCTGAAGATTTACATGAATAAACAGTAAACTGGCACATTTCTTGACAAATGTGTTGAGACCAAATTGTGACGTATATGTCACAATTCACAACTGAAGGATATTGCAAATTTGGAATTGCAATTGTATTTTGTCCAAATCTTGTCGCTTTACTATTGTACAATATTGCACTTCAAAAAAGCACCTCTGAGAATGTACATAAATAAATGAAGCACAAATTAAGGCATATCAATTAATTAAGGTTGTGAATCCATTAAAAAAAATGTTAGAACGGTTTTCTGTGATTAATCACAATTGATTGCACCTAAAAATAAACTTCAGAATCATAAATGTCTACACATTGAATCCCCAGATTATTGTAGAACAAACACAAATAAAGTATATTTATATAATGTTTATTTAATGGCATCATTTTACCAAGTATCTTATGTGTAACAAGACTATATTGGTAGTTCTATTAAATAGATTACTAAGACATTTCTTAAATGTTTAAATCAGATTTTATTAAATTTTTTGTGGATAAAAGGTAATTGTAGCCATCATTTAGGCCTGGAGGGTGGGAAAGATTGGCGAGACAAGGGTTTTATAATAATGGTGAATATCATAATTACAGGAAATGGGGAGAAAACAGTAGTGTAGCCTCAGGAAATGGAAAAAAAGGGAAGTTATATTAATTGCGTTAATTATTTTCAACACGTTAAACAGTCCATATTAATTTCAGAAATGAATACAATTATTTTTCCCAGCTCTAAAATAAGTGTAAAAATACACATGGATATAAAGTATTGAAGCAATATTGTTCGAAAAAAAATCAGCCCAGCACTACACTTGACCTGAGGCATGTACAAATGCACGAAGTGTGTACTGTATATTTTTTGGGTTTGTAGATTTTTAAGCTCTTGATTGTGCACGATTATGTGAGTCTGAGCTATTTATTCCTCATGTGACAGAAAGATGAGACATGTGGAAAACACTCTTTGGGAGAATAAGATAAAGCAAAAAGCATCAAATGGAGTAGGAAAAGTAAGTAATTGAGAAGCAGAAAGCTACGGCTTGATGGAGGGAACGCAAAAAAGGAGAAGTTTTCCAAACAGCTCAGATGAAAGAGTGGGAGCGAGAGATGAATCACGGCTGGCTGTAATCAGGTTATCCTGACACTGGGATGACAGTGCAAGCTTTTCCCCCCTCCGGCTTCATTTCGTTCCACACCACCAAATGATAATAGATGCTCCCTTCATTTCTCCCAGAGCCACAGAAGTGTCTCCCTGCTGAGGATTCCCAGCCTCCCTTCCTCCCTCCCCACTGCGTTTCCTCCTCATAAAGACCTTAAGTACCCTCAAGTGCTCCACGACTTCTTCACGGATCTTATTTGTACGTTCGTCTTGTCTACCTCCAGCCCCACCTTCCTGCTATTTTTCTTTTTATGAAATGTAAAACAAAAAATGCACTTCTCTGTGCAACTTTTGAGCTTTGAATACATGATAGTTGTAAGATTACATTAAAAATATATCAATATTTTTTACTTGATTATACAGTATTAAAATGCAATAATAAAATAAATAGTTATTATTGAAAAATAATGTATAAGTTGAGTGTTCCATGTCCATCTGCAACCTTTACGTTATTATTATTATTATTATTATTATTATTATTATTATACTATTACAGATTTTTTTCTTAAGTCCATGATGTGACCTAATCAATGGAAGGTCATCTGACATTCCACTCTAATTTTGTTCCCATTCTCTGTAGATTTTCCTCTGTCCTTGACATGAATTCTAGCGAGTATGGATCGCTTCTTGCTGCACGAAATTGGGAATGGATTTTTGTTCCAAAAGGTTTTTCACCGCTTGAAATGTCAGAGACCAATGCAGTTTCTGAACGACAGAAATTGCTGAATTACTGTGGGTATTTTCGAAGTTTAGATTACTTTGCAGATGGTCACTCCAACACAGTAAAACGGCACTGCCATAAACTTTTTGGTCTTCCTGTGCAATTGTCTGTTGCCTCAACCCAATTTTTTCAAAATGAAACCTGGGTCGCTGTGTTTTTTCATGTCAGGAGACTGCGAAGTCCACGACACTTGATAAACACTTATTACTTAGAATGATGTAGCTGGAGGTTTAAGTAATTTTACAGAATAATCAATATTTTTTATCTTTTAAACTTCACTCTGATGATCACTAGAGGTTGCCAGGTCTCTGTACATCCTGCAACTACTCTGACATGGCTTTCCACATATCATCTTTTACTATATCCCTGCATATGTGGGCAAAGACAATTCATATAGTACATTTTTATCACTCTCAGTAACGTCTTCACTTCTATTTGCTGTTGCTGCATCATGATGCTGCTCATTTGCATAAAGTTATACTTTTCTCAACCTTGTCAGAAACCAGGACATGCTTATATTGGTTAGGCAATAGTCACTGCTGCTCATGTCGTTAGAAATTGCCAGCTCTCATTTAAAATGAATGACTTTCCATCTCTTTGATGCTTCAAGTCACTGTCAGCGTGAACAGGGTACGTTTCTTTAGGTGTATTTCACCAAACCTTGATTCCACCTTGATCTTTACAGGATAAGGTTTGAAAAATTCTTCAAGTAATCTTTATAATGAGATCTATTCTTGCTTAGGTGATGGAAGATGCATTAGCTAATTTGACACTAATAAAAGCAAGGCTATTAAAGATAAATATACAGTCCATTGAAATGGGTTATTATTGTGAACCATTTGACATGTCTCTTGCTTTGAATTCTTTTTTTGTTGATTTTTCAGTTTTGCTGAGGTACCAGTCATCTAAATAATAGTAATATTGCTGCAAGGCCGAAGAAAAGAACAAAGAATTAAAACTCTGCCACCCACAACCAAGGTTATCTCTGTCCACGCTGGGTTACATTTCATGCCATTCCATCTTTATCATGGCCTCATTTATTGCAAATGGTCCGTCTGGACCATCTTGGCGTTTGGCAGCTTGTGCTAATAAGCATCTTGAAGTGTTTTGCTTAACATCATTCCGACTGACCACCCTCAGTTTGGTGGTGGGTGTGAAATGTGGATTCTACTGGTGAGAGCTAATGAGTGGTGACTGCTCCCTGCAGATTGAAAGCCCTAATTGCTCAATCATGCTGAAGTTCCAGTGTTGAACCGTGCTTCAGGAATCCTGATATTCCGTAAGGGCTTGTGGCCAAAGCTGTCCTCCATTTTTAAATGTGTCAATAGGCACTTGTGCCAAACTCTTTCCAGACAGGAAAGCAATTGGCAGTCAAGTTGAGCCAGAAGGAAGCATGTAGCAACACCAATACAGATCACTGAGGCTTTATTGACCAAGCATTTGCTCTGGAACTGCCAGAAGAACTGAAACCTAGACTGAATTTACTCTTTACCTCAAGCTTTTCAACAAATAATAGAAGACTCTTCAATTGGAGTTCAATTTTGTTAAAAAAGAGATAACCCATGAGTTGTCACTTGGCCATAGGTCTGACTATAATGGCCTGGCCAAGTTATATTGATCGGTTCAGTCTCTAGAAGGCTTAACCTTGTCATTGACCTGCTGGCCAGCTGAGGATATTAAGATCTATAGAAACGAATGTGAACTTCATCCACTTCATTCAGAGGACCATTTATTCTTGGATTTGCACAAGTAATGCTTTCTCCTCTTTTTTTGGATGGCTGTTCATTCCTTATTTTGCAGAGAACCTGTAAACCTAGAGGGCGGAAGTATTGCAATTATTTTCCTATAACAGGTCATTTGATTTGAAATTAGATGCTGCATTTACCTGTCTGGGTCTGTTCAAGTCTTTTGACCCCTACTATCATTCACCAGCTTTCCATTTCTTCACCTTATATTCAGTACAGTTATCCCAATCGGGGTTTGAAATCATCCAAATATGATGGTGCTGACCTCAAGCCAAATTTAGCCAAGGGCAGTAAATCTGTTCTGGTCCACCCCATTAAGCATCACCCATGTAGAGGATTCCCCGGATTTGACCTGCGGTGCCTCTGTTTAACCATGATAAAAAGTCTCTGAATGATAAATCATTCCCATTCTTCTCCATGCACTCACAGGAAAGGGGACCGCGTGGAATGAAACCTCAGATGACCTTTCTCTCCAGCACTACACATCATAAACCATTAGACTCCATTATGGACAAGGTCGTAAAAAGATATATCCTTTAGCACCGACTAGTGCCTCGGTTCAGTCATAACTCAGCTGCCATCAGAGCTTAAATTGACAGCATGACGGCGTTGTCATTGCATGTCAGCTCGGTGACTGGGAGAGGGACTTTTTCCAAAAGAGGCCGTTTCAGCTTTGAGCGTGATTGAAGGAAGCAAGACTGTGTCCTTGGAGGGGCAAGACTGGGCTCGCCGTAGCGGAAAGAGGATCAAAATATCTCTATGAATGAGATATAGTCATCACATCTCTCCTTTTTCTGCAGTTACATCGAGCTGATCCAGGCATGGTGTTTTCAGATCAATCGTTGTTTCTGAGGTATTGATGATGCTCCCTTGTTAGGATCTTGGGATTCACGGTAAAGGAGATGAACACCGCTGGGATTAATTTGGATCCTGCCGATGTACTGTAGATGCAAGTGTGTAGTAGGTAGTGTTGTTTTTGGCGGCCTGTTTTAATTTTAGTTTTAGTCTAGTCTTTGTGTGAAACTGTCATTTTAGTTTTTATTAGTTTTAGTCACGTTCATACTCTTTTTATTCTAGTCAAGTTTTAGTCAACTAAAAGTCTAAGCATTTTAGTCTAGTTTTAGTCGACGAAAACTGATGACATTTAGTCTAGTTTTAGTCAACGAAAACTGATGGCATTTAGTCTAGTTTTAGTCGATGAAAACTGATGACATTTAGTCTAGTTTTAGTCAATGAAAATTATATTTTAGTCTCTTTTTAGAAATGCAATTCTATTTAACCCAGTCAATATAGTATAAACCAAAATTTTATTTTAGCCAAACCCATTTCAAACAAGGTTATCTTATTATATTATTGTTACCTTATAGACTCAAGAATACATCCATTCCAGACACGGAAGACGCTCTGATTTGAATTTACAACATTTATTTTACCAACCAAACATGTTAGAAGTACACACACATACATTTAAATAAAGACGAACCCCGGCTGGCCGGCCATCAGTCCCTTTCTCTGTGTCAGACTTAACTTTGTTTGGTTTTCGTCTTCTAAATCAGTGTTTCCCAACCTTTTTTTAGTCGCAGCACCCTTTGGAAATTTTAGCTAAATTGTGGCACCCTACAAAATTAATTTTGTCACAATATTTGAATTTCTAACTTCGATATGATAATTTGAAAAGTATAGATATTTGGTACAACAGGGAAGAACTGCAGAATATAATGTCATACAGATATTTTTAATATTATAAAAAATCAGTAGGCTAATTTCTAATGAAGAGACCAATTTATATGACAGATTTTAATGTAGGCTTTTATTCATATGTAAACATTGTGAGATAGTTATAATGGTAATTAAACAAAGTTTTGCTCACTCAGTGTATTTTTGTAGGGCTATTAAGAGATTTTTTTTTTCTTTTTTTACTAATTATCCAAATGTTTAATCTTAGAAAGCTATTATTATCAGAGGACACATGAGCATAACGGTTAGCAGATCAATGAATGAGAGGGCAGCGTTACCAGAGTTGCCCATATACCGCACCTTGTTACAGCACAGTAGGGCTATTGCAGACAGAAACAATACTGTACTACATCGATGTTTCCTGTCAGCTTGATTTTTGAGTGGACTTTGCTGTTCCGATGAGCATGAACGGTATATGAATGGAGCAGTCACATGGGCCGTGAGCGACTGAGCGGAGCACACACACGCATAGAGCGGGATAACGCACACACAGAGCGGGATAATACCATACAGTCTATGGATAATACACACACGCACAACACACATCACAACACCCACACACAACCCACACAACACACACTTACACTACACACACAAGTGAATCCTGAGCGGTGAACTCATTTTCGGCAGCCGGAATTTCTGTGCATCTCTAATTATTGGCGGCATTAGAAATGGATATTATATAATAGCTGCTTTTTTGAACATTTTAGCAATTTAAAAATATAAAAAAATTATTTTTTACACAGCACCCCTGCTCTCGACAGACCCCGGTTGGGAAACACTGTTCTAAATAATTCCGTGAGTGGGGCTTGAGGAAGTGACATCGCCTGCGTCTGCGCAGTGCGACCTGATGCAGCCCCTGAAGCGAGACACAGGAAACAGAAATACTGCAAAATAATAATAATAACGAGACGAAATAACGTTATAACTTTTCGTTTCGTCTCGTTTTGGTCAACGAAAATGAAGAGACATTTTAGCATAGTTTTTATTTTGTAAGCCACATTTCGTCTCGTTTTTATTCGTCAACGATATTGCACTGTACATTTAATTATCGTCATCGTCACATGACCAGCATTTTCGTCTCGTCTCGTCTCGTTTTCGTCACGTGATAAAGGTTCGTTGACGACTATATTTAGACATAATTTTCGTTGACGAAAGCAACACTAGTAGTAGGGTACTGCTTTCCGTCTAAAAAAAAGTAAATCTGAGTGTTTACCCATGGTAAAAGCAGGGCAGAAATCAAATGCAGCATGCTGCTATTGACTACCCACAGCCTTGTTAACGCCACATACAACGCCTTAAAGTGCCTGCTCTGGTACAGATAACATCACTTACACGATGGACCTTGTTTTGACAGCAACTCTCGGTGAAGAAATGCTGTTTTGATATTGAAACCTTTCCTATTTGAAGTGAACCTGGAGACGAGATCTCCTTTTCGCTTACATTGTGTTCTTAGACTCTCAAAGTTGATGCTCTTGTCTCAGCTGATTTCTGAACTGAACTTCCTGTCATTTCCTGCAGCATTAGTTTCCCCTGGCGTAGTGTGCTTTAAATCAAGAGGAAAAAGATGAGTAAGCAGCATTCTGCTGTCTTGGACCGGAATCTGTAGATTATCCTAACAAGGAGGCGAACCGGAATCCCTCAGTACTCCTGAAACATGCCAACAAATGTCACACAGCCGAGCTGATCCCCGAGCAGCGAGTTAAACAGGAGAAACATAGAGCCTTCCGGCTTCTGGCTGTACAAATAAATGGCGACACACAGCACACAGAAGCAAGTCAGACACAGGGGCCTCGTGTGTATTTGCATGACCTTGAGACAAACTGCTTGGGCAGGTAGCACTTCATCTTGCTTTGTGTTTGTCTCATTGGTGAGGTTTTATGGATTCATGACGTTATCCTTCTGTATGTGATCTTCAGGAAAAAAGAGTCTAAGTACACTTTGCAGAAGGACAAATGCACTCGAACTCTCAGAGACAACTTCCTTTTGCTACTGCGGTTCACCAGAGACCCATTTGATTGACAGCTATAGTATTATTAAGAGAGGCCATTCTTCGTTAATTGCCTTAAATAAAAAAAACCTCAACATATAAGGTTGGCAACCGAGTAAATCAATTCCACCTTGCAATAACTGCAATTGATTTGTTTTAGAAAAAATCTTGTTCATCCAACGTTCGCTAATAAAGAGTCTGTCTCCAGGTCATTTTTGTGTGTGTGTGTATAGCAGTTGGCCATGATTTAAATATTACGTTATCGACATTAAAGATGAACGGTTAAGGTTAATGTGGTTCAGATGACTCATCAAAATGTTCTACGCTTGTAACACAAGACTTTTAGCTCAGTGGTACAATATACCAGTCCCCCTCCCTTCCCTGCACTTCCCCTCCAGTTATCTTTGTCTTTGTCACTGCTATGCAATGCTAACAGCTGTGTTCACACTGACATGGCTTCTGCTCACTGCAAAGAACATTCACACTCACATGTTGTGTTAATGAGGAACAGAGATGCGGTTAAGGCCCAGGGCACCAACATAGCTCGCACCATCAGCACCACAGCTGGGGAATAGATGCACTCTGGCTTAACTCAGCCCAAATGTTTCCCCTTTGTGCTTTTCCAGGACTACACAACTTTCCAAAATCTGAAGCAGAATCAGAGGAAGAGTGATAAAATGGACCAAATGGCCAAATGCGACTTTGATTCATGGCTGTCAGTCTGTCACTCCCTTTCTGATCTCATGGTACTTAAAGGGCTCTTGGTCTTGAAAGTGAGTGATAGAGCTCTGGGATTCCATGATGAAGGGAATGAGTGAGGAGAGGAAAAAGAGGGGGGAAAACGTCAGCACAGCATCATGATACTATGGGTCCTGCAGGGCTTAGTTGCTGAACGTGGTTGCTGATTGTTTCATCATGTCTCACTTTTTCCTTTTAGTTGCAGCGAGACTAGATATTCCTCCTTGAACGGGGGGGGGGGGGGGGTGGGGGGGGGGGGGGGGGGGGGGGGGGGGGGGGGGGGGGGGGGGGGGGGGGGGGGGGGGGGGGGGGGGGGGTGTGAGCGGCACTTTTATTTAACATGGCGGCATGTCCATCTTCACTACTTTGGTGAATGAAATAGTTTCTCATGTTCTGTTCTGCAAGGTCTTGATCAAACTTCTGTGCTTCTTTGACACAGAGTCTTTTCTCAATTTTCTTTCTCAATTTGTTATTCTTTATTTTCTTTATCGATTCTTTATTATTATTCTTTATTTTTCCATTTCAGAACATTACAGTCATCAACACATGCAATGTGAGTTGCAACATAATGCTATTAGCAAAGCTAACACAGGTTAACAGCACAACAACTTTAACAGAAATTAAACATACTACTAAACACTTACTACTAATCCAGTAACTGACTAGTTGATTAATAAGATTGATTAGTACATGCAAGTAACCACTGAGATTTTCTTCAGAAAATTTAAAAATGATGTTACTGTTAATGTTGTTGTGTTTCCAGTATTTATTTGAATTTGCTAATGCCAATGTTTACATCTGATTCTATTTAAATTGAAACACATTTATTTTTCCATGACAGAATTGCCAAAACATTACTAAGAGCAAAACAGACTATAGGAGGCACAACACAATGCTAATAGCAAAGATAAAACAGATTAACAACACAACAACGGTTTAGTACTTACTAACAGTCTGAAAAAAATGGAAACCATCAATTTGTAATGGTTTTACTGGTTATAATGTGAATTGTATTGGTTTTAATGGAACAACTCCCGTGTACAGCTTAGCGGGACCCTGTGGGTCTCCACTGGTAATTGGTTGCCTTCTATTGGTGGCCTCCATTACATATCGGTCGCAAACACACTACAGAAACCAAGTGTGACCCCCTGTGTGTCGTAGTCGCCTGGGGGGGGGTTAGCCCATACAAATGTTGATGTTTGACTGCCCGCCTTATGATCTCATTTTCACTCAACCACCTTTGGCACGAAATCTTAGTGGAAACCGTTAGAATTTCTGTGATGGTTTCTATTTTTTCAGCAGGAACAATTGATTAATAAGGTTGACGTGAGATTTTAGCTGTTCTTAGTTGTTTGTGGTTCTAAGTTGTTTTTATCTTTAATATTTTAGTGGCGATGCTTTGCACAAGATGAATGAAGAGATACAGCTTCTCAGAAAGGGTTTCAGCATGATGACAGTTAGCTGTGCATTTTTTAGTGGAATACATTAAGAAACTTGAGCCAACAACAGGTTTATTTTGAAAATTTGTAGGTTTGTACATCCCTCTGTGCTGAATCAGCCTGAGCTAATTTTCAGGCCTTAGTCTCAGATAGCACAGGTATGTATGTAAGATGTCTATTAAAGATCGCTTCATCTGGAAAGCATCTGCTGTGTACAAACATCTGATAGACGTCTTTAAGATGTCAGTTTTAGACACATTCTAAATCATAAACATCTTAAAGACATCTTCTAAACATCTATTTGACATCTGATAGGAAATGTCCTGTATTGCAGATGAGCAAACACTCTAAAAAATATGTCTTGCAGATGGAAATGCAGACGTCAAATAGACGTCTCCGTGATGTACGTGTGCTATCAGGGTAGTCTAGCTGATCCCCTGCCTGACCAGCCGGAAGTGCCCAAAACCTCTTTAAAACCAGCCAACAGTCCAACCTGACCAAGCCAAGAAAACAGCTAAGCGTGACACAACACAACAACAATATTAGTCCACAACACAGTTGCATTCATTGGAAAGGGAGTGTTTCAAGTTGCTCCCAACCACTAGGGGAAGTACAGTAAATTAACATAATTTGTATTTACCGTTTTACGATCTTTACAAGAATCTGTTTATGTCTTGAGAACCCATACATTTTTTTTATATGCAATCACAGCATTTTGAATGAACTTGAAACTATTAATTTACCTTGCTAGCTAAGTAATTACCCTAATTAACTAAAGTAGGAGCAAAGCTGCAGCATTAGAAACGGTATCCATGGGAATACCTTTGAGCCAAGAAAAGTTAACTTATTACATTATAAGTACTGGCTTAATTTTCCCATGCAAATAAATTAGAAGGAATCGGGTCTAAAGTAAAAAAAATCAACGTTAGCATCCAATGCACCATGGAAAAATGGTTATGTCAAACTCTGAGGTCTCATGTCAGTACCCTATTTTCAGAGGCTTTTCTCAGTGTAATGTCAAGCCATCTTATTAATTCAACATTTAATTTGTTGGAGCACAATCATTGTTTTGTCCCTTCTGTGGCTCTGTGTTTGAGCTAGGCGCCTTTTGTAGTTTGTACAGCAGCAGCATTGTACCTCGTTAAGATATACCTTCCTTTTATGTCATGCTCAAAGCATAGTTTTATGTCATGCTCAAAGCATAGTTTCCACTTATGGCTTGTTATTTCTTCAAGCAATGCTGAAACCCAAAAAAACTGGCATTAGAATACTTCCGTTGTAAATATTGGTGATAAATCATAGAAAAACCCTAAGATCCACTCAGAACACCCTGAGAACCACATCGCAACACCCTGGAAAACTCTCACAACACAGGCATTGTGGCATTAGGGCAAGTACCAATCACGTTTTCATCAGAAATTGCAAAAATCTTGTTACTGTTAAAGTTGTAAGTGTTTATTTACTTCGCTAATGCTAATGTTTGCATCAGGGCCAACTTATTTGTTGAATGTCTGGAGTTGTTGCAAATATACCAATTCTAATTAAAATAAAACACATTCAGTTGCAGAATTACACAGAATGTTTGCTATAAACATGCCGTGTATGTCTGTGCTAGACTACGGCCAAGATAGCGGTTTACAAACCACTCTAGCTGATTAGCTAATGAATCCTCCTGTGTGGAAATTTCAACCAACTGGCTCTGAAGCACAGTTGGATTGAAACAGCTGCTGGTTTAGCACTCCGCCATGGTTAATTTATCTAAACCATCCCATTTCCAGACCACCTTTTCATGGGATGTTTTATTACCCTTTTTCGACACACCATCTGTACCTTGAAATTACACTATGATTGTGCATAATGAATTATATTGAACCCCTTAAAGAATCGCTGTGTGTTTTAGTTTTAAAATGCATGCTATCATTGCTAAGCCACACTATTCTCCAACTCAACTTGTTTCCATGAAAAAGAAAGCTAGCATGAAAAAACCTACAGTAGAATTCAATCATTAGCTCCCTTAGCGTGAGTGGAGATGACCTCCATGACTGCTTTCTACAGACCAATAACCATCAGCACATTTGCACGAATGATTCCTGTATGTTTCCAGTTAACAACTCAATAATGAGTGTGAGAGAATCTACAAGACGAATTATTTCCCAGTCAAATAACCAATTTGGATTAGCGTCAGTCTCGCGCACTCACTCAACCTTGACTTTTTGCGACGGACAGTCAAAAGCAACTTTTCAGGGTCGTTTCTGAAAATGAGGTTCATGCTGGTCTCTATTACAGCACGGCACTTACGTTAGCGCTAATCATCGGACTTCGAAACTCGGTGACCTGCACAAGCTTGGCGAAGAGCAGAGGTGTTCTCGCTCGAATCTAATGACCTGCCTTCATTTTAACGATTTGACTCGGTTGATTGCCTTCCTCTCAACTCACCCCCACAAATCAAGAACCCTGCAACGTGAACCCGAATCTCCGCCGGCCCACGTTGACACAAAGTGGTGTTGAGTCTAGGCCAGACCTTGTGTAATAACTCACTAATGAAGTTATATGGAAATTGGACGGCTGTATGCACACAGATGTGTAGAGTTAATTAACACTCGGCTATTCATAGAAGTAGGTGCACAGGTGCCGGCAAACTGACATTTTGAAGGAATGGGTCAATGTGGTACGATAGAGCAATGAGAAGTTGGCGAGCGTAGGGTGGACATGATGTTAATGGACGGAGGAGAGAGTCGGGCTCGTTTGCAGCAACACTTTAATCACGAGAAAAAGATTCATGCTGCTGCCGCGGAGCTTCCAAGTTTCACAGATCTAGAAAAGGTATTTCAATGGCTTGTCGAATTTAACGACGGCTTAAAATCGATATTTGCAATCTAGATGGTACCACTTTCAGCTTTAACATTTGAAATGTATTCACAGTGTAATTAGCACAAATAATTTCATAATTAAGACCTTAGTACTTGAGATGCTAGATTTAGGGCATCTGGGACAATTATGTGACAGTTTTTTTTTTCTTTTTTCCAATATCTTAATTAAAAAAATCCAAAATACACTATTCTGTGATTAACATGTTTAAATTATATATATTATATAATATATAAATATATAGATATATATTATATAATATATTAAAATGGTCAGGGTGAACTGTTCTGATACCATAATGAAGAATTTTTTTTTTGCAAATAACACCTGATTTGACATTATCTATATATTTTTTTAAACGTATTTAGAATAAATTAATGAACACACTGCTTCATGTTTATTAGTTTTGAAATTGCACAAAAGGCAAGACTAATTCATGTGGTGCAACCAACATGGCCGAAAAAAGAATGTGAAAATAAAAAAACATTATAAAAAACAAAGAAAATAGCAATTTACATCATATATTGTGGTTTCTGGTCCAATACAGCCTTAAATATTAGATAAGGTCACCTTTTTTTTACCCGGCAAGTTAGATTAGGTTTAAAAATGTCATTGGTGGCGACTCCCCAAAAACCCTGAATCATTC
Organism: Sinocyclocheilus anophthalmus; assembly: GCA_018155175.1. Classification (NCBI taxonomy): domain Eukaryota; kingdom Metazoa; phylum Chordata; class Actinopteri; order Cypriniformes; family Cyprinidae; genus Sinocyclocheilus; species Sinocyclocheilus anophthalmus. Next base: position 77,209 of record JADLZN010010893.1, read on the forward strand.
TGATATTTACATTATATATATTGAAAATGTGATGTACACTCATATATCTATATATTATCTATATATATAAATATCTAATATATATAATATTCAGAGAGGATTGGTTACTGCTTTTTTATAGATTATGTGATTTGCTCAAAAAATGTTCAGACATCCTCAGCCTGACTTAATTTGCTTTTATCGAGTATTCCTCAACAGTACAGATTTCTCATCCCATGGCTTTCTTCAAGCCCCTGAGCGCGGTTTATGCTCAGCAGAGATCCTGTGGCACATCCTTGTGTTGAATGACATTCCACTCAGCCAAATTCCCTGCTTGGCTCTTCGGACTGGCTTTGGATCAGCCATTCAGCGAGGTTTGGTCTGGTGCCACGTTTGTCAAGATGGCTTTGTCCGAGATTTCCCTGTCTGCTCCAGCATGCTCTTCAGCCATTGGCCAGATTGTTTATTCCCTGAATAGTCATCACATCTGTATGCCTGATTAAAACAGCTAGTGAAGGACTTTGACTCAATGTTGAGCAGATGATGTCAGTTCATGAAGCCAAATAAATCCAGATATTTATCAGAATACTGAGACTAGTCATAGAATGTTATAATAGATTGGGTTAGCACGGCACATGATCTTTATGTTTTTGACACATATAGCAGGGCTGAATGTGTTTCCCTGACTTTCAGCATAGAACAGCGGCACAGATTCCAGTGACAGTCCCCTCTGGAGAAACCTGGGTTTAAGTGCTTTGCTAAGGGGGACCGGTGGCGATCGTTCTCCTTGTGGGGAACAGAATTGGGTTTCTTTAACTTTAGGTTGTACTTTATGCCCCAGGGGTTGATTTTATTAAAACTAACAGATTTCAGCTTTTTCTTTTGTTATATGAAGTTCATGTTTAACTCTTGGTAACTTTTTACCATGCTTTTATCATTTATGTTTGCTACTTTTCAATGGCACTCACTGCATGTACAATTTTATTATACTTTTTTTATTTTATTCTTGTGCCAGATTTTCAATATTAAAATGCATCATGAAAATATGAATTATTACATTTTTCAAACTAAGATAATGGAATCAGAGTAAAATAATCATAAACTATTTTAATATTTATAGTGAAACTATTTATAATTTAATTGATCATTTATTTATTTATTTATAGTTTTTTTCATCATAATTTCCACCAGAAAGTGTGTTTTGTTACCAAGGAAAGAACAACGTCAGTGAAGAACTTGAGATGAGATATTATGTATGTGTAAAGAAAATAAGGAGGGTACACCATTCAGTCAGGTCAGTAAGATTTTTTAAAACAAGAATTTTATTCAGCAAAGATGTCTTAAATTGATCAAAAGTGACATTAAAGACATTAAAATGTTATAAAGGATTTCTGTTTAAAAAAAAATACTGTTCTTTTGAACTTTTAATTAATCAAAGATTCATTAAAAAATGAATCATGGTTTCCAAAAAATATTAAGCAGCACAACTGTTTTCAGCATTGATAAAAATGTTACTTAAGCACCAAATCAGCCTATTATTAAGGATCATGTGACACTGAAGACTGGAGTAATGATGCTGAAAATTCAGCTGCGCATCACAGGAATAAATTACATTTTACAATATATTCAAATAGAAAACAATTATTTTAAATTGTAATAATATTTCACAATATTACAAATAAATGCAGTCCTAGTGAACATAAAACATAAAAAAAAATCTTACCAACCCAAATAATAGTGTAAAAAATCAAGGTAAATATAATTTTGAGCAGAATATTTTTTATTGTGTGTCATTTCCAGTCAAGTTTGGATTGTCCAATTGTGTCGAATTATACAGAAAAAAAGTAAAATTATTGTTTCATTTTATGTATTTAGGATACATAAAATTCAATTCAAAATAGCAATTCATTTAACCATAGCATTTTTATTCCATAACCATTTTATTCCAAAAATGTTCAAATGTTGAGATGTGGTGGAAATTTCCATTATGTTCAGGGAAGAAAAACAATTGTATAGTATTTGGAATGTTTTTTTCTGAATCTCTTGATGTGTCGTACATGATACATATGCTAATTTTCTGTATATCATTGGCTACGATCTGAAAGGTCAGTAGCGAGCGGGGTCAAAGTCGAGCTGTAGAGTTACAACTGAAGCTTGAAGGCTGACTCCACTGAGTTCAAAGCACTGGGGACCGTTGAGACGAGTCATATGAGCGGTCGGTACTGTAGTGTAGTGAGTCTGGATGAGAGCAAGTCATTTTGAGGTTTTGGAACATTAGGGTCAGGTGGGTTCAGGAAATATCATCTACGTCCCCATCCTCCACTCTGATCTGCAGTAGCAGGTGTGCATACTAGGAATATTCCAGAAGACAGTGATGCAAATCAAACACGATTGTCATGCTTACAACTGGCACAATCTTAGGTTCAGTCTGTGACTTATGAGCTCAGTTCTTTGTGAAGTGCTTGCGATTTTAAGATTTCCTTTAGGTCCCTGTCAGGTCATAGAGATCTTTCATGGTCTAAAGCTTGATTCAACGAGAAAATATGTTTATCTTGTGCATGTGGGACTCAGTTTATTTCAATAGACTGACAAGGATGCTTATGTATCAAAGTAGCGCTATGGACGATTCCTGAAGAATTCTGCAAAGGTTTGCTCTATACTTGACATGGACTTATGAACTTGAGGGTTTTCTTTTTTTTGCTGATCTGTCATCATATTTCATTTTACATTTATGAAACCTCTCAGAGTTCAGCAGCCTGATGGAGGATAAGATGTGGCTGCATCAGTTCAAACATTGCATTTGCAGTGACATACTTCAAGGTCACTCGGTCCAAATCACAGAAATGTTGTCTATTTGGTTTGACCAAACCATTCAGGGTTAAATGATTTTTGGTGGCTGCTTCTTTTTGAGTAATAATAATAATAAAAACACAGCGTAGTTCAATTCTCACACAGATGACTTTTCAAAACTGGTTCTTTTAGTGAATCAAAAACATACAGCACAACTAATAATCCCATTCCTGAAAGAATGACTCTTGTGAGCCATTTTTTTTTTTAATGAATTAAAAAATTAAAACACGAACAGTGCTGTCTGATTCCTTATGCATGACTCCAAGTAGCCGGTTTGTTTTAGTGAATCAGACGCATTAAAACACGACCAGTACAGTCCGATTCACAAATGAATGACTCGAATGAGTTGATTCATTTTAGTGAATCAAAAACATACAATGCCTGAACAATAACACCAATAAGTCAGTTATTTTAGTGAATCAAAAACAGGGTGCAACTATTCCAATTCCAAATAAATGACTCTCGTGAGCCAGTTCATTTTAGTGAATCAAAAACATAAAACACGACCAGTACAGTCTGATTCACAAATGAATGACTCTGAGTTGATTCTTTTTAGTGAATCAAAAACATACAATGCCCGAACAATGACACCAATGAATCAGTTATTTTAGTGAATCAAAAACATAAAAAAACGACCAGTACAGTCTGATTCACAAATGAATGACTCTAATGAGTTGATTATTTTTAGTGAATCAAAAACATACAACACTACCAGTGTTGGGGAAAGTTACTTTTAAAAGTAATGCATTACAATATCGCGTTACTCCCTTAAAAAAGTAACTAATTATTTTAGTTTTAGTTGAAACTAAAGTTCTTTAGTTTTTATTTAAAGTAATGTGTTGCGTTTCTTTTGTGTTACTTTTTAAATCTGAGCTGGGCTTGCGTCTTTGTTTTTAATATAAAATGTTCTAAATGTAAAAGCCCTTAAAATAATAAGAATAGTACGTAGAAGTAGAAAGTTCAACACTCTTTCAACTCTTTTCAAGGCCACTGCACTTTCGCCCGATTTCTCTCAACATGAGGACAGGAGTGCATAACTGGTGTTTCTTATTTAATAAAAGTTATTTTTAGTGAATCAAAAACATATAACGCGACTTGTACAGTCTGATTCCTGAACAAATGACTCTAATAAGTCAGTTCTTTTAGTGAATCAGAAATATGCATCTTGATCTTACAACTAACTGTCTAACTTGTCTCAAATCAGTGGTTTGCTCCATTATGAGTTTTGTCAGTATTAATTTATAAAAGATAAATAAATGAATGAAATGTGTTGTTTACTATAGTTATGGCCAATTACTGGATTGTATAGTCTTTATTAAAAAAATAATGAATTAATTAATAAAGCCGGGGGGGGGGGGGGGGGGGGGGGGGGGGGGGGGGTGGGGGGGGGGGGGGGGGGGGGGGGGGGGGGGGGGGGGGGGGGGGGGGGGGGGGGGGGGGGACACAACTGTGCAAGAACTGTGGTAAAACTTGGTTTTTGCAAGAAGTCATACGGGGGGGACTCGGTCGCCACAGGTGGAGCGAGAAATCGCCATCTTGAAGCTAATAGAACATCCCCATGTATTAAAGTTGCACGACGTCTACGAAAATAAAAAATATTTGTAAGTATAAGTATTTTGATTAAAATATTGCTGTGCTTTTTTGTATTCATGTGTAGTGTAGTGTATTATTAATAATATCTATAAAGATATTGTTAATAAAAAAATATTTAACAAAAATGAAATATGCCTAGGATTGCAATCCCAAAATGTGAGAGGACAGAGCAAAAACAAGTTTGGTGTATATAGCCTAAAAGTTTGGCAGAAATGCAAGTGTAAATGTGTTTGATCTTAAAAGGTTTTGTAAGAGAGTGATTCTGCTGGTGCTAAAACACTCCTAATGATGAAAGTGTCAAGCAGCCTGTTAGTCACAACAGTTTGAGAGCTGCTAATGGGGCCACGAATCATCCTTCATGTAAACACCATGATAATTCACTTAGCATTTTTTGGCATCAACAAATTTTAACAAAAACTATTTCTGTTTACCTCATCACTCACCTGTTTATATTTTCTTTGGTTTTGAAGCAATGCGTGGGTTTTATAATTGACTTGGTATATTTTTTTTTACCATTTTTACCATTCTTATGTATATACCATGGTAAATGAATATGAAAATCATTCTGTGCTATTTACACTGTCATGATATTAAAGGGGTCATATGATGCAATTTCAAAATTTTTCCTTTCTCTTTGGAGTGTTACAAGCTCTTGGTGCATAAAGAAGATCTGTAAAGTTGCAAAGACTAAAGTCTCAAATCCAAAGAGATATTCTTTATAAAAGTTAAGAGTTAACCACGCCTACCTAAAACGGCTCGTTCTAACACGCCCCCACATATCTACATCACAATGTGGGAAGATTTGCATAACGCCGCCCAAATGTTCACGCAAAGAAAGAAGGCGTAACTTTTATTCTCGCTGTAGTATTGTTGGTGCCGCCACCGCCATGTCGTGAAGGCGCTGTGTTTCATTGTGAAAGCGAAACTACTTTGTTTGGCCTTCCAAAAGAGGACGATATCCGCTTCGTCATGCCTGGAGCTGATCCGTGCTGGTCGCTGAGGAAATACATCAACTTCACGCTGTGGATCGCCGGATCGGCTTTCACCATGGACGAAGCGGAGTCCAGCCCGGGGTCGTCACATGTGGTTGCCGCAAGCCCGCCGGACGCTCCTTCGTCGAATCCGCCGGCCGCGCCGTTCTCAAGCCCGCTCGCCTCCGCTCACTCTAGGCCGCGGCTCACTCTAGGCCTCCGGCCTCCGCTCACTCTAGGCCGCCGTGTGTGACGCTGTTTTGTTGTGAAAGCGAAACTACTTTGTTTGGCCTTCCAAAAGAGGACACGACTAGAAATCAGTGGTTAAGTTGTATTTACAACACTGTTCCAGAACACTTCAACCCAAATATTCAGATGTGTGCAGCACATTTTATGGAGGACTGTTTCCTGATCCTGGTAGAGTAGACTATAATGCTGGCTGTTCTGACTCACAGACTGTAAGTACGTTTTTTATATTAAAGAATTTGCCACTGACGATTCAAATGCGAGTTTTTTGGGCAGTGTAGAGTAGCACTTGTTGTTTGTCATTTCTCCGCTCTCAAATGCTCTAATGGTTTTATGATCCCCCCCCCCCCCCAACACCCCGCTCCGTCGGACAGGACATCACAGTATGGTAAGGGGCGTAACATTTCCGTCACACGCTTGAGGTATTCGGCCAATCACAACGCTCTGGATAGCTGGCCAATCAGAGCACACCTCGCTTTTCAGACCGATGAGCTTTGTAAAAATCGACACGTTTCAGAAAGGCGGGGCATAGGGGAGAAACAATAATGTACAGTATGTGGAAAATAATGGTTTTTTAACCTTAAACCGCATAAACCCATTTCATTACCCCAGATACACAAAATAATGTTCTTTTTAGCAACATCATATGACCCCTTTAAGAAGTGGTATGCATAGAATGCTATTCCAAATTCAGCCATGGTTCATTGTACACAGAAGACTGCTGACTGTATTATAAAACAAAGTCAGGCCCTTCGATATATTGTGCCCAAACTTCTTATTTCAGTAAGAATTATATCAGGATAGGTAATGCCATTTCTCTCGGTCTTGTTTCTGTTTGCAGGTATTTGGTTTTAGAGCACGTGTCAGGTGGAGAGCTGTTTGACTATCTGGTAAAGAAGGGCCGATTAACACCCAAAGAAGCTCGAAAGTTCTTCAGACAGATCATCTCAGCTCTGGACTTCTGCCACAGTCACTCAATATGGTGAGTATGACCAGTCATTCCTGTACATGATGTGTTTTTATGAAAATCATTGCGGTAGTGTTCTCAGACTGAGGCAAATTATAGCAATAAGCCGCTACAAACTGTGCCAAGATCTGCTTTTTGTGTCAAAAATAGATTTTATTTATTTATTTATTTTCCCTTTCAAAGGTATAACACAAACAAGCCAGAAATGTCATCTTTATTAGTGTAAGTCAAGTCAAGTCAAGTCACCTTTATTTATATAGCGCTTTTAACAATACAGATTGTGACAAAGCAACTGAACAGCATTAATTAGGAAAATAGTGTCAATAATGCAAAATGACAATAGTAAACACTCATTTTTCAGTTAAAGACAGTTCATCATTGAATTCAGTGATGTCAACATCCAGCTCAGTTTAAATAATATCTTTGCAATCATGTCAACGATAACGCTGGAAATGAAGTGTAGAAATGTATTTATTTATTTTCCCTTTTAAAGATATTACACAAACAAGCCAGATATGTCATCTTTATTAGTGTAGAAATGTATTTATTTATTTTCCCTTTCAGAGGTATTACACAAACAAGCCAGAAATGTCATCTTTATTAGTGTAGAAATGTATTTATTTATTTTCCCTTTTAAAGATATTACACAAACAAGCCAGAAATGTCATCTTTATTAGTGTAGAAATGTATTTATTTATTTTCCCTTTCAGAGGTATTACACAAACAAACCAGATATGTCCTCTTTATTAGGGTAGAAATGTATTTATTTACTTACTTACTTATTTACTTACTTATTTAGTCATTTATTTATGAATAATATAATATTTATTATTTATTATCTTTTTTTTTTCTTCTTTGCGACCCTTGGTCTCCAACCTCCATCCAAAGGTGCTACACAGATAAGTAAGAAATGTGACATTTATTATAAATAAATAAATAAATAAATAAATAAATTAATTATTAATTAATGTTTTTGTTGTTGTCTTATCATTTAATTGAATTGAATTGAATTTAATTTATTTTTTGTCATTGTTATTGAGAAAATTTGTTCTCCAACCTCAGTTGAAAGGTATTACATAAATAAGCTGGAAGTGTGAACATTATTAGGGTTGAAATGTTCCAAGCAGATATAACACACCAAAGAAAAGCTGATACTAACACAAAACCTCAGTAATGCATCCTAAAAGTCAGTCCAGCCTAGTCTTTCCCACCTTTTTCCCACTTAATAGATTAGAGGCGACCAGCGAGAGCCCTTCCCTCTTGTGCTCGTTAAATTTATATTCATACCCCGGGGCTTTCGATTATAAGCATATCAAGATATCAGACTCAAGCTCTTTTTTCTCTCAAAAGCCTTCCGAGGAAAGGCAAAGCGGGGCACGTCGCCTCTTATAGTTTCTCTTCTTGATTTATGATCAGAGTCCTCATCCGAACTGCTTTTTTGGAGGGTTTGGATGTGATATTTTCTATTTACATGTCCAACTGATGATTGAGTGACACGTTTTGTGTGTTTACAGGCTATTAATCATATGCCAAAAAAGAAAAATGAAAGAGTGTTCATAAACTTCTTGATAGCTTTTCACCCATCAGTGGCTTTTGCACTTTTTAAGCCAAAAATTCTGCATCCAATCGATTACAGATTGCCATCACAATGAAACCGCAGCGTAAGCTTCGGATAAAATATCCGAAGCTGTTATTTCTGTAAGCTGGTATTTTCGTTCGTTTTTGATAATTGGTCCTGTTTGGTTCACTGAAGCATAAAAAAGGGTTTTATAAATTGAAAAAGGTGAGGGCTCAACCGACGATGTATAATGATCATGTTCTTTTACAAACATCATTAGCAAATATTGACTTCTGGACCACGTCGTCAGCTTTATTCGAGCCTTTTGTTTTGCAAATATCTTGTTGCTGATACAAACGTTGAACAAATAGTGTGAAACGGTCTTTCAACCGCCGTAAGTGCACTTATGCTTACGATAAATTATGACATGATGTGCGTTAAAATGATTTTGGTCGAATCCAAATAGACATGTCGAGGAACTTTATATGGCTTTCTCTATGTTTTCCACATACTGCCAAATACTTTTAAATGCTAATGAGACAAAATGCAAAATGAAGAGCGAAGGACGCTCATTATAGAATGATTTTCTGCAAGTTTTATTACTATTATTCATCAACAGTACATAAAATATATACAAACTAAATAGTTTTGTCGACAGTTACTTTCATCAAACCTTATTATCATCAGTACCAATTAGGTTCTGGGATGATTTTGCTTCAGAAAAACCCAGAAATCTCCAGTTTCCTCACTGCTAATTAAGACATTCCCTTACGAAAACGAAGCATTTCAGGAAGCCCCTGTGGCAAACTTCTGGCAGTGCCACAAATACATTTTCCAAGGGTTATGGTGCCGTTCATGTGCCCTCATCTCGTAAATATGATCATTCAGACGACGGTGACTTGAAGGCAGAATCTTGACTTTGAGCTGCAGCTCTGAAACACAGAGAGAAGAAAAACTGACACCTGGATAAACGAGCAAATCCTCTCATTTAACACGTAAGAGTGTTATCAAGCCGATCTATTTAGAGATAAAAGAGAGGTATTATGGGTAATCAGTGCATCACTGTGGGGTTTTTACGCCACACACATGCACATTTGCATTTGAGTGCATCCACATTACAGGCAAGATGAAAGAATTGCCTCAGAAAAAGTACTCTGGTGATACCATGGTACTTTGATGGTATCAGATGGTAATACTGTGGTACCTTCATATATACTATGGAACTGAATGATTACAATAATCATGTACCATGGTGTTTACATGATATCTATGATGAGGATATGATGATGTTACCATGGTAAATGTGCAAGCAAAATAAATAAATAACACATGGTACTAATACTTTTATATTAGTTCTCTCTCAATTTATGTATATATATATACAGTATATATATCTAGTATATATATAGATATATATTATATATAGAGTTTGTAAACCAGATTATCCTGTAATATTATACATTGATGCGCCAAATACACTTAAATTGTGCAAATGGAAAAATAAAAAGATTTAAAATGAAATATAACAAGAAAGTGATACAGTTAACGAAAAAAAGTAAAGCATGCCTCCAACACAATCTTTCTGTTATAAACACACACCGTCATGCACACTATGAGAGTATCATATATGATCAATGGCAGCCACACACTGATCTCAAATCAGCAATAAAGCTCTCTTTTGTGCACCTTTAGTGTGTCTGCTTAGTCCCACAGACTCAGTGTCTTCCCGTCTCTAGTCCCTGCATAGTTTCTCAGAGCTGCAGGCCTCACGCAGAGCAGCAGTAGGACAGTATGCTCCAGCAGCCATGAGCATCACACTTCCCCGGCTGTTTGCTTACTTCATATGTGACTGAGAGCCGCCCCGGCCCCTCTGATCTCATGCTGGGACAGTCAGCAGGGGATGATGCACCACCCAACACCCACCCAATATTCTCTTTTTCCTCTTCTGTCCTTTCCCATTTCAGTATTCGTCTCACAATTTGTCTTGCAGTCTGTTTGTCTTTCTGTTGTCTGTCTTTTCCTTATTGTACTCTTTGCCTTCAAACATAACTTATATATGATAATTTCCGAAACCTGCTTAGACAGCACTTTAAGGCTTCACAGGTGTGTGTGAGCTGGCTGGTGCAAATGGTAGGCAGCATAATTATGCTTAAGTATGTGCATTAATTACGCTAATTATCCATTTTTTCCCGCATAATTTCAAGAATTTCCACCTCCATTTTTCACCTTTTTGGGTTAATTGATACTTTATGGTGATATAAATATTAATTGTGCAACATTGGAAAAATGTGCCCGTTGTGCCATTTCTGCAAAACTCCAAAAACAGACATATAATTCGTTGCAGTTTCCAGCTGAAGTAGAAAAACACCATCATCTTTTATTCCTTTTCACACAACTTATAATTATTTGGCGCTGTTTCTTGCACCATTGTATGTTTTGACCCTTAAAATAATGTTATCATAGTGCATGATTTGTAAGCTAATACAGTTTGATGTTTGCTTCACATACAGTAAACTGCTCCATATTTTATATTTATTTATTAGTTTTTTTGATGTAGTAAACTTGCTCGGTAGCCCACCTGGTACAGCAACGCTTGTGATGAAAAGCACTCTGCTACGAGTCCTGGACAAATTATAAAAGTCATGATAAAAGAGTTACATGGTTGCTTTCAGCAAATGTGTTTTTATCTCCTGTTTTCTTTTGTTAAAACAGACGGTTAGATTTAGTGTAGGAGGTACATTATTTTTGCAATAGAGCTATAAGGTGGGGTAAGCGATTTCTGATAACCAATGTTGACATTTGAAATCACCAAAACAAACACGTCCCTACCCCAAAAGGGTCTCGCCCCTATTTTGATAGCTCCGCCCCACACATACGTACGCAACCCAGGCAACGATTAGTTCTGTGAAACAAAGCAAAACCAATGATACACCGGACGCGAGTGGTGCGGTAGAGTACTATAGAACTCATTATAATCAGTGATGCTGTCTACACCATATATATATATACATATCTATGGTCTACACTGGATGCGGCACAAAACTACAAATCCCCGACGAAAACTGCTGTGCGTTCTATTCATGATGTATTGACACAAATTAAAAAAATATATATTTTCCAGCTTCGCGTCCATTGTACTAGACAGACTTTAGCTGTTGCGGAGCAGACAAGGTGTTACTCATCTATTGAGAAGAAACAAAGCAACCTCGGTGTCCGATCGCAGGCCTTCCGCTCCTTGAGTTCTCACCAGCGCTGGAAAGCTGATCCGATATTTACACGGGTCCTACTTCTTGCCTTATTGCCTTAAGCCTTCTTTTGTTCCGCAGACGTTTTCCTCATTTGTTTTTTATCCGCCATCTCTATCTTTCTGTCGTCGCTTGGCTCGGCTAATGTCCGTCATGTGCACTGAATGCTCTCTCCTCCACATCAAGAGTAGAAGCGCCCCTTACTGCTGATTGGCTACAGTTTGTTTTGCTACTCTACCTGAATCAGTTTTCTAAAGCGTTTTTGAAAACTCACTTACCCCACCTTTAACAGTTAATCGCCACTTTGCCTGACATTTCGTTCCAACTGCAGCGATGCATACAATAACTAATGCAATAAAACGTTGGCAGATTTACATTCATCTGCTTTGTAGAAAACAGACTGTGCTTTTAGCCCCTTTCACTGGTCATTTCACTTTAAAAGTGTCACAAAACAGGCACTTTTTTCAATGAGCCTGGGTTTGGAATTGTGGCGAACTCCGTTACTTAGAGTTGTGGATTTGTATGCTTATTATTATTATTATTATAATTAATACATATAATTCTCCAAGCTGCTTGGCTTGAAAGTGACTTTTGCTTGTGAAATTTGTCTGAAATGTCTCTCAAGTAAAGGCACCTTTAGAGTGACCATTCGTCCTCTTTTTTTCCGGACATGTCCAGGTGTGTGTTTCCCAAAAGCATCGTTTGACAACTGATAATGACAGAACTTGCAAACTAGTTGCTTTCGGGAAATGCGCCCCTGGGCGGCAATTCTAAATTGCCTAAAATGTCTGGGTTTTGGCTACTACTTTTCAGTCATTATCTTCAGCAAGTGAAGACAATAGGAATTCAAAGACAAAACCCAGACATTTTAGGCAATTTCGAAATCCCAGACAGGACATGTCCAGGAAAGATAAGATGTTTGGTACCCCTACGCACCTTATCATGTTGTTAGCATAGCAGCATACTAACGTCAGACTCCATTTGAATCCATTGTTTCTAGGGTTATTTGCTAGTCTGTAAAGTTTCTGCATTTTAAGTCAGTGAATTATAAGTTTACATTTCAGTTTTGGAACAGAGCTCATGTTCTACCGTTGAGCGTCCACACACACATTCCCTCCGGAAATATAGACTTATAGAACGAGTGCTGGTTTTTTATTATGATGGACAGATTGATATGGATATTCGAAGCATGAGCGGTTTAGATGTTTTAATAGCTGAAGACTGACTGCTCATTCAATGTCTTTCCGTCCACCTACAAATCGTCCTTCTGGAGCTGCTAGACATGATATTCCGCTCCTCTATAGCTACTATAGAGTCCATATCTGGCAACAAGCGCATACAGAGCTACCGCACACACACACACACACCCACACACATATATATATATATATATATATACTGTGTAAGTACAAACATATCTAGCTGCCAACAGGAAACATAACTCACCAATCCATTTTTACTGATTCTTTCAATATTGACTCACTTGACACCTACCTGCTCCAAAAATAACAGTTAAATATAAAGATCTGCACAGTAGCACCCCCTCAATCTCTCAGCGGTAATAAGAGTCACAAAAAGATTGTTTAAGAAATGTGAAATCAGCACAAATGCACTTTCTTTGCTTCTGTTATTTGACTTTCTGAGGGCACAACTGTGTTATAAGGTTTTTTATGTCCCACTAGAGATCGTTTCGGATGAGATCTCGACTCTTGTAATGGTTTTGTAGGTTACCACTGTGTTGTATCCCGCTGTGAAATCCCAGTTGTCAATTCAGGGAATGTGTGGAAAACTGTCAGTGGTAATGGATGATAATAATCCACGTTTGTCTTTTAGTGGAAAAATATGATGACTTTGTCTTGCTGTCAAACGAATGAGTTCATCAGAACAGATTTGGAGAAATGTAGCATTGCATCACTTGCTCAGCAATGGATCCTCTGCAGTGGATGGGTGCCGTCGGAATGAGAGTCCAAACAGCTGATAAAAACATCACAATAATCCACAAGTAATCCACACCACTCCAGTCCATCAGTTAACATCTTGTGAAAAGAAAAGCTGTGTGTTTGTAAGAAACAAATTCATCATTAAGACGTTTAACTTTAAACTGTCACTTCTGTGCAGATTTCTCTCCTGACTTTTTCAATGGAGAAAGCAATATTTTGGATTATAGACTCATAAGCTAAAATAGTGTCATAAACTTTTTGCAAACACACAGCCTTTCATTAATTGATGGACTGGAGTCATGTGGATTATTGTGATGGTTTTACTCAGCTCTTTGGGCCTCTCATTTCTGACGGCACCCATTCACTGCAGAGGATCCAGTGTTGAGCAAGTGATATACAGTCGTGGCCAAAAGTATTGGCAGTGACATACATTTTGTGTTTTGCAAAATTTGCTACTTAAGCTGTTTTGGTGTTCATTTACATTGTTTCTACAAGTATTGGCAGTGACATAATCTAGAAACAATGTGAATGAGATCCACAACAGCTTAAGCAGCAAATTTGGCAAAACACAAAATGTATGTCACTGCCAATATTTTGGCCATGACTGTAATGCTACATTTCAACAAATCTGTTCTCATGAAGAAACAAACTAATCAACATCTTGGATGGCCTAAGGGTGAGTAAACATTCAGCAAATTTTCATTCTTGGGTGAACTATCCCTTTAAAAACATAAATAAATTGGATCGAAGTTGATAAATACTAGGTTTTCAGTTAAGGTTGAGGAATACACCACTGGCTGTTAACCCTACCGTATTGACCCGGATATAAGACAATGTTTTTTTCTTGGAAATAGATCTGAAAAAACGCGGTCGTCTTATATTCAGGGTCTAGACTTTGATGTGTCAATAATACACCCACAACAATAGGTGGCACCAAATACGCATAAAACGAGTGTGCCATGAAATACGTAATGCAATGCGTGTTGTAAAGATCGCGACCAAACTCCCTTTGTGATTTTAAAACGTTAAGACAGTACCCAGATTTGAAGACTACGTTAAGATTTAACTTCTACTGTTAATAAGTTTTTGGTAGGCTGCTATTAGATGGATAGCCTAAATGTCCTAATTCAGATGGGCTACCTGTTTTTTTTTTTAATGGTATATCAAAAAGTGTATGTTTTTTAAATGTGATTGTTGGTACATTTGACCAGTTTTTACCATACTTTCAAAACAAAAATTAAAATAGGAAAAATATGCAATATGGAAATAATTGAAGACAAAATGTGTTTTACTGAGAAAAAACAAAATTTGGTTTTTAAAAAAGGTACATCTGGAAAAAGGGGGGGGGTCGTCTTATAATCAGGGTTGTCTTATATTCGGGCCAATACGGTAATATTCCACTGTTTTCACTTGATACAAATGCATGACGTTATAAGTAGTGGGCGGAGCTTTGGGTCACTGTTTATGGAGGGCCCCCACATTTTGTGGTATACCACTGGATGGAGAAAGTAATCTTGAGCTCAGCATGGACTGAGAAATTGTGCACAACCATACCAGGAATGTGCATTAAGAAAGTAAATTAGCCAACATTAAATAGCCAGCATGCAGAAAAGCCAAAGCACTACTAAACATGTAGACATACATGTTCTGTAATTAAACTCTCATAATTAGACCGCTGTGAACAGCATGTGATTAAGTTAGCTAATGTGCTATTGCATGTGCTGCCTGCTGCTCTTTACATTACAATAATGTAAAGCTTGTTTGACTGCTAATTGGGCCAATTTATTTAATTTTAAATATGTGTTCAATCATTTCATTCATATAAAACATGTTAATTTATTGTATTTATTCACTAATTCATTCATTCACATTTGTTCATACTATTAATTACTCATTAATTTAAAATATTTGCTCTTTCATTTAATCAGTCAATCCAATCAGTCATTCATTCAAGAATATTTGTTCATGCATTTGATTCCATTCATTGAAATCATTTAGTTTAATCATTCATTTATTTGAAAATACTTGTTCATTCATTTTATTTTATTTATTCTTTTTAGTTTATTCATTCTTTTAAAACAACTCATTGCTAATCATTTATTCATTTAAAATTGTTTTTAATTCATTCATTCAAAACATTTAGTTTAATCACTTATTTGAAAATATTTCCTCATTAATTTTAATTAATTCAAAAATATTTGTGCATTCATTTTATTTCATTCAGTCACTTAAAACATTATATTTAATCAGTCATTCAAAACTATTGTTCGTTCATTCATTCACTCACTCAGTGTTTAAAAAAAAATTTTGTTCATTTATTTTAAATATAAACTATTTCATTATATCATTCTTCTTTAAAAAAATAATTTCAGTGTCTTAAATTTTCAATGTTTTCATTTGAATTATTCCTTAGTTTGTTTAAAATATTTTCCCAATTATTATGTTTATTAATTTATTAATTCATTCCAGAATATTTGTTCATTCATTCAAGAGATTTTGTTTTTTTTTCCTTTTTTCTTTGATTTAGTCATTCATTCATTGAAAATTACTGTTTGTTTATTTTATTTATTCATATGTTAAATTATTGATTGATTGATCAAATCATTCTTTTAAAAATATATTAATTTTATTGATTTATTAGTTCATTTAAACATATTTCGGTCATGACAACTCTCGGAGGGATTGGCATGGTAATGTACATGACAATGTTAATGTATTTGGTCTTGGCGGAAAAGATCTGCTATGCTGCTGCGGCAGAGCAAGTACCGAGACTTGTTACTGTCAATACATCCACAACATGCTGCTGTGAGCATGTAAGAAATATTGCTGCTGCACATACATAAAATAACCTCCATATGGCATACATGAATCACCTCACAGCAGATCTATACAGGTGGAGCTGGGGAAGGTGGAGGGTTTCTGAAGCAAGCTGCAACTGCTACGGCAAAACTAGTCATATATTTGAATGTTGAGCAGCGAGCTCATTGGCTACTGATACAGGAGAGAACCAATCAGCTGTGCCATGTGATAATGATGTCATTAGGTCAGATTGAGTTAGTACTATCGGACTCTGCCATCTAGAGTTTCATGCCAGAACTCTGTATTTGTCCATTCATTTTATGTACTAATTTATTCATTCTTCCATTCCAAACATTCATTCATTCATTCCAATGAGCTTTTTGCTGTTTTATTAAAAATGGCAGTCAGGAGAAGACATGAAGGTTGTAGGATGGGGTGATTTCAGAAATTAAGTTGAGGTTAAACTTCTGTCACCTGCAGATAAGCACAAAATGCATCATGTCAGAACCGGCACAACCCAGCAGGCCACGTCTCCGACCACGTTTGTATTTGTAAGAATAAATACTTCAATCCTTAGACATGCAGATGCTAAACATATACTGTTTATTAGGTTTTTATAGGAAGAAACACTTCAGCCAGAACTGCTGCTTTGATTGCAACCATAAAAAAATATATATTAAGCATCATTTAAATGTAGATCTCTACCAGAAAACAACACAACAACATGTGCGTTACAATTTTAAACTATCACTGGGCCAATAAATATGTAATTTAAGAGCTCACAGTGGACTGAGGGAAACATTTAGTGCCTCAGCAGCCAATATAAACCTGATACCATCAAAAGCATCAGGAGACGTTTATTACCGCATCCAAACTAACATGCAGCTCGTTTCCCCCCCTGTTTCTCCATTAACCTGCAGACCAGAGGGGTTGAAATTAACCTTCAAATAGGAAAATATTCAGTTAGCCGCTGATCATATCAATAAACAGTTTCTGTTCAGGAGAGATTACGACATCTGGATGGCGTTAATGTGTCAGAAAGTGACTTTAAAGAGTCGTTTGGGATGTTAGCAGTGTGACAGCTAATAAACTCCACCTCTGCAATTTGTCCCATGGACGTCATTGAGGCGTAAATCTTTTCATATACTCACTTGTATTAGCCCATGTGAGATTTGGGTTCATAAATGTGTTTGCGTGTTCGTTTTATGTCCACTTGGAGTGTCACTGTCACTCTAAATTTTCATAGACTGAAAGTTACAATTGTAGAGAAATCTTTTATCTAATGAAGTGAACATATTGCAAAGGAAAGAAAATATGTTAATGTAGACACACATTAATAATTATCACTTAAATGTCAACGATACTAAGAATCAATGAGCATCAAGTAAAAACACCACACAACGCTACAAACTAGCAATGACAAAACAAACAAACAAAAACAAAATCAGCAAACAGCAAAACAACAACAACAAAAAATCCTACATCAGTAACCGCATGAATGATTCATGCTGCAATGCATTTTCAAAAATATAATAATTTGTTCAGACTAGACCCCGACCGATATATCGTTTTGCCGATATTATCGGCCGATATGAGCCTGTCGCTGATTATCTCGGTACGAGCCGACATATGCCTGTCCCGATATGGAATGTTTTTTTTACAGGAACATATAACGCAGATAAAGTGCTTTGAACATGTGTTATTACTAGATTTCTCCAGCAGAAGCAGCGCGTGACTCCATGTTGCTTTACTGGCGAACTGGTAGTGAAACGCTTTAAAGCTTAGTCTATGGAAAACCATTGAAACTTTGAAAGGCCATATGTCCGTAACGGACCATAAGTGCCCTGCGAAGTGGACTTCACATGAAATTCCGCCATGATTGCAGTTCCAAGGGAATGTACGTTACACGTTACATTCAAAGGGCATTACAGTGCGTGAGACGTGAATTTATCTTTAGGGATGCACCGAAAATGTTCGGCAACGACAGACAGAATCAAGCGATAAGATAGACCGATAATTTGTACCGAACGCATTGATATGCCCCTCGATTCAATAGCACACGTCAGCAGTGTGGAAGCATTTAAACTGTCGGAGAAGGAGAGAAAAGAGAAAGACCGCCAAAAAATCATTACATAGCACCGGACACAGTGAGAGACCTGTTTAGGAGTGCAATCGAGGTCTTCAATTGAGACACAAGAGGAAGGGAGTGATTGTTGCTGGGTTTTTACATATGAGATTGAAATCCGCGAAATTGTGTCTAAACAAACTATTAGAAAAACTGTTGAAAAACACGTTATGTTTTCTAATACACGTGCGTATTGCATGTATTCTGACAGCGCTGCACGAGCTCGCAGCAGATCTGCTTGTTAACCAGGGTTCAAAGTCCAAAGCGCGAGGAAAATCTGTGCTGATACAGTTGTCAGTTGCTCAGTCACATTTTATGAATTTTTTACAAGGCATGTGACAATGCGATACGTACGACGTATTCCTAATGAGACTCATTTATAAATCTGTTGTCAACAAAAATAAGCATTGAGGTCTTCCTGCACGTTTCCACCAAAATTATAGTTGAGAAAAAGCAAGAAATCTTTATCAACATTCATAGATGTTAGTATTGTAATTTTACTGTTGTTCTGTAAAATAAAATACAAATTGAGACAATAATAATGATAATAATCATTACAACAGCTCTGTTTTAATACATTTATTATAACATTCACACATAGTGCTCAAATTAGGATCTGTAATATTTTCTAAAGTTTTAAAAGAAGTCTCTTCTCAGCAAGGCTGCTTTTAATTGTACAGTAAAAAAATTAAAAAATACATGCCTGATTCAAGAAGGGGGTCTGATGGCCAAAAATTATTATTTTACTAACTTATTAATTTTAAGTTAATTTGTAGTTAGTTGGTGTAATGTCTGCTAGAATGTTAAAAATGTTCAGTGTTAAATATTTTTAAACTGTTGTTTTGTAATTGATTTTTTTTCTTTAAAAAACAAGACAAAACAGTAAAAAGCACATTTTGGCTATTTAATTTATGCAATGGTGAAAAAAAATTTGACAAAATACATGGGGAAAAAACTAAAAATTTGTGTTGGGTATTCGGCCTTCGGCCCAGTGTTTAATTTTGTTCGGTTTCGGCTTCAGCCAAGAATTTTCATTTCGGTGCATCCCTATTTATATTGTATTTATTTACAGAGGTATATTATGTCACACTTCACACTTCTCTAGTAAGTTTCGTCTGTGTGTGAAGACAGTAGCGCAAATCCGTGAATGAATGTTCCAAAGTGAAAAACTCCCAACAGAATAAAGTTTAATGGAACTGAATTGAAAAAGTTGAATAAACTTAAACTTTACTGTTAAGTACACTGATGTCAGACTCATTTTGAATAAATTGTTGTTAAATTGTTAAATGCCCTGCCTCAATTATGTATCTCTGTCACGTCATTATAAGTGTTTGATCACCACAGTTGAGTGATCATTGCAAAAAATATGTTTATGTATATATATTCTGTTTATGTATATACTGTATTCTATATACAGTACCAGTAAAATGTTTGGACACACGAATGGGAAAGTGTCCAAACTTTTTGACTGGTACTGTACTATAATATACACAGAGAATATCGGCCGATATATCGATATCGGTATTTTTTTACTCCCTATTATCGGTATCGGCCCCAAAAAAACCATATCAGTCGGGCTCTAGTTCAGACATCTCTCTTAGGCTAGTTGGACAACATTTGAGGGAATAGTGTTGTTCTAATACATTTGATGTAGATTACTGTATGTAATTCACATTGTTACCTGTGATGAAATGAAATCTTGTGGATAAAATTAAATATTTACCTGTGAAATTCTGTGGACTGGATATACATTTTCTAAATGTGTGTTAATCTGGGCTGAGAATATTACACTATTATTGGTAGATTTATGAAAGGATTTGAAGCCTCACAAAAATAAATAAACTAAATAAATACAGATAGATATCAGTATATATATATATATATATATAGTTGTATGATGTGTTATTCAAACCTTTTTTTGTAACATTTTTAAAGAGAATGTGATAAAATACTGTTTTTGTCTGTTTTTATTTTGTTTTTCTTTGCTTGCGTTGTGTCTGTATTTGTTTGTTTTGTTTTTGGTTCGTTTGGTTTTGTTTTGTGTTGTTTTGCTTTCTGTTATTATTTGTTTGGTTTTGTTTTGCTTTGCTTTGCTTTGCTTTGATGTTATTGCCTTGCTTGTTGTTTGCTCTGCTTTGCGGTACTTGTTTTGTTTTGTTTTTTTCTCCTTAGTTTGTTTTTTTGTTTGTGCTTTTTTTGTTTTTGTTGTGCACCCACAATGTACTTCTACATTTCTTTTTACTTGAAAAACTGTCTTGTCATATGTTTACACAGTGAAAACTGTATTCAAATTAATTGAGAGAAAGTTTTGAATTAATTTCATGGTTGGAAGCCACTAGTTCATTTCCAACTGTGGTCAGATGAGTGCCATCAGACTCTGACACATCTGTCATCAGGGGTTCCCACAGGCTCTTGTAGACTAGCAGCGCTAAAAGAAAGAAACAGGGATAATTGAAAAGCATCTCATTACAGGTTCAGACGCAACTAGTCTAGCTGACACAAGGGCAAATATACTATATAATATAAAGAGTTAGTGTGAGAACTCCAGCTGCAGTTTTCACATCTCGTTTTCTTCTCCTTCATTTGCTCTCGTACAGTCACAGGGACCTGAAGCCGGAGAACCTGTTGCTGGATGAGAAGAATAACATCAGGATAGCAGACTTCGGCATGGCGTCCCTGCAGGTGGGAGACAATCTGCTGGAAACCAGCTGTGGGTGAGTGAAACTGAGCGTCATTATAACACTAATGATGAAGACTGTCTTCAGCTAAGACCGAAAATATTTAAGATTTATGTTATTGAATTACATATAAAATTTACACAGTTTTAACAGAAGCAATCTAAACTTAATGTGATGCATATTGGCTAGAAATACATAGATGATACAGCTAAGAAACAGGCAGGTTTTCTGTCATATTACTAATAACCTGAATGTGTTTTAAATGCACAAAAACTTGATTTATATGGTTATTATTAATTTATCGAATTTGCTTCAATCTCATTTTAAGTAATGTTCATAATGTTCATACTTTTTAATGCATAAATGTAATTGTTTTCACAATAAACAGATTCATGCTGATTCAGTTTGAATCAAGGCACTTTGAAAATTTTAATAAAATCCAATGAATTAAACATGAAAGATTTTTACTCAAAAAAATCGTATATTGTTTAGTGTTTTGCTCAGGAGCAGACCAGAGGGGTCTTGCTTTTTGATTTGTGCTTTGTTTTGCTTTTAGTTTGGTTTTGCTCATTATACATTTGTTTCTTTTGAACCAAAAAAAATATATATTAAATTAAATAAAAATTTAATCTGTCACACAGCAAAAAAATAAAAATATTTAAGAGTTTTTTGTTCCGATTCTGAGCAATTTATATGAATGCTTTTTGAAAATATGATAGTGAAATAAAATCAATTCTGTATTCATGGTTTTGTTTTGTAACTATTTGCATCTTTGTGACCAACAAATATGCATCACATTAATTTTGTAAATTTCTTTGTTCAAACTGTGTAATTCATTAAAATGTATATGCAATTCAAATACACAAATCTAAAATGTATGCCTAAATATTTCAGTATTTTGGTCAAAAATGTCTATTTTTTTATGTACTCCAGGGTTGCCTGTAATGATGAATGAATGTTGGGAATAAAAGCACATCACAGCAAAGTCACAAGCACATGTGTATTTGTGTCAGTTTATATTTGGAAATCACACTTATTAGGGGTCTTTCTACACTTTTGTATTTAATTTTTTCCTGTGAACTCCAGTTATATCGTTAGTCAAGTTTTCTTGGTTGTAATTTAGTTCTTCATAAGCATTTTCAATCCTCATTCTGACCCATATACTTCAAAATGGCTTTTTTTTTAGGATTGGTCTGTTATGATTCAACTTTTTTTATGTAAAATTAGTAACAGCATCTCTGCCAAACTGTTGGGACAGACTAGCAAGGACTTTTGAGGTGTGAATATTCTGTAATTTGTATTCAAACGAGCAAAAAAAGATCCTGTTTTTCGTCATTATGAATGCACATTTTTAACTCATAAATGTCACAATCTGCATCAGCTTCTTATTTTACTTCATCTAAATTTTGAATGTCAGAAGTAGTTACTGATTAGGCGAATCTCATGAAAACTGTCTTGAAATGTCTGCTACATATTTCCTCATAAAAATGTGAAAAAGCAGCTTATTTTAGTACAGTATGATTTTTTCCAGTGCTCTCAATGCTCTCGTTTTTCTCTGTTTTCTTTATGATTATTTGTTTTTCTTGTGATACTGGAGTGAAATATGACATCTCTTCTAAGATTCAGCCAGTTGTGTCGCTGTCTTCAGCTCCTTGTCAGTCACACAGAGTCCACACTGAGAGAGAGAGAGAGAGATTTGTATCCTTTGCTCGCTCAGCCAGAGGTCATGTGTGACCATAGACAAGCTCATTCAGGAGTAAAGTGTTACTTTGAATCACAGCAGCACATTACGCTGCTCATTCTCGGATTCTCCGACCGCCACAGTCACTCGCTATAACACTGATAGAAAGTTCAAAAGATCGTTTATATGAAAAAGAAATCTTTCGTAATATCGTGAAAGTCTATAATTTCGCTTTTGATCAATATAATGCATGCTTTTTTGAATAAAAGTATCAATTTCTTGCAAAAGTAGTGTAGTTTAGGCGTAATTTAAAATTGCTTTTATTCATCAATTTCCCAGTTGAGTTTAAAAGAGGTGCACTTTAATGGGAAGTCAATCATGTGGAAGCAACCAATGAACTTTGGGCTGAATTGTATGACCCGCCCCCGCTGACATCTTCAGTGTGAATAGCTGTGGTGAAAACCAGCGCTTGCTTTTCTTCTGTTGTTTCTTCCAGGCCTGGGCTGAAGAGATAGCAGCCCGACTCATTTATTGCCTTTTATTTCTTTCTTAATGTCATTATTTCTCCTTTCAATAACTGACTTTCGCCCCCCACATATGCTGTAAAAGCGTCTGTCTTTCGTCAGTAGATTAATTTTGCCGCGTTCACCCGACTTTTAGGATTACAGCCAGACACGGCCGTAGATTAGAGCTCAATGCAGTAAAATCACAGAGGCAGTTTCTGTACAGAGTCACCTCACGTTATATAATTACGGCTCTGCTGAGGTCAGACCGGACCGTCTCTTTGTAGGACTTTGTGTCACACAGGAAGTCACAGTTCAGTATTTGTGTTTATTGAATCATTTGTTCATTCTTTTTGAAATATTTGTTTGTTCTTTTTATTCATTTATTAATTCATTCATTTGTTAATTTATTCTTTCAAAAATATTTTATCCATTTATTTAATTATTGCTTCTTCCTTCTTTAAATACTTAAAATGTATTTATTTATTTATTCAGTCAGTCAGTCAGTCAGTCAAATGTTTCCTAATTGTGTAATGTGATTTAGCTCACACTAATAAATGCTTTTTTTAATCCAAACTTATGTAAATACTCTCAGGATTTGATAAATAGTGGCTTTGTGTAACAGTACAACCTGCAACAGCTCCACTTTGACTCAGAGACTAACCTACACACTCGAAATACCGCCATTATTGATTCAGATCTTCATGGATGCCTTCCGCTGGAGTTTATGGTGTTTATTGTTGTATCCCTATTACCACGCACTGTTTTGGCTTAATGATCATCGTACATTGCACCAAAAAGAGACATTTAAACCCATATGTCTGATGGTTTGCACACCCACATCAGTTATGAGTCATCTCATATCTGCCTGTCATTGGTTGACGAGTTTTGCAGAAATGAGCGAGGAAATGAGCTCTAGCAAACAGCTTGGAGTAGATAAATGATCTGGCACCACGCGCTGCAGGGGTCCTCCATAAACTCATCCCTTAATGGCTGTATTTTTATCTCTAATTTGCTTTCCTCATCAACATAAACAATGAAAACATTTTACGGCCTTAAAACATCCGATTCGCTTTGATCCCTCCGATTTAACGCACCTGCTGCGGAGGAAAACACTGAAATGCTGCGGTCGTTACGCCTTCAGAATCATAATGAGCGAAAGTAGACCCGTCGAGATGAGTCTGTTTTAGACTTTGATGCATTCTGAACAGATTCAGCAGTGTTTTATTATAAAACATGTAATGGCAGCTGCATGTTAGAATCAATAATTTAACCAGTCCAATAACTGGCCTCTGTTGCAATAGTATTTATGATAAAGGGCTTTGTGACATATTTGTAGAGTATTCTGGAAGATACCATGTGCTTTGACAGCTCCATCTGAGATCAATTCTGAATTATTACACCATTCTGCTCTTATTTTCAGAGTTGGCCATGAATATGGAAGCTTATTCCTGCCACGGGTTAATAATAATAATAAAGGTAATTGCGAAATTATCTCACAATTATCACTTGTTTTACTCAAAAGTCTGACTTTTGTTATCAAATTCTCTGAATTGCGAGTAATAACTCAACGTGTTAACTCTCACATATTTCCTCATGATTACGAGTTTAGATCTCACAATTCAGACATTTCTTCTCAAAATTGATGAGATTTTAACTTGTCTAAATTGAAAAAAAAGGTCTAAATTGTGAGATATAAACTCATAATCTAGAGAAAAATGTCGGAATTGTGAGATAAAAAAGTTGTAATTATGTTCAGAGAAAGAAAATCATAATTATGAAATGTAAACTCAGGTACGACACAGGTGCGGGTTTATAACTTGAATTTGTCAGAGATAAATGAGCAATTCTGAGAAAAAATTTGAATTGTTGGATTAAAACTTGCAATTGCAAGAAAAAAGAATTGTTAGATAAAAAGTTGCAAATATCTTTACTTTCTATTCCATGGTGGGAAAAAAAAATAGAATCATTACAAGGAACAAACTAGTGATTTGGAGAAAAAAAGTCTGAATTGTGAAGATAAAAACTTGCAACTTTGAGGTGAAAAATGGTTGCAATTATCATATTTTTTTTATTCCATGGTGAAAAAAAAAATTGTGAGATATAATCTCGACAAAAAAAACAGACAGGAGAGTAGATCACAACACATTAAAGAGCCACAAAACAGTATTTATTGTGTTGATTTATTACAACAATGAAGAATGAATTGAACGCGAGACTTGATTTAATACAAAAGCAACGAGCTCTGTCTGTCGGCGGTTGTCAGTGTCCTGCTTTGCTCCGCAATGTATTTTTCACTGGTCGAGCAAAAACCCATGACGCGTGGCGTATAGAGCACCTGGCTTCGTCGGACTTACGCCCACCACCAGTAACTAAGGAGGTGCGGGTCTTTGCCAAGGGTCAGTTGTGAGAAAAGTCAGAATTGTGAGCTATAAACTGGAAATTCTGAGAGAGAATTCTAAACTTGCAATTGCGAGAAAAAGGTCTGAATTCTGTGATAAAGAAGTTGCAATTACCTTTTTCAATGTTTTATTCCATGGCAGAAGAGAAAACAAAATGTATTTTAAGTATATTTTTTTTATAATTATAATTATTTTTTTTCTCAGAAACGGGCAGTTCTGAGAAAAATGTCTGAATTTTAAACTCAAAACTGCGAAATAATTGTGAGAAAAATTGCAATTACCATAATTTTTTTTTATTCCGTGGCAGAAAAAACTGCGAGATATAAAATTATCATTCAGAGAAAAAAAAGTCTTAACTGGCAATTACCTACTTTATTGTTTTTTTTTTTAATTCTATCAGCTTCTTTACATAAAGCTCTTCCTTCAACATCATCTCTCGTTGAAGCCGAACGGCAGCTTTTCAGTTGATGTTTGTAATGTCTCTGTATGCAGATGGAGTACTTTGAGTTGAATACTACATTAGATGATAAGCAAAAGCTCACACTAACAGGATATATTCATATTTGCATAGGCGCACGCTTGTGAAGGCATCCGAGGGATCGTGCGAGCTCACTGTGAAACTCTCCAAATATGATTAACTCTGAACGTGCCTGTTAATCTCTGAAAAAAACCCCGTTCACACTTGCGTTGATGGGACGAGTGTTATGCTCAGATGCACAACACCGTTGTAGAGAGGATTTGTCAAGAAAGATTAATGGAGACAGGACGTCAGCTGGTGAAACAGGAAGTACCGTCAACATTTTGTGACCCTAATTACTCTGCGAAGATGTTATCTGCTTCTTTAGTGTATCTTTGTCCCTCCAACCGGATCGTGATATTAATCATTCTGAGCAAACAGTGCCACACGTCACGGATCAGTGCAGATGGGAAACGTCTACTGAAATTCAGAGTGCTTTTGCTTTGGGGAATTACAGCTTGCCTTCTATGGTTTTAGATGTTTATTTGACAGAAATAGTATTGTGAAGAACTAGATCGTCACTGAAGTGAATGGCACTGGTTATACACAAATGACATGCTTTCTCCTACAGTAATTCCCCACACATCCCAATGGTACACGGATATTATATCTATTTTCACTTGCCATGTTTATTTTAAGAGGGGTGTACTACCTGGAAAAGAAAAATATAATTTGTTAATGTTGTATGCTGTTGTATATGCTGTTATAGCGGATATTATTTATGCATAAGGTACTTTAAATAGTTTACACAGAAACTTATGTATACTCACCTGTACGAGCCGGAGGGGTGGAGTTAGGGCTATAATAGAGAGCCCAGCCATCAGTTGAGGGTTCTTGGAACCAGCGAGCGTGCAATTGTAGTGCCGTGCAACTCAGATTGTTAATAAGAGGGCTTCGTGATTTTTTGGGTGTGGTATATATGAAAAAATTCTATTGTTTTTTTTTTTTTTTTTTTTTTTTTTGGGACGTGCACTGTAAAAAGCCAACACACTGTGTGTACTGTACTACCTTTCTGATACTGTAAATAAAGAACACCTTGCACCGGAGTGCACTACGAGACAGCCGTCATTATTTAGTTTTTAAACGAGCTCATATCCACGAGGGAGTCTTGGCTCTGGCGTGGGGTCACAAATATAGTGATTATAGTAACTTATTGGGAAGAGATGAGATCTGGAGATGTTGCAGGTCAGACTTGAACCGGCGTCATCCCAATGAGCACCACAGCTTTGATGTTTTTTAATGTAATTACTAAAAAGTATTTTTTGTCAGCCGATACAGGATAACGTGCGTGTGTGTGTGTTTATATATATATATATATCGATATATAAAATAAGTGCTGTCAAATCGTAGCATGATTAATCGATCAAAATAAAAGTTTTGTTTATGTAATTAGTGTGTGTACTTGTGATTTTATGTGTGATTATATATATATTATCTAATATATATATATATATATATAAATATATATATATAATTATACATATACAACGATTAATCGATCTGAAACACACACCACACACACACACACACACCACACACACACACATATATATATATTATACAAATTGTAAAAATATAAAATAATGAATGAGTGTGTTCATTTAGCATGGAACAAATCTCAGTTATTTTATATTTTTACTGTATTTTACTTCTTGGATTAAACATTTTGAAAGTACTTGCCAGTACATCTAAATTATTAAAGGATAAAATGGAAGGGAAAAAAGCATAAATAAGACATAAAAATATTGAGAGATGAATGCACAGAGATTACTGCTGATAACTCCAGCTGATGTTGTCTTTTAACAGATCTCCTCATTATGCATGTCCTGAAGTCATCCAGGTGAGTGTTACCTGACTGTCAGTAAAAAAGAGACCTATGAATGCATGACCTGATCTGGAATCAGGATTGCATTTTGACTTTGTCTTGTCTCTGTTAGGGAGAGAAGTATGACGGAAGGAAAGCAGACGTTTGGAGCTGTGGGGTCATTCTGTTTGCTCTGCTGGTGGTGAGTCATGGCTAATTGCAAAGTCACTCCAGACTTTACCTTACAGGAATAGTTCACCCTAATATAACATTTCTGTCAACAATTACTCACCTTCGTGTTGTTCTAAACCCATGTGACTTTATTTCTTCTGAGAAACGTAAAATAAATATTTTTTAAAGGGGTCATATGACGTTGCTAAAAAGAACATTATTTTGTGTATTTGTTGTAATGAAATGTGTTTATGCGGTTTAAGGTAAAAAAACACATTATTTTCCACATACTGTACATTATTGTTTCTCCTCTATGCCCCGCCTTTCCGAAACGCGTTGATTTTTACAAAAATGTGCTCTGATTGGCCAGCTATCCAGTGCGCTGTGATTGGCCGAATACCTCAAGCGTGTGACGGAAATGTTACGCCCCTACCATACTGTGATGCCGTGTCCCGGAGCGATGAGACAAAACCAATAAAACCCATTACAAACGAGGCATTTGTTGTATGCAGTGAGGACATGTTTGTGTGGGAACGTGTTACATTGCATCGCGCCACGTAAACATAAAACCATGTCTGCATTTGTGATCGGAGAAATGACAAACAACAAGTGCTACTCTACACTGCTAAAAACTCATGTTTGAATAATCAGTGGCAAATTCTTTAAATATGAAAACGTACTTACAGTCTGTGAGTCAGAACAGCCGGCATTGTAGGCTACTCTCCCAGGAAACGGTCCTCGTCCTCCGTAAAATGCGCTGGACACATCTGAATATTTGGGTTATACTGTTCTGGATCAGTGTTGTAAATACAACTTAACCACTGATTTCTAGTCGTACTCTTTGGAAGGCCAAACAAAGTAGTTTTTCGCTTTCACAACGAAACACAAAGTGTCTCCACGACATGGCGGTGGCGGCAACAACAATAAAAGTTAAAAGTTACGTCTTCTTTCTTTGCATGAACATTTGGGCGGTGTTATGCAAATCTTCCCACACAATGACGTAGACATGTGGAAGCGTGTTAGAACGAGCCGTTTTAGGGAGGGAGTGGACAAGTTTTAACTTTTATAAAGAATATCTCTAAAATATATTTAGTCTTTGCAACTTTAGGGATCTTATCTATTCACAAACAGCTTGTAACACTCCTAAGAGAAAGGAAAACTTGAAATTGTATCATATGACCCCTTTAAAACTATATGAGTTTTCAGAGTATGGAAAAGAGCACCATGAACATAGCGAGAAAATATCTCCTTTTGTTAAAGGAAAGAAAGTCATACAGGTTTAACAGAATTTTCATTTTTGCGTGAACTATATCTTAGATTAAGTCAGATATTTTCTCTTTAGTTTGATCAAATTGTGTAGAAATGCACAAATAACTTTCAAACACATTGTATTATGTTGCTGATTTTGACAGCGTGATGGATATTAAAGTTAAATTCATGTTTTCAGAATGTTATCTGCGATTCTTTTTCATCAGAAATGGTATTTTGTGAAAATGAACATGCATATGTGAATGAAGGCTGGGAATTGATTTTATTGTCCCAAAGACAATAAAATTTGGAGCAAGTATGCGTCACACCTCTGCACTGCATTATTAGCAGATTTTATTTGAAATGTTTTACCTGCACATCTCAACCGCAGCGATATCCCCAAGAGTTCCAGCTCATTTGAAATACTCTTGTTCAATTTTGAGAGTAAAATTGAGACCCTTGAGTCTGAGAGGTTTATCTCCATACACAGAGCCACTGGCCTGCATTTTAAAGCAGAGCTGGATTGTTTTTGACGTTCTAGAAATGATGATGACTCAGTCCTTTCTTCAATGAGCTTCTTCAACTTCAGAGCAGACTAGAGCTGCACATTACCTTCAAACAACCACACAGGAACCTCAGCTCAACGGTTCTTTTCTTTTCTTTTTTCTTTTGTTTTCTTCTTTTTTGTTTTGTTTTGTTTTGTTTTTTCTTGCATCACCTCTTGTCTCTTCTCTTGTCTCCTCTTGTCTTTTTGTCTCATCTCATTTCATCTAATTTATTCTTGTCTTTTTTGTATCATGTGATCTCGTCTTGTTTTGTTTCCTTTCTTTTCTCATCTCATTGCATCTCATTTTATCTTGTCACGTGTCGTCTAATTTTTTCTTATCTTATTGCATTTAATGTTGTCTTGTTTGTTTGGTCTTGGCATATCGATTTGTCTCTTTTTTTTTTCCTCTCTCGTCTCATCTCATTTTATCTCCTGTTACCTGGTTTTGTCTCGTTTGTGTATTCTCTTTTATTTTGCCTATTTTGGTTTGTCTTGTGTGGTCTTGTGTCATATTGTCTTGTCTCTTCTGTTTTCCTCTCTAGTTCATCTCACGCATCGCATTTTGTCTCGTATCGTTTGTCTCTTGTCTCAAGATCATTTGTCTATTTATTTGGTCTCATCTTATTGAATTTAATTTTGTCTTGTCTCGTCTCATGTTGTTTGGTCTCTTTTTGTCTGTTTTTCTCTCGCACCTCATTTCATTTGGTCTCATCTTTTGGGGGAAGTCGTGGCCTAATGGTGAGAGAGTCGGATTTGTAACCCAAAGGTTGCGGGTTCGATTCTCATACCGGCAGGAATTGTAGGTGGGGGGGTGAATGTACAGTGCTCTCTTCCACCTTCAATACCACGACTGAGGTGCCCTTGAGCAAGGCACCGAACCCCCAACTGCTCCCCGGGTGCCGCAGAAAAATGTCTGCCTACTGCTCCGGGTGTGTGTTCACGGTGTGTGTGTGTGTGTTCACTGCTGTGTGTGCTTTGGATGGGATAAATGCAGAGCACTAATTCCGAGTATGGGTCACCATACTTGGCCACATGTCACGTCACTTTCACTTTCATCTTGTGTCGCCTTGCCTCATCTCATTTTTGTCTGTTCTCTTCTTTATTTTTGTTTCATCTTATTGCATTTCATGTTGTTTTGTCTCTTGTTTTCCCCTCTCATCTGATCTAATTTGTGTCATCTCGCCTTGTCTCATTTTTATCTGTTCCCTTCTTTGATTTTGTCTCAGCTTGTTGCATCTCTTTTTTTGTGTCTGCTCTTTTTTAATTTTGTCTCATCTCAAATAGATTTGTCTCTTCTGTTTTTCTCTCATCTCATCTCACTGCATTTTATCTTATCTCTTGTCACCGTGTCTCATCTCATTTTTGTCTCTTTTTTTCATTTTGTCCTGTTTTGTGTGGTCTTGTGTCATATTGTTTTGTCTCTTCTGTTTTCCTCTCCTCATCTCATTTAGTCTCATCATGACACCTTGCCTTGTCTCGCTTTTGTCTGTTCTTTCATTTTGTCTCCTCTTATTGCATCTCTTTTTGGCTTGTCTCATCTCATCTCATCTTGCCTCATTTAGTCTCTTCTCTTTTGTTAATTTGGTCTCATCTTGTCTCCTTTGTTCTTAAGTCATCCTGTCTTGTCTCTTTCTGTCTATTCTCATGGCATTTCATTTTGTCTCTTTTGATTTGTCTTTTATTTTTTCTTATCTTATTGCATCTCATATTGTCTGCTCTCACTTTCATCTCATCTATTTTCTTTTCTCGTTTTGTCTCATTTCATCGTTTTTGTCTTGTTCAGCCATCCTATCAGTACATTACTCTTCCCTTCTTTCATTTTGCCTCATCTCATTGCATTTCTTTTTGTTTCATCTTCTCAGTGTCTTCATATCTAATTGTGTCTTTTTTATCGTCTCACATTTGTTTATCTTTTCTTTTCTTTTCTTTTTCGTCCCTTTATGAAATATATATTGACCTGCTGTGGAAAGGCAGACAGCACCAAAACCAAAAATAAAATTGACTGCTGACAGACTGTGCTTTGGAAGACTGACTCTATGCTGAATACTCAAAATCCTCTCATATACAAAGTGATTGGAGTGCATTTATGCACTCATCCTGTCTCTCTCTCTCTCTCTTTTTTATTTCTTTTTTGTTTTTTCATCAGAAATAAAAATGAAACATCATCACTCTCATCTGTAGCATGTCAGCAGTACTGACAGACACCTTACATAAGAAAAAGCACCTAAGCGAGAGTTAATAAATGAAAACTTATCATTTTTAGGTCAATCCTCTGAGCACTTGTCTTCTAATTTGTTATCCTTCTCCAGCAATCCTCATTTACTCTGAATTTCTCCTCAGACTGATGCATTTTCTTTTTGTTGTCCGTGTCTTTCATTCAGGGAGCTCTGCCGTTTGATGATGACAATTTAAGAAACTTGTTAGAAAAAGTGAAGCTGGGTGTGTTTCACATGCCCCATTTTATCCCACCGGACTGCCAGAACCTTCTGCGAGGAATGATCGAGGTCAACTCTGGTAATCGCTTAACGGTAAGACAGATGAGTTTCAACTGAGACGTTTTCATGGGTTTAGTTATATAGCATTAGTTTCATATATAGAAATGCTAGTTTTAATTGAATTGTAATTGTAGTGAACTAAGTAATAACCAACTGTAACAGTAGCAGTAATTATTTTTACTATCAGCATAAAGTCTGGTCCACTTTACAGTTTGCAGCTGACTAAAAAATGCCCACTTAGAGAAGAAGTGCAAACAGTGCATTTAACTGATGCACAAAGTGACTAAAAATAGTTATTTTTATATAGATTTTTGTGTGAGGCATAAAAATGGATGCATTTTTGTCCGCAATATGCATCGGACGTCCTGTGGACATGACTTGTAAGACAAAATCCCAAAGTATACTTTGTTTTCGTATGCGTACGCTTGCGTTCAGTCGAATGCGTAGCCTTTCAAAGTATACGCCATTTGATAGTACAGTGGGGAAAAAAAGTATTTAGTCAGTCACCAATTGTGCAAGTTCTCCCACTTAAAAAGATGAGAGAGGCCTGTAATTTTCAAAATAGGTATACCTCAACTATGAGAGACAAAATGAGAAAAAAAAATCCAGAAAATCACATTGTAGGATTTTTAAAGAATTTATTTGCAAATTATGGTGGAAAATAAGTATTTGGTCAATAACAAAATTTCATCTCAATACTTTGTTATATACCCTTTGTTGGCAATGACAGAGGTCAAACGTTTTCTGTAAGTCTTCACAAGGTTTTCACACACTGTTGCTGGTATTTTGGCCCATTCCTCCATGCAGATCTCCTCTAGAGCAGTAATGTTTTGGGGCTGTCGCTGGGCAACACGGATTTTCAACTCCCTCCAAAGATTTTCTATGGGGTTGAGATCTGGAGACTGGCTAGGCCACTCCAGGACATTGAAAATGCTTCTTACGAGGCCACTCCTTCGTTGCCCGGGTGGTGTGTTTCGGATCATTGTCATGCTGAAAGACCCAGCCACGTTTCATCTTCAATGCCCTTGCTGATGGAAGGAGGTTTTCACTCAAAATCTCACGATACATGGCCCATTCATTCTTTCGTTTACACGGATCAGTGGTCCTGGTCCCTTTGCAGAAAAACAGCCCCAAAGAATGATGTTTCCACCCCCATGCTTCACAGTAGGGATGGTGTTCTTTGGATGCAACTCAGCATCTTTCTCCTCCAAACACGACAAGTTGAGTTTTTACCAAAAAGTTATATTTTGGTTTCAACTGACCATATGAAATTCTCCCAATCCTCTTCTGGATCATCCAATGCTCTCTAGCAAACTTCAGACGGGCATGGAAATGTACTGGCTTAAGCAGGGGGACACATATGGCACTGCAGGATTTGAGTCCCTGGACGCGCAGTGTGTTACTGATGGTAGCCTATGTTACTTTGGTCCCAGCCCTCTGCAGGTCATTCACTAGGTCCCCACGTGTGGTTCTGGGATTTTTGCTCACAGTTCTTGTGATCATTTTGACCCCACGGGGTGAGAGCTTGCGTGGAGCCCCAGATCGAGGGAGATATCAGTGGTCTTGTATGTCTTCCATATTCTAATAATTGCTCCCACAGTTGATATCTTCACACCAAGCTGCTTACCTATTACAGATTCAGTCTTCCCAGCCTACTGCAGGTCTACAATTTTGTTTCTGGTACCCTTTGACAGCTCTTTGGTCTTGGCCAAGGTGGAGTTTGGAGTGTGACTGTTGAGGTTGTGGACAGGTGTCTTTTATACTGATAACGAGTTCAAACAGATGCCATTAATACAGGTAACCAGTGGAGGACAGAGGAGCCTCTTAAAGAAGAAGTTACAGGTCTGTGAGGGCTAGAAATCTTGCTTGTTTGTAGGTGACAAAATACTTATTTTACCGAGGAATTACCAATTAATTCTTTAAAAATCCTACAAGTGATTTTCTGGATTTTTTTTTATCATTTTGTCTCTCATAGTTGAGGTATACCTATGATGAATATTACAGGCCTCTCTCATCTTTTTAAATTGGGAGAACTTGCACAATTGGTGTCTGACTAAATACTTGGCCCCACTGTATGTGTGAACTAATTTGCTAATTTGCTCCAGAGGTTATGACCGATAAAAATGTCTTTGTACTCTTTTAAACTAAAGTATCGGCTCTTTCATAACCCCCTCACACAAGCACTTGTAAATGACGTCTGTTGTTGTTGCAGTCTCCGCTATTTTGTTGTTGTTGTTCTGTCTCGTTAGTTTTGTTTTCTACTGTGAAACAACGGCCTGGGCCAGTGTTGCCACCTTGTGGAACAATTGATTAGTGCAAAACCAAGTCAATGCGCATGTGACCTGCACGTACAAAGTATGTGTGGTTACAAAAATCAGTGTACAGTACGCACATACTATTCTGATGACAAAATTTGCGTCATGCACATTGTGCGCGAACTCTTACGTATGCGTATAAACCGAACCGATGTATACTTTGGGCTTTAGACAATAACAAGTCAGATAACATGCTGTGGATCTTGTTCCTTTGGTTGCAGATGTCCTCTACACGTTTAAAAATATTTTTTTTTTTAAACATTTATGTTAGTGTTTTGCTTTTTCACAGAACAAACAGGACAACGATAACGAAGAAAAGATAATTACAATAATACAATGTAAATTAAAATGTAATAACCTATGACAGAACAACAGAACACTGAGGGACAAATGCATATAAAGGCAAATTATAATTTAACTTGTCAGGTAATGCATAAGCAGGATACAAATTCGTAAATGTTGTAAAGTCACTTAGTCCTGTGCATGTATATTAAAATAAAATGATGACAATTATTGTACACAATACAAAAAAAAAGCATTATCCTGACTTATTGGCTGTCAACTAATACTTTAGGCACTATATTAAATACGTTATCAATTCATTCAGATCACACTCCATTATTAATAACTTTTGTCATTAACAAGGGTCATTGGCTATGAATGCAATACATCAATTACATTGAGATATTCTAAAATCTGGCCCTATGTTTTGTCAAATACCTCAGATTTGTCATTATTGATGTACCCCAACCTCTCAAATACATACTTACAAGATCTCTACCCCACATTTCAAACTTGGGCGCAAAATCTGTTTTCCACATTCTTAAAATAACCCTCTTGGCAATCATACCGTATAATATGGCTTGTCTTTCATGTATATTAAACATCTCTAAACTACTAAATATCCCTGTTATAGCTAAAAGTGGACATGGTTTGAGATTCTTTTTGAATGCTTTAGAAAAACAATCAGATATGTTTTCCCAATATTCCTGTAATTTAGGGCACAAGTATGTGAGTTAAGGATTCCTCTGATACTTTACACCTGTTACAGAATGGAGAAACCTTTGGGAAAATGCTGTGCAATTTTACCTTAGATAAGTATAATCTATGCAAGGTTTTAAACTGAATTAAATTATACCTTACAGTAATTGAACAAGTATGTATGTTCTAAAGGCCTTCTTCCCAACTGTCTGAATCGATCTCTAAACCTAATTCTATCTCCCAGGCCTGCTTAATTTTGGCTTCATCTACTACTTCATGTTTTAACAGAATACTATAGAAATATGACACAGCTCCCCGATGCAAAGGATTAAACTTATGAATTTCTTACTTATGAAAATCTCTAACTTGTAAGTATCCAAAAAAATTAGAAATATTGATGTTAAAGGCTTTTTTTAATTGCTCAAATGAGGCAAATGTCCCGTCTATATACAGATCTTTTATTCTTTGAATGCCATTATTCTCCCATTGTGTAAAACCTGAATCATGTAAACCATGAGAGAAGGCATGATTCTGACATATAGGACTATCTAGGTACACGTCAGGAACCTTCAAATAGGCTTTAATCCGTTTCCATATTTTCAGCGCATTATTTATAATAAAGTGATTATCATATAAGGCCAGATCAGTTCTAATAGGACTATTAAGAAGAGCAACAAGAGATGTCCTATTGCAAAATGCTTGCTCCATTCTAAGCCAGGACGGATCTCTATTTGTATCAGAAGGCCGCTTTTTCCACCATGCGAAAATACTTTGATTAGCTGCCCAGTGGTAATAGTTGAACTGTGGCAGGCCAAACCCTCCCTCCTTTTTAGTTTTGCATAAATGTTTCTTTGATAATCTCACATTCTTGTAATTACACACAATTTTTTACTATTGTGTCTAGCTGCTTAAAACACTTTTAAACTTTGTGGGATAAAACAAGGGAGTGACTGAAAAATGTACAAAAATCGTGGAAGTACTACCATCTTCACTAAGTTAATCCTTCCTGCCATTGACATGGGCAAAGTTCTCCAGAATTCAATATTTTGTTTCAACTGATCTAACATTTGTTGTTATCCTAAGTTATCCTAAGCAGATCTTTTGATTCTTTAGTAATTGTGACTCTAAGATATACAAATGAATTGTATGTTTTTTTTAAAGGTGTGGATTTCAGAAATTGTGGGTCAATTTTTGTTGTAATGGGCATTAATTCACTCTTTTCCCAGTTAATTGTAAAGCCAGAGAATGTCCTAGATGTTTTAATCAAAGACAAAACCAAAGGAACAGACTTTTGAGGGTTAGAAATATATACTAAAATGTCATCTGCACTAGTGGTCGACCGATATTGTTTTTTTGACTGCCGATATCGTGGAAAGCAGGGTGGCCGATATAAAGCCGATATAATTTTATTTATTTTAATTAATGTTTAAGAAATTTGAAATCATTTGAAAATGTATTAAAAAGTAAATGTGTTAAATAAACATACTTATACTTTAGATGACAAATTTTTTTCACAAATAAGATAAAGATTTTATAAATAATATAATTAAAAAAAGTAAGTAAACACTGTAACCAACAGGGCACTAAGTAATCTGAGAAGTTTGTGTGCATTGGGAATCACATATTTTTTTTCAAATAAAGCCAAGGTAACACTCATTTTACATACAGCACACAGTGGAAATGACCTAAATATGGCAGTGGGCAAATGCATAAAGCGCAGCATAATTTAAAATCACGAGTTTAAAGTTT
Source organism: Sinocyclocheilus anophthalmus (assembly GCA_018155175.1). Lineage (NCBI taxonomy): Eukaryota > Metazoa > Chordata > Actinopteri > Cypriniformes > Cyprinidae > Sinocyclocheilus > Sinocyclocheilus anophthalmus. The sequence goes on from JADLZN010010893.1 coordinate 114,573, forward strand.
GTCGATCACGTGTCTCCAGTGAAGCTGAACTCTCCACCTGTCAGCATTCAATTCACACGGACCGACCGTCACGCAGAGAACACGCGATCATTCAGGTCAACCCAATTACCCCCCAAACCACTTTTTTTGCACAAGATCTCACAACTGGATCCGACTAAGTTTGCAAACTTTGTGAAATTAAATTTTCATTAGCAATTCAAATATTTGTTTAAATGGTGTAAATGCGTATTTGCTGAATGCTGCCGGCAAACGAGAAAGTATTATAATGTTTGCCTTTCTATTACTAATAATATAAAAGCAATCGTTATTATACTTTTTGTATACATTTTAATTCCTTTGTTTAACAGTTCTATCTGATTATTAGATAGACTTCTATCTGTATTAGACAGAACTGTTAACGACAATAGCGAACAAGATGGCGAATGTGAGCACTGTGCTCAGGCACTGCCGCTGTCAGCGTCGTCAAAATAAAAGTCTGTCGCGCCGTCAAAATAAAAGTCCCGCCTTGAACACATCGGCCAAACAGGAAAACTTATCGGCCGATGCCGATATTTTAAAAATGCCAAATATCGGCCGATATATCGGCCGACCACTAATCTGCATACAATGAAAGATAATGAGGGAGACCCTTAATGTTTACAGGATAAATCCCTGAATGTTGCCTAATACTTACTGCTAACGGTTCGATAAGAATTGCAAACAAAAAAGGCGAAAGTGGACATCCCTCTCGCGTTCATGTGCATATCTTAAAGGGAGAAGACACATTTTGGTTTGCGATTACAGATGCAACTGGATGAGCATATATAATATCAATCCAGATAGACTGGCCCAAAGCCAAATGCTTCTATGGCAGACCTCATGTTCTTCCATTCCACTTGATCAAAGGCATGAACTGTATCTGTGCAGTGCTTGGCATATAAAATGTTAAAAAGACGGCGCAAATTAAAATACATATATCGACCAGGAATGAAGCCTGTTTGGTCCGGGTGAATAATAGAGCAAATATGACTTTTCAGACGATTCACCAATATTTTTCCGATAAGTTTTGTTTCTATTGGAATCAACAAAATGGGACGGTAAGATGACACTGATAGCGGATCCCATCCTGGTTTAGGAATTAAAGTTATATCGGCTCTATATAAAGTGGGAGGTAATTCAAAATTATCGCCACTATGTTTATACATGCGTAAAAGAAGGGGGGAAATTATGTCACTACATTTCTTAATAAATTCAATGGTAAGCCCATCTGGGCCAGGAGATTTATTGTTTGGAAAAGAAAAAAAAATGTCTCTGTTAATCTCTTTAAGGCTTATGTCTGCATCTAAATGTTTAACTGCGTCTTCATTTAATTTAGGAAGATGCAAATTAGCTAAGAAATTAACTGCAGTATTTGCAGTTGCATTGTCCTGAGACCGGTATACATCTTTATAAAATTTAGCAAAGCACTTATTTATATCAGTTGGATTATTTATGGGATTGCCGCTACTTGATCTAATTTAATGAATAGCGCGAGATGCTTGGGCCTGCCTCAGCTGACAAGCAAGCAACTTTTGCGGCTTGTCTCCTAGTTCAAAATATTTTTGTTTAATACATTTTTTATACATTTTTAGACATTAGCACATTATATTCATAGTTTAATTCTCTACATGTATTTCATGTATGATAAATATGATGAGATGCTAAATAAGATGCTAGTAGTTAGCAGTCAGAGAAAAGTGGGATTTTCCTATTTTCTGGCTCTCTTGCTTTAGATTCAGTGGGGAATCTTGATACTGTGACTCGGCGATAAAGAGAACGAGGAGTTTGATGTGCAGATAGTAAAGCTAGTCCGACAGTTCAAAGCTAGTGCGTTTGTGTGTTTGGAGATCAGCTCAGCGTGTCCAGACACATCTGCCATCACCGTGACCTTTCTGTCCTCACAGAGGATGCAGATACTAAACAATAAAAAGCTGCTTTTGACTTGAGTAAATGCTCAAATCAGAGTTCTTCTGGAGCTGATATCTGTCAGTTTGTCAGGCTGTGATTCACACTTTGACGTGAGAGATAACGGACAGAATATTTGCTGAAATACTATAGAATGGCATTGAGTCCAAATCATGAGCAAATCTAGAGTTAAACTGTCTCTTTTCTTGGTGCAAAGGGTCAAGGGAATTGTCTCTGTCTCATTTTGTCTGTCTTTATCTTGCTGGATGAATCTCTTGAAACCTGTATTGAACATATCTGTGGCATGTGGATGAAAAAAGATTATTATCTTATAGTGTTGTTATAAAAAAACAAATGTAAAATGTAATTTAATGTGTTTTCTCTTTTGATTTTGGCCTGAAATGTCACAGTAACCTTGAGGACCTGAGGTAGTTTTTCTAGTTCATATGAAATCTATTAAACCTCCTCCGTCGCGGTTACAGCACACTTCTGTACAGACAGTCAAAGCATTGACTCGCTCCGCAGGAAGACCATTTCAAACCGCGTTTCCATGGAGAAACAACTTAAACAGGAAGTGGAACTCTGGGTCCACATGAAAGCTCTGTATTAATATCTCCATTTATTCCCCTAGACTACAAATGGACACTTTTGCTGGCTCTCAGAACTCACAAGAGATTTTTGTCTCATTCCTTAGAATTTAAGAAAAAAAATTCGAAGAAAAAGCTGTTAGTTAAGAGAAAGAGAGCTGAGATCTCTAGTACGTCTTTTGCATGACAAGTCGGCCTACAGTCAACTCGCTGTACACTCACAGAACATCGTCTTATGATCACGTCCCACGTCTCGTTAGCTTGTTCTCGTTACCTTTTACGAGTGTGGCATCTTAATGAGTCACAGTGGCTTTCAAGGACAAGCCTGCAGGAAACACACACATCTTTAAGTCACTGATAGAGATTGATAGTGGCTGAATTGTCGAACGCCCTCACGCATGTCTGAGAAAGACATTGAAAAATTAATATTCACAATGAGCAATGATTCATTTTCCCAATGCAAAATTCACAACACACATTCCTGAAAATACCAGACAGCTGTTTCTTATAACATGTTGGAAATGGACTTTGTGGTAAGATATAATTAATGATTATGGATTTTAATAATGAGCTCTAATAACTTAAAAAGGCTTCAACAATAAGGTGCATCTAGACTGTAAAAAAACATCTGTAGTTTTTACAACAACAAAAAAAAATACAGAAAAACTGTAAACACATTTACGGCAAAAAACTGTAAATTTTACAGTATAAAACGTCTCGGTTACGTATGGTTACCCTCGTTCCCTGAAGGAGGGAACGGAGACGTCACGTCGGATGACCGACGAAATTGGGATCTCACCTCTCGCTTAGAGGACCCTCTACTTCTAATGTAAACTAACATCCAATGCAACATTGGCATGCGATAATTGCTCCACTGCTGCTGTCACAGCGTGAAGTATCAGTAGGCATCAGATCAGCGCTATCAGTTTCGTTGAGGATCCGAGCCAGTGCCGGCCGCCAGCTGTGGACAAGGAGGCTGTGGCGACTGGACGTTACTCTTTTGCCCATTCCCTCCTTCAGGTAACGAGGGTTACCATACGTAACCGAGACGTTCCCTTTCAGTCGGTCATTCTCGATGTCACGTCGGATGACCGACAAATTGGACCCCTAATAAAGGGCCACAGGTATTGCCCCTTCCAGTGTCCTGTGGAAGCCACCTGCGCCCCTATTTTTTGGCGCAGGCCAGGGCCTGCACAAGAGGACCAGCTACTGCTACTATGGCACTACCCACTGAGTAAGACTGGATAACACTGGGAAAACGTACCCGTTCTACTTGGAACAGGGGAGTTACGGAAGCTCGAACCTTCCCGAAGGAGTTTTCGGAAGCAATACACATATGGACATCCCTTAGGTCATATGGAAGAATGGAGGTGATTGTAACACTCTTGGAAAGGCAGAAGTCTGCCGGAGAAACTCGGGCTCAAGGCTATACCGTGGACTTTACACATATGAGATCCACTTGGGACGGAGGAACTCAACAGGGTCTACAGTATGGACTCTCTGGAGCGGTTTTAGCAAGCTGACACTAAACCGGTGCCTCTCAGTGCATCTACCCATTTGAGGTGAGAACACAGCAGGATACCGGCTCCACACGAAGGCTATAAAATCTGGCGAACGTGTTAAGTGGTCGCCCAGCCCGCAGCTCTACAGATATCCACCCGCGAGGCACCACGAGCCAGCGCCCAGGAGGAACACTTCTAGTAGAGTAAATCATCGCAACCGAACGTGCAGGCAGGGTGATGGATTTTCACTATACAGTGGGCCATCCCTATCTTCGCGACGGCATTCCCTTTTTCTGCCGGCCTCCGTGACAGACAAAGTGCTGGTCTGAGGTCCTGAAGCTTTGTTTCCGGTCTACGTAGCACCTTAAGGCTCGGACGGGACAGAGCAAAGCTAGGGCTGGGTCTGCCTCCTCCGAGGGCAGCGCTTGGAGGTTCACCACCTGATCCCTGAAGGGAGTAGCGGGAACCTTGGGCACATAGCCGGGCCGGGGCCTCAGGGTTACCTGGGAATCAGCCGGCCCGAACTCTAGGCACAAATCGTTGACCGAAAATGCGTGCAGGTCCCTTACCCTCTTGATGGAGGCCAATGCTATCAGGAGCAAAGTCTTCATTGAAAGGACCTTCAGCTCAACCGCCTGCAAAAAGGCTCAAATGGGACCTGCTGTAGTGCCCTGAGCACCAGCGTCAGGTCCCACGAGGAAAGAAGGGGGGCCGTGGAGGGTTAACCTGACCCCCCCCCCCCCTCCAGCCCAAAAAAAAAAAAAGACCTTAAGGAACCTGACGACCAGGTCATGCTTCCCCAACGACCTCCTTCTACGGGGTCGTGGTTAGCAGCGATTGCAGCGACATAAACTTTAAGGGTGGAGGGAGACAGCCTTCGCTCCAACCCTTGCTGCAAAAAGGACAGCACAACTCCGATCGGGCATTTTCGGGGTCTTCTCGGCGAGAAGAACACCACTCAAACATATGTTTCCAAACTTTTTGTCAGCGTAGGCGCTCTCGCTGAAGTTATGGTGTCGACTACCTCTTGGGGTAGGCCACTCAGAACCTCTGCGTCCCGTCCAGGGACCGGACATGAAGTTTCCAGAGGTCTGGACGCGGGTGCCAAAGGGTGCCCCGTCTCTGAGTCAGTAAATCCTTCCTCAGAGGAATCGGCCAAGGAGGGGCTGTCGCGAGGAGCATTAGTTCTGGGAACCAGGTCCGGGAAGGCCAAATAGGCCACCAGCAGGACCTGCTCCTTCGTCCTCCCTGACCTTGCCCAGCAACTGTGCCAGAAGGCTCACTGGGTGAAATACATACTTGCGAAGGCCCCACGGCCAGCTGTGTGCCAGTGCGTCTGCGCCGAGTGTTCCCTCGGTCAGGGAGTAAAACAAATGGCAGTGAGAGGTTTCTGGAGAGGCAAACAGGTCTACCTGAGCGGCTCCGAAACGTCCCCAAACCAGCTGGACCGTCTGGGGATGGAGTCGCCATTCTCCCGGGAGCGCAGCTCGGGACAGCTCGTCGGCTGCCCGGTTGAGCAGCCCAGGAATGTGAACAGCACGAAGCGACCTCAGATGCTTCTGACTCCAGAGGAGGAGGTGGCTGGTGAGTTGCGACATGCGACGGGAGCGCATACCACCTTGCCGGTTGATGTACGCAACGGTCGCTGTGTTGTCCGTGCGGACTTGTACATGCTTGCCTCGTAAGCGCCCTTTGAGATGGTTCAGGGCAAGGTGCACTGCCAGCAATTCGAGGCAGCCTGTGCAGTTGGGGCCCCGTCCAAACCCCTGACACTGCAAGCCCGTTGTACGTGGCCCCCCAGCCGGTGGTTGAGGCATCCGTGCAAACCACAGAATGCCTGGAGACCTGCTCCAGGGGCACTCCTGCCCGGAGGAACGCAAGGTCTGACCACGGGGTGAAGGTTTGGCGGCAGGCCGGTGTAACTTGGACCCGGAAGGTGCCGAGTTGCCACGCCCACCTCGGGACTCAGCCATGGAGCCAAGGCTGCAGCGGTCTTATATGGAGCAGCCCCAGCGGCGTGACTGCCGCCGTAGCTGCCATATGCCCCAGAAGCCTCTGAAACTGTTTCAGTGGGACCGCCGTCCTGCTCTTACCGAGTCCCCTCCATACCGGGAAAAGAGATCCTCTTTGTCGGGGAGAGTTTGCTCTTTTCCCAGTTGACCCGAAGGCCCAACAGGCTGAGGTGTGAGAGCACCAAATCCCTGTGTTCGCACAACTGATCCTGAGACTGCTTCGTCGAGGTAGTTGAGAATGCGAATGCTCTGTTCTCTCAAGGGAACAAGGGGTACCTCCGCAACTTACGTGAAGACACGGGGCAACAGGGACAGCCCGGAGGGCGCGAACCACAGCAATGGTCTGTGGTGCAGAAGGGTCGACACATGAAGTACGCGTCCTTCAGGTCGACCGCTGCAAACCAATCTCGGGGACAGATGCACCCGAAGATGCGTTCCTGCATCAACATCTTGAACGGTAACCGGTGAAGGGCCCGGTTCAAGACACGCAGGTCCAAGATTGGTCGTAACCCACCGCCTTTCTTGGGTACAATGAAGTAGGAGCTGTAAAACCCCGTCTTCATATCGGCTGGAGGGACCGGCTCTATCGCATCCTTCGCCAGTAGGACTGCGACCTCCGCCCGCCAGACAGGACCATCGGCCGCCTTCACTGTTGTGGAGCGGATGCCACTGACTTGGGGGGGGTGCCGGGCGACTGAATTGCATAGCCGAGCTTGACGGTTCGAAGGAGCCATCGAGACGGCCTGGGTAGCTCAAGCCAGGCTCCCAGACACCGCGCTAGTGGCATCAACGGAACTACAGGCATACCCGCAGTGGGGCAGCGTGGAAAAACGCAGGGACCCGGCCCGGGCGTCTCGTAGCCGGTCCGAGGCGGGGTCTGGTGTGTGTAACACTGACCTGCGTTCGAGCAGAGGGTGCGTGGGTTGTCCATTGGTTCGTCCTCCCAATCCGCCCACTGCTGCTCACTGGCGAGAGAGGAGGGTGAGTGTGATACGCACTAGATCGTCCACAACCGGGGTCCCCCGTCCCCTCTGGGGACCCAGAAATAGAGGAATTGCTCTTTGTCGAGAATTTGCTTTTTGGTACCACCGACCGAGAGGTCAGTGGTGGAAAAAGATGAAAAGATTCTCCGCCCGGCCCTCCTCCGGGGGAGGGAGTGGTGTGCTTACCATCTCCTGAAGAGCACGTCCCTCCACCTCTGGGTCGCCCGTCTCCGGGCCTCTTGTCTCTCTCGCTTGCCACCAGGTTTGGCGGGGGCCTGGACGGGCGGGGCGGCTGCCCTGCCACCGGCTCCACGGCACAACTTTGCTGGAGGCCGCAGGAGCGCTGCCCTTGTTTCGGCGGTCGCAGGGGGGCCACCCTCGGCGACGGCAGCAGCTGCACGCCGGCAGGATGTACCTGATGGCCTCAGTCTGCTTTGGTCAGCGGAGAACCGCTGGGCAAGTTCTCCACCGTGTCGCCGAAAGGCCGGCCTGGGACACGGGGGCATTCAAGAATCGTGTCTTGTCCGTCTCGCGCATGTCAGCCAGTCACAGCCAGAAATGGCGCTCCCGGACCACCATAGTGGACATCGCATGACCCAGAGACTGCGACGTAACCTTCGTCGCTCGTGGCGCGAGGTCCGCCGCGGTGCGGAGTTCTCTGCGAACTTCCGGGTCGTGACCACCCTCGTGCAAGTCCCTCAGTGCCTTGGCCTGGTGCACTTGCAAATACGCCGTAGCGTGTAAGGCGGAGGCAGCATCTCCACAGGTCGTATAAGCATCGCTGGCCAGTCGAGTACCTACTGACCCGGGAGGGGAGGCACGGTTCTCCCTGCCGGTTGGAGGCGGTATTAGGACACAACTGCATCGCAACCGACCGTTCCACCGGGGGGACCCTTGTAACCCCTAGCTGCCCCACCATCGCGGGTGGTGAGGGAGGAGGAACCAGCAAATCAGTTTCCGGCAGTAAAAAGGTGCCGTCCACGACCTGTTGAGCTCCTCATGCACCTCCGGGAAGAAAGGCACCGAGGCGGGGCGCTGAGAACCAGCGCGGACCACCCCGAGAACCAATCGTGCAACCTTGAGTGCTCGGGACACGGTGAAAGTCTTCACGCGAGCCCTACCCCTACGGTGGCCCGGGAAAGCATAGCCATTTTTTCTGGATCCGATTCAGGCATTGCTACTGTCCCGGAGGAGAGCAGCGCAGCCGACTCTTCCTCTCCAGAAAGCTCTGGCTCACCTTCCGATGCTGCAATCGACATCCGATCGTCGGGGGGGAGCCTCGGAAGAAACAGGTGGTACCCCCCCGGGAGGGTCCAGCCTGCTCTTTTTGAGAGCTCCGCTGGTTTCGAAGTGCCGGCTGGCTTGGGCATCCCCGGAGGGGAATTCCTCCTCACCGTGACCGTAAGACCAGTCCGCCCACTGCCAGAAAAAGGGTGCCCCCGGCTGCCACCAGAGGGAACCCCAAATCTAGGCAGTGGCACGGGCACTCCGGTCATCGTCCTCCTCCCCTCAGGTAACGGAGTCCGGTCCGCAACTCCGAGAAGGTCATACCCCCGCAATGGGAGCATGAGCCATCCACGGAAGCCACCTCAGCGTGCTTCATGCCCAGACACGTGTGGCAGTGATCGTGACCATCACCCGGCTCCAGGTAACGACCGCATCCAGAATGCCTGGGTGATGCGTTGTCTATAGCAAGACCTACATTGTCTTTACAAAGACGTAACGTCGAGTTTGCCATGCAACGTCATCTTTAAACAGGCGCACCCAAAATTGTTCTTTTAGGGAAAAGCTCTTTTAGCGTGCTGAGGCACACATGGGAGATGATCATCTGCAACACAAACAAGGGGTAGTGCAGCCTGATGTGTGCAAACCACCCGACACGGGAAACCACCACCGCTGAAGCGCCGTACCGCCAACAAGAAGAGCTCTCAAAGAGCGCGCTGAACTCGTTCAGTCTTCTCCTCTCAGTAGAGTAGTGCAGGAGCAGAACGATGAAGCGAAAAGCTGAATATGCGCTGCATCTGCTGCCTATTTATACTCGCACTGTGATCAGCAGCAGCTGGATGCAATAATCGCATGCCAGTGTGCATTGGCTCGTTTAGTTACACTCGAAGTAGATTGGTCTCTCTAAGCGAGATCCCAATTCCGTCGGTCATCCGACGTGACGTCGGGAGTGACCAACTGAAAGGGAACTGTAATTTACAAACAAGAAAATTTACATGTAAACCAGTAAATTCAACAAAGCACACTGCTATTAAAATCTGTTTTGTATCTTTAACATACTGACAACCAGCATAATAATGCAGGTGGTAAAAGAGAATTCTTCCACATGAAGAATCAAAGCTCATCACGTGTAGCTTCGCCACAAGCAGAAGTATATACGAATATATAGAAGGTGCACAGAGTCATTCATACAAACACAAAACACCATCATGGTAACACACATGATACTTAAATAATGCATTAAACTTTCATTAAACAACAGAAGATGTAACATAAAGCCCAAATGTACATAACTGATAACAAAAACTTAAAAAAAAACATGATTATTTAAACAAAATACTTTCAAATGTGGAGTGTGACGCAGGGAATTCTGGGAATATCAGTTTATAGTTTTGACTGTAAATTATACATTGATTTGTTTGTAAAATTAACAGCATTTTACTGTAACGTTACATGAAATGTCTGGTTAGATCTTTTACAATTTTTCCCTGTATATAGTACGGGAACTTACTGTTAACCTATTTTTTTTTCCGTAGCGTTTTTACAAAATTTTACAGTTAAAATTACACATTTTTTACAGTGTACATATTACGTTTGTTGATCAAGATTTAATGCCTTGATAAAGTAACCGTTTTATTTTCTGTGGCATTTTGAATATTATTTTTGCAAATGCTGTGGATTTAAATATGTAACTCAGATTAAGTTATCTAGCTCTGTTAAAATTGTGTGAATGATTTGTGATTATTATTAAAGCATATACGTTCTGGGTTGAAAATATTTAACTAACTAATACTTAAGAAATTGCCAGTGTATTATTTATTTCTTATTCAGAATGCAGTTCTGGACTATTTTTGATTTTAAAAATCAATCAAATCAAACATCCAATAGTTCTATTTATTAGTTTCCCTCCACTATATTTGCGCATATAGATATATATATATATATATATATAGTGTGTACGGAAAGTATTCAGACCCCCTTATTTTTTTCACTCTTTGTTATATTGCAGCCATTTGCTAAAATCATTTAAGTTAATTTTTTTTCCTCATTAATGTACACACAGCACCCCATATTGACAGAAAAACACAGAATTATTTACATTTTTGCAGATTCTTAAAAAAGAAAAACTGAAATATCACATGGTCCTAAGTATTCAGACCTTTGCTGTGACACTCATATATTTAACTCAGTTGCTGTCCATTTCTTCTGATCATCCTTGAGATGTTTCTACACCTTCATTTGAGTCCAGCTGTGTTTGTTTATACTGATTGGACTTGATTAGGAAAGCCACACTCCTGTCTATATAAGACCGTACAGCTCACAGTGCATGTCAGAGCAAATGAAATCATGAGGTCAAAGGAACTGCCTGAAGAGCTCAAGACAGAATTGTGGCAAGGCACAGATCCGGCCAAGGTTACAAAAAAATTTCTGCTGCACTTAGGGTTCCTAAGAGCACAGTGGCCTCCATATCCTTAAATGGAAGACGTTTGGGACGACCAGAACCTTCCTAGAGCTGGCCGTCCGGCCAAACTGAGCTATCGTGGGGGGTTGAGCCTTGGTGAGAGAGGTAAAGAAGTACCCAAAGATCACTGTGGCTGAGCTTTAGAGATGCAGTCGGGAGATGGGAGAATGTTGTAGAAAGTCAGCCATCACTGCAGCCCTCCACCAGTCGGGGGCTTTATGGCAGAGTGGCCCGACGAAGCCTCTCCTCAGTGCAAGACACATGAAACCCCGCATGGAGTTCTTGCTAAAAACACCTGAAGGTCTCCAAGATGGTGAGAAATAAGATTCCTGGTCTGATGAGACCAAGATAGAACTTTTTTTGGCCTTAATTCTAAGCGTTATTTGTGGAGAAAACCAGGCATTGCTCATCACCTGTCCAATACAGTCCCCACAGTGAAGCATGGTGGTGGCAGCATCATGCTGTGGGGGATTTTTTCAGCTGCAGGGACAGGACGACTGGTTGCAATCGAGGGAAAGATGAATGCGGCCAAGTACAGGGATATCCTGGACGAAAACATTCTCCAGAGTGCTTAGGACCTCAGACTGGGCTGAAGGTTTGCCTTCCAACAAGACAATGACTCTAAGCACACAGCTAAAATAATGAAGTAGTGGCTTCACAACAACTCTGTGACTTTTTTCTTGAATGGCCCAGCCAGAGCCCTGTTTTAAACCCAATTGAGCATCTCTGGAGATACTTATAAATGGCTGTCCACCAACGTTTACCATCCAACCTGACAGAACTGGAGAGGATCCCCAAATCCAGGTGTGAAAAACTTGTTGCATCTTTCCCAAAAAGACGCATGGCTGTATTAGATCAAAAGGGTGCTTCTACTAAATACTGAGCAAAAGGTCTGAATACTTAGGACCATGTGATATTCAGTTTTTCTTTTTTAATAAATCTGCAAAAACTGTCAACAATTCTGTGTTTTTCTGTCATATGGGGTGCTGTGTGTACATTAATGAGGAAATTTTTTTTACTTAAATTATTTTAGCAAATGGCTGCAATATAACAAAGAGTGAAAAATTTAAAGGGGTCTGAATACTTTCCGTACCCACTGTATATATATATGTGTGTGTTGTGTCCAATTTTTCTAAATATTTATGATGAAAAAAATGGTGTCCAAATTGCATTCTATTCTATTTTGTTCATTCATTCCGTTTATTTAATTTACCGAAAACAATTTTAACAGTTTCAGTATTAGTTTTAGTTAACAATAACAACACTGCTCTGGCTAAAGTTTGTAAACACCTACTGCCTTTGAAACAAATTGCTGGTAAACACATTTTTACAAATGAAACACATTCAGTTCAAAGCAAAATTGACACATGGATGTTTTTACACAAATTTGTTTGTGTTTTGTGAGTGAACCAACATATTTTTAAATAGCATCTGTTCATTTTCCTAGGTAATTGTATTTCTTGATTGTAAAAACTTTATTAAATCTGTTTCATTGGAGGGTTCCGCCACATGCAAACAAATGTATGTGTGTGTCTGTGTGTGAGGCGTTAGCATATGTGAAATACATATCAGAGTAACAGATGATTGAGAAAAACAGTAGACGGCAGTTATGACCCCCTCCAGCACAGCTATGCAAATAATAATTGGATCTCAGTGCACCTCTCATCTCTACACAGCCAGTCATTTGTCATCACACGCTGATGTATCCTCTGTCAGATGAAACGTGAGTGGTGATCTGTGTGTCTCCGTTTCCTCTCAGCTGGACTCGCTCCAGTATTAATCTTGTGGAGCCAGACTTTGGGTGCTTGATGTGGACTTGTGGTCTCGTGGCCTTCACTTACACGTGTCCATGAAGTTCATGAGACCGTAGCGTGTCCCATTTGTCATTTTTCAGAAGGATGTCTCTCAGTGGCCTACAACACTAGAGTTCACAGCGGACTGCTTCACTGAAGTCTTTACAGGCTGCTGGTCTTTGCAGCTTATTTTGACCAAGAGCTGCTCATGTTATAGAGAGGAAGAGACTGTCTAACTGACAACCATGTTTTTATGTGCTGTGTAAATGTGAAATCTCAAAGTCTTCATTTAGTGAACCTCACAAACTTCATAAATCACACTAAATTAATATTTAAATTGACAGTCCTAATTTAAAATACATTTGATAATATTAAAAACAAAAACAAATAAACAAACAAAAAAAAATCAAATATGGAATATTCCTTATAATGAAATGTATATACTGTATAGGTTGGGGGAATCTTGCATTTGTAGTCCCTTTTACTCATAGTTAACTGAATAAAGTTAATGTTTTAAATTAATAGCACCAACTCAAAAAATATTATTGAAATTAAAATAAATTTGAATATCCATTACTTGAAATAAATTAAACATGAACTGAAATTAAATTAAATATAACTTATTTTATTTCAGCTTATTATTTTATGCAACATTTCGCACATGTAGTTTAACTTCATGGATATTAAAATGATTGAAACTAAAATGAAAATAAATGCAAAAAATCATAAAAATTACTATTAAAAATTAATTAATGAAATAAACATTTTAAAAAAAAAAAAAAAGGAAGCGCAAAAATCACAGAACAAAATTACAAAAACGTTAATTAAATGAAAACGAAAACAAAAATGATCTACATGAATAAGAACTGTAATAGAAAATATAATAGAACCATATATTGATATTAAATTGATATGAAAACAAGGTCATGGGTATTCTTTTTTTTTCTCGTCTATACTTATTACACTAAATTAAACTAAATTAAAAAATAAAATGACTAAATTAGTATTTAAAATAAAAAAACACGTATAACCTTTTTTATAATTAATAACATTAATTTAACATTTTCATTTGCTGGTCCTAATAAAATAATAATAATAATACTAATGATAATGATATCCCAGATTACCAGATTACATTTGTATGTGTGTGTGTGTGTCATAGCACTATATTTTTCAAAATTAATAAGGTTTTGCTTTTCCAATTTTGTTTTTATTTTAAGATTATTTTCAAATTTGCTTAAAATTAGAGCTGCAGTTTTAATTTAATTTAGAGTGATTCATTCAGACACGTCATAGATGAGACCTGTTCTCTGATTGCTTCATTAATGGCAGATGTTTTTTTTCTGCTGTGAATCTAACATAGTCTCTCTATGTGTGTTTCTCTTACAGTTAGAGCTGATCCAGAAGCACACCTGGTACATGTAAGTACTGAACTCCCATGATTTTTTTGGGGGGGCAGGAAACAATCGCTGTGACACAGAAACAGTGGGCTGGGCATTAGGGACGGATAGACGAGATCAAATATGTGTCAGTCTCAGAGATGCGGCGTTATACAGCGCGTGATAAATGGCACAGACCCCACATGTCAGCAGCAAGGACACATCTGCACAGGCCCGGCAGGGATGTGCTGTCCACTCACGTGCCCGCGGCGTCTGGCTTCCTCCAGAGAGAGAGAGAGACAGCAGGCGAAGGTCGTCCCGACACGCTCGTGCCCCGGCCTCCCGTCTGACAGCCTCTCTGGGGTCAAAGACATGGCAGACACGCCGCCGGCGTTTTTAAGCACAATACTTATGTTTTTAGCTGCTCTCGTATAAGCCACCATCTTTTCTAACAGATGGCGACAGCAAATATTTGGAGTGGATCTGAGAAGGAAGCTTATGAAGACACTTGTCACGGATTTAGGGTCAGAACTAGCTGTAGATGTTAGGATCGCGAGGCTGAGATTGAAACACATGCTCGTGTTGCTTGATTAATTGGGATCTGACACATCTCAGAACATGTTTCTGTTCACGGCCGAATGTAGATCATGTGTTGGGATTTATGTGCACAATTAATTAGCACATGCTATTCTAATGACAAAATTGTTTGTCTTTATAACCATTCATTTAAAAGCCTGCAGGCGATTCGATTATATGAACTCATTTTATATTGATGTTCATTAGTGAATGTGTATTTGATGTTACATACATTTATTTACACTGTGAGGAATTACCAAATTTTTAAAAAAATAGCGATTTCCTGTTCATTATGTCGAGGTTTCCATGATAAAAAAAAAGCATTCATTATTTTGGTGGGAAGGGTTAATATTGGAGAAAAATGAAAAATGTTACAGTTGTATTAAACCTTAATTAAGGTTAAATTAAAGTTAAGTTCTGGAAAAGATTTAAATAAATATTCCAATATTCAAGTGTTCAATCAACTTATTTCATAAACACCCACTATATATATATTATATGTTAATGTTCTGTGTTTATTATCTTCATATTAATATTAATATTATCCAGTAACCCAATAGCTAAGCATTGATTTAGGCTACTGAACAAACAAGCCTATAGCTTTATTCTTTATACTTATTCTAAACTACTATACCTTATTCTTTATACAAGTAAAAGTAGCAAGTCATTTATTCATGCGTTTATATTTTATGCATATTTTAATTTTAATTTTGGTGGAAGGGGTTAATGTGGGAGAAAAAATGAACAGTTTTGCAATTATATCAAGCTTTTTGTTAATGTTTTGGAAAAGATAAAAGAATGAATATTCAATTTAATTAATTTAATAAACACCCACTATATTTATTTTATGTATTATGTTGATTATTCATGTTAACATTAATTCATATTAATATTGATACTACAGTATTAGATCTACAGTAGTAGCAAATATCCAGCTTTCACACAAAAATATGTTGCACTGCAGACGTAAACTTATTAATTTGCATGCTATAAATCAGGATTTTCATGACCAAAAAGTTTTAATTTGGCATACTTGCTACAGTGGGACATAAGAAATTAAGCAAAGTAAAGTAACAAGTTTTGTCCCATTCTGCAATCTCAATCCACAGATAAGCATATTTATATTGACGTGAGCAAATATGAAGCTGTTTAATTAGTGATAAGGTCACATCTAGTCAATCCGTTTTTTCTGCAGTCTTTTCTCCACTGGAAATGATTCATTTTGAGTATTCTTTGGCTGAATGATTGACTCCCACTACAACAGCTCTGCCCCTCTTTTTCACTGTCGTTCCAAACCCGTGTGACTCTCTTTATTCCTTCATTTCTGGAGACTTTCTCTGATGCCCTGAAGATCTCAGCTCTGTAGAGAGCTTGTGTTGTTGGATGTGTGGTGTGTCAGTGTCACTGACTGGCTTCTGCTCTCCTCAGAGGAGGGAAGAACGAGCCGGAGCCGGAGCAGCCGGTGCCCTGGAAGGTGGCGATCCGCAGCGTCCCGTCAGCCGACGACATCGACCCGGACGTCCTGGAGAGCATGCACTCGCTGGGCTGCTTCCGGGACAAGAGCAAGCTGATGAAGGACCTGCTATCAGACGAGTGAGTATCAGGAGCTTCTGCACTAAAGACACTATAGACACATCTTTAAGTCCCACCCAAAAATGGATGAAGATCTTGTTGTTTAGAATTAAAGATGATGTATGTCAAATGAAATGACTTAACCTCTTCTCCACAGTCTCAAATCCACCCCGTCTTATTTTCCTGATAGTGTCAGTTTTATCTGTATATTTTATCGATCCGTTAAACAGTTCTTTCTAGCTAGAAAGCAGCCAAGGGAAATGCAGCCATTTTATTTTATTTAATGTGCTTATTTACATTTTTGGTAAACGGCTGTTTCTCGTCCTCTCATCAGTGAGAATCAGGAGAAGATGATCTATTTCCTTCTGTTGGATCGTAAGGAGAGATACCCCAGCCATGAAGACCAGAACCTCCCTCCTCGCAATGATATAGGTATGTAATAATCACTCTGAAGAATGAAACAAAACATTTATACAAGAGTATATGTTATGTACAGAATTTTGAATTGTATATGTATGTAGAATTTTTAATCGACTTTAATTTAATTTAATTATTTAAAAATGTAAAACTAAAAATGTAATTATAAATGATAAAATGCATAAATCATTAAAGATCTATAATTTAATAGTAATAAGGATTGAGGTGGGGATAAAGATTATTATTAATTAATTGAATGTTCACACATCAAATTAGCCCCAAAAAGATCATTTAAAGTCGGTACGATGTTATAAATGAGAAAAGCATCAAATAAAATGAACTATTTTCTTTATTTATAACTTTTTTAATTGTTATTTTTGTCAAAACTAATATTAAAATCAATGAAATATTTAATATTTAAAAAGTAAGTATTTTTTACAAATTATTTACAAATAAGTTTGACATAAAAATAATATATATAATGTGTGTGTATATATTTATAATAACTTTTTTGATTCGTTATTCAAAGTTGGCTTTTCCTGGGCTAGCGGTCAGTGCAAATGCAGTTCACAGAAATGCTCACAGTGCTTTAACAAACGCATTAATTGCTGCAGGCGCCGGTGCTAATGATTAATTCACAATCAGAAGTGGCATTGAAAGCTGCTTTACAGACCACTGCTTTGTATTGAATGATGAAGTACCAGATTTGGCTGTATAATGTGTTGACAGTAGGTGTGTGTGTGTGTCTGTTTTGTGTCTGTGTCTGTGTGTGTGTGTGCAGGAGTCACGGACACGGACAGACGCCATCGTCGACTCACCCATGCTGAACAGACACGGGAAGAGGAGGCCGGAGAGGAAGTCTATGGAGGTGCTGAGTGTTACGGATGGAGGTTCACCTGTACCGGCACGACGAGCCATCGACATGACACAACATGGACAGAGGTGCAGAAAACACACACACACACCGAACAGACCACGCGCGTTCCATGATCCGGGCGCCGGTCAGCGAATTCGAGTGAATGAAAAGCGGGGTTATAAGTTCACATCTCGTCTTATGACTCATAGGCCAAAAGATTGTGAATTTTTTAAAGGTTTTCAAACAGCAGGTCTCTTTGCTCACCAAGGCTGCATCTTATTTGATCAAGACCATTACAAGTAAAATCCGAATATTAATGAATATTTGTTAAAATGCTAAGAGATGTTTTCTCTTTGAATATGTTAAAGCTTAATTTATATTCCTAGTGAGTTCACAAAGTGAATTGAGGGACAGAGATCATCAAGGTGTACTCCAGTCGTCACAGTGTCAAAGATAGACACTTCAGAAAGCAATCTGATTATGGTGACTTGCTAGAACATTTCTGATTAATTACTCAATGTTCTATGAAAACTGAAAACGGCTTAATATTTTTATGGAACCGTTATACACTATATGTCTAAATTGTAGAAATAGGTATAATGACAAATTAAAAGCTAGCATGGAATGGATGGGATAGATAGATTTTTTTACGGATTTTGACATTCTGAAACTTTGTAAGAATTTAGTTGTTTGTTTTTTTTTTTTATTTTTGTTTGGGTGTTTTTTTATGTGTAGTTTTGGTTTTTAGTTGTTTGTTCCAGTTTTTTTTTGTTTCGTTTTGTTTTGCTTTGTGTGTTATTGGTTTTTTGTGTTTTTCTCTATTATTATGGATCTGATTTATCATCAATTGGCATTAAATTGATGCAAAATGACGTAAAGAGTAAAAGACATCAATATAGTGTTAAAAAGAATTTTATTTTTAATGTAAATGCTGTCCCTTTCAGCTCGGTCACAGTCTAGAGTCAACGGTCGGAGGATTCCGACGGACTGGGGCGATCTCGCTATAGGGGACCAATACTTCGAGGTGTAAACTACAAGAGCACAATGCAAAATGGCATGCAGATGATTGCATCCGCGCTGTTTGTTATAACATACTGCACGCGCGTAGAAGTAGGCTGCAGGTGCAGCGCAGATTCAGCTTTTCAGCGTCGGAGTCCGCAGCGATCACAAAGTTCTGCTCACTGACTACTATACTGAGAGACAGAAGACTGAGTTCAGGCGCTCTTGGAGAGCTCTATGTATGGTGGAGACGGCGCGTCATGCGGGTGGTGGTCACCGTGTCGAGTGGGTTGCACACATCAGGGTGCACTACCCCCTGTTTATGTTGCAAATGATCATCTCCCCTGTGAGCCTCAGCACGCTAAAAGAGCTTTTTCCCCTAAAAGAGCAATTTCGGGTGCGTCTTTTAAAGACGACGTTGCGTGGCAAATTTGACGTTGCGTCTTTGTAAAGACGATGTTGCGTCTTGCTACAGACAACGTATCATCCGTGCGTTTCTGGATGCGATCGTTACCTGGCGCTGGGTGATGGTCAAGATCGCTGCCTCACGTGCCTGGGAATGTAGCACGCTGAGGTGGCGTTTGTGGATGGCTAATGCTCCCATGGTGGGGGTATGACTATCTCGGAGTTGCGGACCAGACTCCGTTACCTACAAGGGGGCGGAGTGCCCGTGCCACTGCCCAGATCTAGGGTTCCCTCTAGTGGCAACCGGGGGCGTCCTTTTTCTGGCGGTGAGTGGACTGGTCTTACGGTCACGGTGAGGAATTCCCTAAGAGAGAAAGGGGATGCTAAGCCCGCCGGAACTTCGAAACGAGCGGAGCTCTCAGGAAGAGCAGGCTGGACCCTTCCGGGGGGTACCACCTGTTCTTCCGAGGCTCCCCCCGACGATCAGATGTCAGTTGCAGCATCAGAGGGTGAGCAGAGCTTTTCTGGAGAGGAATGATTCGGCTGCACTGGTTTTGTACTCCTCCGCCGGGAACGTAGACACAATGCAGGATCGGATCCAGAAAAACAAGGCTAGCTTTCCGGGCCGCGTAGGGGTAGGGCTCGACAGTGAAGACTTTAACCGTGTCCAAGAGGGCCTCAGAGGTTTGACACGATTGGTTATCGGAGGTGAGTCCAGCGCTGTTGAAGTTCTCACAGCGCCCCGCCTCCGGAGTGTGAGACGCACCTTTTATCTGCCGGAAAGCAGATTTGATGGAATCACGTCCGAACCTCACACCGACCCAGTGCACGATGAGTGGGGCAGAGTAGTGGGGGGTTACCAAGGGTCCCCCCGGTGGAGGCCGGGTGCGGTTGCGATGCAGTTGTGTCCTAATTCCGCCTCCATCCGGCAGGGAGAACCGTGCCTCCCCTTCCGGGTCTGTAGGTACTCGACTGGCCTGCGATGCTTATACGACCTGTGGAGAAGTTGCCTCTGCCTTACACGCTACGGCGTTGTTGCATGTGCACCAGGCCAAGGCACTGAGGGAATTGCACGAGGGTGGTCACGACCCGGAAATTCGCAGAGAACTCCGCACCACGGCGGACATCGCGCCACGAGCGACGAAGGTTACGACGCAGTCTCTGGGTCGTGCGATGTCCACTACGGTGGTCCGGGAGCGCCATTTCTGGCTGTGACTGGCTGACATGCGCGAGACGGACAAGACACGACTCTTGAACACCCCCGTGTCCCAGGCCAGCCTTTTCGGCGACACGGTGGAGAACCTGCCCAGCAGTTCTCCGCTGACCAAACCAGACTGAGGCCATCAGGTACATCCTGCCGGCGTGCAGCTGCTGCCGTCGCCGAGGGCGGCCTCCCTGCCACCGCCAAAACAAGAGCAGGGCTCCTGCGGCCTCAAGCAAAGCTGTGTTGTGGAGCCGGTCGCAGGGCAGCCGCCACGCCCGTCCAGGCCCCCGCCAAACCTGTTGGCAAGCGAGAGAGCAAGAGGCCCGAAGACGGACGACCCAGAGGTGGAGGGACGTGCTCATCAGGAGATGGTAAGCACACCACTCCCTCCCCCGGAGGAGGGCCGGGGGCGGAGAATCTTTTTCCACCAATGACCTCTCGGTCGGTGGTACCTAAATTCTTGACAAAGAGCAATTCCTCTATTTTTTTTGGGTCCCCAGAGGGGACGGGGGGGTGTGGACGATCTAGTACGTATCACACCCACCCTCCTCTCTCGCCAGTGAGCAGAAGTGGGCGGATCGGGAGGACGAACCAACGGACTACCCACGCACCCTCTGCTCGAACGCAGGTCGGTGTTACACACACCGACACCGCTCGGGACAGACGGCTAACGCAGGGAACGACCAGGCGGGGTGCCGAGGGCATGGAACGTTTACGCGCTGCCCAACTGCGGGAGGGGAGCGAAGGTGGGTCACGCAACCGTAGTTCGTGATCGCACTAGGCGCGGGCTGTCTGGAGGCAAGCCTGAGACGTCAAGAGCTAACCAGCCCGTTCTGCGATGGGACTCGCTTCGAACGTCAGATGTTGAACGCAGGAAAACGCATCTGTCGGGGGCATCCCTCCCGAGATTAGGTGCAGCGGTGCAAGAACCTGCTCAACCCTTCCGCCACCACGACCAGTGCTGTGGTTCGTGTCGAAGGTAAAGAGAATATCAGTACGAGGTCCTGCCACTAAGGGCTTCCCTGTGCCCAGTGTCTTCACGTAAGTCTGCGGAAGGAACCCTTGTCCCTTGAAGAGAAAAGAGCATTCGCCACAGTTCTAACTACCCGACGAAAACGTCTCAGGATCAGTTGTGCGAAAAAGGGATTTGGTGCTCTCATCACTCAGCCCGGTGGGCCTTCGGGTCAATGGGAAAAGAGCAAACTCTCCCGATGCAGAGGATCTCTTTTCTCATGCGTAGGGAGGGGGACGAGTAAGAGAAGGATGGCGACCACGGTCCCACTGGAAAAAACAGTTTCAGAGGGCTCCTGTGCATTATGGGCAGCAGATACTGCGGCAGTCACGCCGCTGGGGTTGCTTCATTTGAGACCGCTTCAGCACTGGCTCCATGTCCGAGTCCCGAGGTGGGCGTGGCAACCTTCCGGGTCCAAGTTACACCGGCCTGCCGCTAAACCTTCACCCCGTGGTCAGACTTTGTGTTCCTCCGGGCAGGAGTGCCCTTGGAGCAGGTCTCCAGGCATTCTGTGTTTTGCACGGATGCCTCAACCACCGGCTGTGGGGCCACGTACAACGGGCTTGCAGTTTCAGGGGTTTGGACGGGGCCCCAACTACACTGGCTGCCTCGAGTTGCTGGCAGCGCACCTTGCCCTGAGCCGTCTCAAAGAACGCTTACGAGGCAAGCATGTACTAGTCCGAACGGACAACACAGCGACCGTTGAGTACATCAACCGACAAGGTGGTCTGCGCTCACGTCGCATGTCACAACTCACCCGCCAACTCCTCCTCTGAAGTCAGAAGCATCTGAGATCGCTTCGTGCCATTCACATTCCTGGTCTGCAGGAATCTGGACCTCCATCAAGAGGGTAGGGGACCCTGCACGCATTTTCGGTCAAACGAATTGGTGGCCTAGATTTCGGGCCGGCTGATTCCAGGTAACAAGAGGCCCCGCGCCCGGCTACGGCCCAAGGTCATGCTTCTCCCTTCAGGGATAGGTGGTGAAACTCAAGCATGACCTTGGAGGAGGCAGAACCAGCCCTCGTTTGGCGCTGTCCGTCCGAGCTCTTAAGGTTTGCTACGTAGGGACTGGGACACAAAGCGCAGGACCTCAGACCTGCTCTTTGTCTGTCACGGAGGCCGGCGGAAGGGGAATGCCGTCTCAAAGCAGAGGATGGCACACTGGATAGTGGATGCCATCACCCTAGCTTATCAGGCACAGGGTGTGCCCTGCCCCCTCAGGTTGCGAGCTCACTCAACTAGAAGTTTTGCATCCTTCTGGGCACTGGCTCGTGGCGCCTCGCTGACAGATATCTGTAGGGCTGAGGGCTGGGCGACCCCTAACACATTCACTAGATTCTATAGACTTCGTGTGGAGCCGGTATCCTCCTGTGTTCTCACCTAAAACGGGTAGAAGCACTGAGAGGCCCCGGCTTCGGGTCCGCTTGCAAAACCAAATATCCAGAGAGTCCACAGTAGACCCGTTGATTTTTTTCCCCCCCCCCCCCCCCCTTCAGTCCACTCGGCAGCCAGATGTGGCGGAGCGTCCGGCGCCAGGCCTTCACTCGCTGATTCCTCGAGAACCGGTAGAATAGTATAGAGGAGGTGTGTTCCATATTGTAAGCCTAAGTGGATCGATAGGTTGTAAGTCCACGTATTATAGCCTGAGACCGGTTTCAATGCAGACTTCTGCCATTCTAAGAGGGTTACAATCACCTCCATTTCTACATATACACCTAAACGGATGCTATATGTGTGTATTTGCTTCCGAAACCTCTTTCGGGAAGGATGGGGCTTCCGCAACGTTCTTGTTCCAAGTGGTACGGGTACGTTTTGCCATTGTTATCCAGTCTTACTGAGTGGGTAGTGCAATAGTAGCAGTAGCTGGTCTTCTTGTGCAGGCCCTGGCCTACGCCAGAAAGTAGGGGTGCAGGTGGCTTCCAAAGGACACTGGAAGGGGCAGTAGCTGTGGCCCTTTGGGAGGATCCCAATTTCGTCGGTCCTACGACGTGACGTCGAGAGTGACCGACTGAAAGGGACCGTCTCGGTTACGTATGTAACCCTCGTTCCCTGAAGGAGGGAAGGAAAGACATCACATCCCCTCGCCACGGCTGCTGTACCCCCGCTGAGCATCCGGGTCACAGGCTCAGCTCCTCAGCAAAAACCTAAGTATGCGTTGCACCTGCTGCCTAATTATACTCACGCTGCGATCAGCAGCAGCTGGATGCAATAATAGCATGCCAATGTGCATTGGCTCGTTTAGTTTACACTCGAAGTAGATGGGTCCCTCTAAGCGAGATCCCAATTCATCAGTCACCGACGTGACGTCTCCGTTCCCTCCTTCAGGGAACGAGGGTTACATACGTAACCGAGACGTTCTTCTGATCTTTCATATTCAACAAAGAATCCTGACCAAAATAAAAATGTATCACTGTTTCCACAAAAATATAAAGCAGCAAAAACAGTTTTCAACATTGATAATAATAAAAATCAGATATCACTTGTGAGAAGCAGCATAATAGAATGCTTTCTGAAGGATCATGTGGCATGAAGACTGGAGTAATGATGCTGAAAATACAGCTTTACATCACAAGAATAAATTAAATTTGAAAATATATTAAAATAGAAAACAGTTCTTTTAAATGGTAATAGTTATTTCAGAATATTATTTTTTTACTGTATTTTTGATTAAATAAAGGCAGCCTTGGGGAGCAGAGGAGACTGCTTTCAAAAACATTTAAAAAATCACAACGACTCCAAACTTTAAAAGATATATATATTGTCCCCAAATTAATTTTTTGTCCCGATATATATAGATATACTATATAGATATATATACTGTATATATTGCATTTGATCTCTTGACTTGAGTCTGTGAGCAGGACTACATCTTTATATCAACCTATTAATGATCAATAATTCAACATTTTGCCGCCGATAGACAGGGTTCTCGTCTATCACTCAATACTCAAATACAGAGAAATCAAAGCTTTTGTTGTTGATGTTGTTGGGGTGACCCCTAATAGTCGAAGATTCGATGCTTCAATAGGAGGAGCCTGATTCGACTACCAATCTCACAGTCGACCATTCGCTGAGGTGTTATGATCATGCAATTTTGGCTATATGGGGGTGCTCAATGTCTAATTTCACATAGAACTACTGGTTTTCTAACCAATAAGTTAATATACAGCCTATTAAAAATAATGCTGTAAATAAGAATCTGAAACGAAAGAAGCTTCAAATAAATATTTTAAAATGCGTGAATAAATCCAACCACCCCTATAGATTTAAATGTCACTTTTCATAGCCAGAGGACCGACAGAGAAGCATCTTGGCAGGGACTGAAATTCTTAACAAAAATCAAATTGACACAGACAGAGTGAAAGACTGGATTTTTTCGATCAGGTAAAGGTATAAGTGAGTTCAAAACATTTCAGCCGGTTTATATATATCGTGTATAGCCTATATTAGTTAATCGTATAAGATGCATTGGTGAGTTTGATGTTAGATTATGACTATAGGATATCTGCGCAAATGCCCCGAAGCACATGAAGGGCTGCGCGGCAGTAAAGCGCTTCATTGTAGTACTACGGTGATTATCTCTTCAGGGTGCAGCGCGAGCAGGACAAACAACAATGCAGAATATTAATAACTATGACTGGGACTGTCAAATACATAACATTATAATGAAAACACTATTACAATAAAACGCTGTGAATTTTTAGAGTTCAGTTGCCGTGTTTCTGCACGTTGTTGCAAGAAGAACGCGTCCACTAAAGGAGTTCATTCAGAGCCACGCAGACACATTCATATGCATTTGGGGTATTTTGTGCAGATAGCCTATAAGTCGTAATATTAACGTTATGTTGTATAAATAACGAAGTGTATTCTATATGAGATAAATTATGAGTTAAATCCCATTGATTAAAAACCTGCTGCTTCATTCTACTGGTCATCTTCAGCGCGCGCAGCTCAAAACAGAAAGGCAGAACATTAATATCTACTGTCATATACATAACGTTATAATGAGAGCACTATTGTAAAAAAATGTTGTGAATTCTTAGGGTTTAATGTTAACTATCTTTTAATCAAAGCATAAAACATTACTTACCCCGTTTGTATCTGAGAGGCGTCCGATACACATTTTCCCTGTGTGTTAACGTAATTATGACTGTCGAATATCTGACTTGGCTCTTGGTAATGTATTTTGCCCCGCCCCCAAAAAATATGATTCGACTATCAGTCGAATATCTGCAAGATTTGAAAATTCCAATTCGGGAATTCTTAGTCGGGGACACCCCTATGGTGTTGTTGTTACGTGTCTGATGACAGTCGAGTCCACAGCTGAGGAATATTTCATGGCCCTTCCGGCTGTTTGTCATTGCGTTTGGTTTGAGAAACACCGCTGTGAGGCAGATACTTTCGGAGGCTTGAGAAATTATTCCTGTCATTCACCATTCACTGGTGCTTCATATTTCATGCTTTCTTTCCAAAAAGCTATCTGAAATAAAAACGAATGGGGAAAATACTTTGGTAACCAACACCACTGGAAAAGCTCTTACCTCCCCTGTGAGAAGAAAGACATGACGCTGTCTTTTATTCATTATAGCCGTTATTTCAGTGTTCAGAGACTCAGTGTTTGCTGGCTTTGTCTCCCGCTGCAGTAAGAGCACGTTCAGTAAAAGCTTGGATATCTCGGAATCCAAATGCAAAGCAAAAGGCCAAAGGGGAAAGGTACTAACCGGCCTCTGACCTCCAGATAGTTCACAGAGCTTCAGTCATCAAAGATGCAGAGACGCTTTTCCTGTCCAGAGCTTTCCAGCGAGACCCTCTTACTGACCTGCGCTGCATTACAGGCTCCCGGCTTCTGTCTGCAATAATAGGCTAAAAGAAAGATTTAGTTCAAACGATTTCAACACACTGTAGGGCTGCTTAATGTTATGATCTGTGAGTTTGGAGTTTAAAGTTCATGCTTAAAAAAAATAATAATAATTGCTGAAGTCTAATTAGCATACTTACACTGAATATAAAAAAAGAATGTAGAATGCTGCTGATGGTGGAGTCCTTTTTTGTAAGAAAAAAGGTATTAGAAAAAAAAATATGTTGCCATAAATTGCGTCTTGATTCCAGAGTGTCAGAGTACTGTTGCAAACAGGGTGACTCTCACAAAATGTAATGATTGAGACTTGTAATTCATTTTTTTCTTATTTTTTTCCACTTTTTAAATGATAAACAACTGAAAAAGTGTAAAACATTAATAACACATTAATATGAAACATATAAAACATATTCTGAGCCTTATTATCTCATGCAGTGTTGCCTCTTGGGGTAAGTTTATTTTTATGATTTTTTTTTATATTTATATTTTAACTGAAAAACAATACAAAATATTTGTTTAAAAATTTTGCAGTAAATCTTTACACTATTATCAGATGTCATACTATAAGAACCTGATTTTTATACGACAGTTTTTTTAGTGTTATTTATATACTATTAAAATATGTATTAATACTTTGAATTAGCTCTTTTCAATATTTTACTTTTTCATTTAATTTTTATTTGTTTTATATTTTGTCACATTGCAATTTTTTTTCTTTTTTTAATATTTCTATTTAGCTTTCATTTGTTTATATTTCAGTTTTTAGTCATTTTAGCACTTCACATGAAACTGATTTTAATATCTGATGCCGTGTTATTGCAGGAATATTTATAAAATATTGTAATGTTTATTAATTTGAATCAGCTTTTATTTTTATATTTTCAATATTTTTCTATTATATTAACATAAGTTTTAGTAATTTTGTTATGTTTCTGTCACATTGTTATTGATTTTTAATGTTTATATTTAAAAATGTATTCATATTTCAGTTTTTAGTAATTTTTGTACTTCAAATTAATATTTCAGTTAGTGGTCAAGGTAGCATTTTATTTATTTATTGAGTTTAAGATTTTTATATTAAGTTTTTTTTCTAATATTTAGATTTTAATTTAGTTCAATTACTGAAAAAAAAACTTTTTTTTTAGATTTTTAGGTTTAGTTTTAGGTAACAATAACAAAACTGATCTGGCTTGTTTCTCTCTCTCATTGAATTCAACATAAAATATAATCTGGACGTTAATTGCTAGAAAAACTAAAATGTTAGAAAAAGCGATTTAGCCTAGCATAAAGCTAAACAGTCGCATTTGCTGCTCAAAACTTAACTCTTTAAGTGAATAAAAGAATAAAATAACTTTTTTTCCTGATTGTATATTAATTATTTTCATTAAATCAGGCTGAAAATATATTATTTGTAGCTATTTGTATGCTAAAGGCTACACCTGCTTACTATTTCCATATTTATTAAAATAATATATATTAAACCAATTTTAATAGTAAATGTGACAATACAAAAATGCATTTTTTTAATTTAAATACGTATCACACACCCTTTATATATGACGTACAGTATGTGAATTGAGACTCTCTTTGAATTTCACAGATGGATATCGTAAAATGAAGTAGCTTACAGTATGTGAAAACCTCTCGGTATATCCGATGTTGTGCCATCTGTCTTCAAGCATCACCCCTCAGCCAGACCATGAATGAAGCCCACATCTATTTATTTTAGCCTCCGCTCTCTTTCTCTTCACTCCCATTTTTCCTCGTAAACTTTGAACCCTCACCTTCCACTGTATCATAACAAAGCAGGTCTCATTCCTCCAATTCATCTCAAAACTCAATTTCATTTCACTCCTTTCATTCCCACTCAAATGGCCAGGCGTATCTGATGGCAGGATTGAAATGGGGAATTGACAGGAGATGACCTGAGACTGACACATACGCCACCTGAGGATTTCACAGTGATTGCCTTTCAGAAGGAAGCAGCCGCATATCTGAAGAAAAACGAGCTTAGCTCTGACTGTGTTCAGTCAGATATCAGCTGCTGCTTACTGCATACTATACACACTATAAGCAAGTATACACTGAATACACCCTAGATAAAAATTATAATAATAATGTGAATTTTTGTCAAACTACATTATATTTGCCCCATTAATTCATTACACACACTTAATTCCATTGGTATCTGGTTATCAACATTTATCGGCAAATAACTATACTTTTTCATCCTTTTTTTGGGGGGGGGGTGATTGAATGTAACTTGGCGGTGAATTAATATTATTTTTTATATTTTTACTTATTTTTTATTTGCAGTACGATAGATAGATAGATAGATAGATAGATATATTTTAGTTGTGATTTTTAGGTGCCATTACGTGACCTTAGTCATATACTCATCCTATATACTCAACTCATCTTTAGTGTAGTTTTCTTGACATTCTGACTTTAGAATTTAGTTGTTTGTTTTGTTTTTTTCATATTTTTTTTTGCTTTGTGTTTTTAATTTTGCGTTGTTTCTTGGTCCTTTTTGTGTTTTTTTTGTTTTGTTTGTGTTATGTTCTTTTATTTGTGGTTTTGTGTTTTTTATTATTGTTTTGTTTCCTTAGTCTTTGTTGTGTTTTTTTGTTTGTTTTTGTTTTTGCTTTGTGGTGTTTTATTTTTGTTTTGTCAAGGTTTTTGCTTCGTGTTTTTTCTTCTGTTTTTTGTTTTGTTTTGTTTTGTGTATATACCTGTAATATGTATGTCTATATATATACATACATACAGTGGGGAAAAAAAGTATTTAGTCAGCCACCAATTGTGTAAGTTCTCCCACTTAAAACGATGAGAGAGGCCTGTAATTTTCATCAAAAGTATACCTCAACTATGAGAGACAAACTGAGAAAAAAAAATCCAGAAAATCACAATGTAGGATTTTTAAAGAATTTATTTGCAAATTATGGTGGAAAATAAGTATTTGGTCAATAACAAAATTTCATCTCATACTTTGTTATATACGCTTTGTTGGCAATGACAGAGGTCAAATGTTTTTTCTGTAAGTCTTCACAAGGTTTTTCACACACTGTTGCTGGTATTTTCCTCCATGCAGATCTCCTCTAGAGCCCTAATGTTTTGGGGCTGTCGCTGGGCAACACGGATGTTCAACTCCCTCCAAAGATTTTCTATGGTGTTGAGATCTGGAGACTGGCTATGCCACTCCAGGACCTTGAAATGCTTCTACGAAGCCACTCCTTCGTTGCCCGGGCGGGGTGTTTGGGATCATTGTCATGCTGAAGACCCAGCCACGTTTCATCTTCAATGCCCTTGCTGATTGAAGGAGTTTTTCACTCAAAATCTCACGATACATGGCTTCATTCATTCTTTCGTTTACACGGATCGTCGTCCTGGTCCCTTTGCAGAAAAACCGCCCCAAAGCATGATGTTTCCCCCCCATGCTTCACAGTAGGTATGGTGTTCTTTGGATGCAACTCAGCATTTTTTCTCCTCAAGTTGAGTTTTTACCAAAAGTTCTATTTTGGTTTCATCTGACCATACGACATTCTCCCAGTCCTCTTCTGGATCATCCAAATGCTCTTTAGCAAACTTCAGACGGGCCTGGACATGTACTGGCTTAAGCAGGGGGACACGTCTGGCACTGCAGGATTTGAGTCCCTGGCGTTGCAGTGTGTTACTGATGGTAGCCTTTTTTACTTTGGTCCCAGCTCTCTGCAGGTCTTTCACTAGGTCCCCCCGTGTGGTTCTTGGATTTTTGCTCACAGTTCTTGTGATCATTTTGCCCCACGGGGTGAGATCTTGCGTGGAGCCCCATATCGAGGGAGATTATCAGTGGTCTTGTATGTCTTCCATTTTCTAATAATTGCTCCCACAGTTGATTTCTTCACACCAAGCTGCTTACCTATTGCAGATTCAGTCTTCCCAGCCTGGTGCAGGTCTACAATTTTGTTTCTGGTGTCCTTTTACAGCTCTTTTGTCTTGGCCATGGTGGAGTTTGGAGTTTGACTGTTTGAGGTTGTGGACAGGTGTTTTTTTTATACTGATAACGAGTTCAAACAGATTCCATTATTACAGGTAACGAGTGGAGGACAGAGGAGCCTCTTAAAGAAGTAAGTTACAGGTCTGTGAGAGCCAGAATTCTTGCTTGTTTGTAGGTGACCAAATATTTATTTTACCGAGGAATTTACCAATTAATTCTTTAAAAATCCTACAATGTGATTTTCTGGATTTTTTTTCTCATTTTGTCTCTCATAGTTGAGGTATACCTATGATGAAAATTACAGGCCTCTCTCATCTTTTTAAGTGGGAGAACTTGCACAATTGGTGGCTGACTAAATACTT
The DNA here is from genome assembly GCA_018155175.1 of Sinocyclocheilus anophthalmus. Taxonomy (NCBI): domain Eukaryota; kingdom Metazoa; phylum Chordata; class Actinopteri; order Cypriniformes; family Cyprinidae; genus Sinocyclocheilus; species Sinocyclocheilus anophthalmus. Next base: position 144,676 of record JADLZN010010893.1, read on the forward strand.
TTTTGCCCCACTGTACCATCCTATATCTATATATATATATTTTTTTTTTTTTTTTTTGGTGTCTTGGTTTTGTGTTTGTGTTCGTTTTTTTTGTTATTTTTTTCTCTATTATGATTCACTACCTACTTACTGAAATAGAAATTACCTCAGAAACAGACTTTCTGTTGCATCATTTCTGTTTTTGTGTTGTTTATCGACTTTAAAAGGCTTGAGATCAGTGTGTGTCAGACTAAAAAGAGACTTTGAAATGTAATTTTCACAAGTTGGATCCATGTGATGCAGCATGTGGGAAGGAGCAAGTTTTTTTTTAAATGGAAAGTAACGTGAAAAAGTGAGTTTTTATATGGTTGATTTTGGTCAAAAATCATGTTATGTTAACAGAAGTCTATCCTAATTAATTTTAGCTAAGCAGTTTATGTAAACGACTGATTAATTTGAATAATCATTTAGTTGTGTAACTCATTTTTATGTCTTTTATAGTGATAATTTATCTGTAAACAAAGATTATAATGCTCTGATTAGTCACCATCTAATATCTTAAAGTCCTAAAACTAGGGATGCTTCGATCAGGATTTTTGAGGCCGATCACAGAAAGCAGTATCTGCCGATACCATTCTTTTTAAAGCCTTTTTTTTATAATTTATAACTATTTATAGTGATACTCCAATCAGGATTTTTAGACATTTATTCAGGGCCTGAATTTCATTTTTTGAAAATGGGGGGAATTCTCCTCCTTAGGTGTCTCTTGTGAGAGGAGAAGCAGCTTTCACACAGGAGTCCGCTACTGATCCGTGGCTGTTTACCGCAAACACATTTATCCATTATTTTGATTTCAAATCCAAACATTGTCACTGAAAATGTTTTTTCAGCATTGCAATTCTTTTTTTTACACAGTACAATAATACAATCTTTCACAGACATGTTTAAAAACAATAAATATAAGCAACACATTCTTCAATGCTTTTTACTTTTGCATTTACTTCTAGATTTATATATTAAGTTGCTCAAGCAAGTGGCAAAACATTTAAACTACTTTTCTTAAGTTGTCACAAACTTACCATTGACAGAAACATTCAGCTCTATTGCCTTTCCTTTTGCATTGAAATCTTTTACAAGCAATCCTGCTGTTCATAAAGAGCTTTGTTTTCCTACCTCCACGAGTGCCATCTATTATTGCCTTTTTTATCTAAAAGTGTTCTTTTCCTTTAAACCTAGCCAAAAAGTCATATGTTTTGACTGTGAAACACAGTAGACTTTCATCATGTGCATTTATGGTGTAATTACTACATTTTCGTGTCAATCCATGTTCATATTTACTGCAAATAATGCGCTGTTACTTTAATTCAGCGCTTGCAGCGCTTGCAGCGCAGCAAACATAGACTAGGTGCAGAAACAATCTCTGCACTGCTGCAGACACACCACTCCTGGAACGCACTGCCGGTTGTGTGCCGAAATTGGGCATCCTGCCAATTATCCACCCCCTAGTATGGTAGTTTAGGAGTAGTGTGGGTTAGGGGTGGGGTTGGGTTGGGTTGGGATTAGGCAATCAGGTAGTCACTTCAACGAGGGGGTGCATAATCTGGTAGGGGTGCAGAATTCGGCACAACACTGGACAGCAACCGTGTGCAGTGTGCATGCTTTATTAATCCGTTAACATGAGCGCAGAAAAAATATGCACCACGTATGCACTGCAAACGGAGTATGTGTGAACCTGGCATTATGTTTGTGCGCTGCGAGTGTGCATGAGCGCACGGTGTCCAGGAGAATGGTTAAACACTACCGAATTAAAAGTAAGCAATTTAGAAACTGTAGTGACGAGTGACACTGCTCAATTTGCCTCGATGTGACATTCCTGTGTTCAACTGTGCAGCGTGCCGCGTCCCGCTTATAGTGGAGACGCGCTCAGTGTTTGAAGGGGGCTGTTATGCACTTGTACGCATACCGGTGTAGTGCCGAATTTGCACCCTGCCAGATTATGCACCCCCTCGTTGAAGCCGCTACCTGATTGCCTAATCCTAAACCCACCACTAATCCTAACCCATCCCCCACACCTAATTCTAAACCTACCAATACTAGGGGGTGCATAATCTGGCAGGGTGCAAATTTCGGCACTACACCGGCACTTCTATATTTTAGCTTTTAGAGTACCTGCACTTTTTTGTGCGTACCGACACTTCTGACATGTTGCCGGTACTCAAGAGTAAAAGCGTCAGGGTCTGGGTGATTATATTACCCATATATGATTAGAAAGGACACTATATAAATCACACTAACCATGCGGGATCACTTCTCATCTCGACCAATCACGTGAATGAATGCAAGTGGAGTGTGTGGGGCGCGCAGAGTAGTAGAATAATAATTAATTATTGATTATTAATTTGAATCAGTACTTTATAACGAAAATAATATCTTAAAATTAAAAGGAGCAGGCTTTTGCTATCACATCATTTTAAACAGCTAAACGCCTGCAAAGTCCAAAGATCCAGTAAACAAATTCAAACAGTAAGTTCAAAACACGGCCGATTTCATCAGAGATTGCGGAGAGAATAGTGACTTACGTCCAGATGTCAGTAAAATTATTATTTTCAGCGTGTATTTGGCTCAAATGCAAGAGTGTTTTATAATGAACGCTGATTATGCGGTGGTCAGAGATTTAGCGATTCTGAATGGATTCGTATAGTAGTAAAGGCAGGTGATTTAGTGGTCTTTGGTTTCTCCCTTTGGTCCTTTTTGGTATCGCAGCTTGACTTGTGCTAATTTGTACTGAAAATTTTTATTCAATTATTGATTGATTGATTGTGGCACTATACATACATTGTGAATTATTAAAAAGTACTTATTTATTTAATATAAATAAATACAAAAATAAAAAGTAAATGAGTACTGGCACTTCTTTTTTCCACTTCAAGCACTGGACGCGATGTGGTGATTTGAAGTCATTTGCGTATTTTGAGAGAGAGAGATGTCGCGCGCGATGATTACTCAAACGCTTTTAAATTACGTCTCACACAGTTTTTCAAATTACTTTATAGTTAGTGCTTAATAAAGAGGAAGGGTGATACCTCACCTTCAGCCATTATAATTATTTCACTCGTGCCAGCAGAGACGATATGCGCTGCTACCTTCGTGCCAACCTCTCACAGCAGGCACGCAGCATCTTGAGACGTTGTTTTGAGATTGCCTTTTTGGGTGCGTCACTCTGCCTTTGTTTTCGGACCTGGCATGTTTTCCCTCCTTAGCTGTTCGTGGGGTATATGAAAACACGGCAATCCGCCCTGGATCCGCGACAAACAATCGTTCCGAATGAATGAGGTGGTCTTGGCTCGCTTGAAACGAACTCTGGAGCGTTGGTTGTAGTGAGAAAGGCAATCCGATCCACGGACCAATGAACCAGGCTATATCACAATGTATAATGGGTAATTACGTAAGTTCCGTGAAAAGCATTCATTCAAAATGAATGTCTTCGCCATTCAAAATAAAAAAGCGAATTTTTTTCATTTTATAATGCCGTCTTATTGCTCTTCTTCCTAGTTAGGTGCATTTTAAAAATGTTTTCTCGATGAATCCTGGACTCTTGCTCAAAATTATAAATTAATATAAGGACAGTTGTATTAACAAATTTGGTCTGTTTAGAAACTTTGCCATGTGAAAGCAAACCACTCCAAGAATAAAAAGCAACATTGTAATAATTGTTATCCCTGTTTCGACAAAGCATTCGATCTACAGGTGTGAAAGCACCCTGCCGATCAATCATCCCAAAGCGATTATCAGCCGATAGGTATCGGTAGCCGATCAATCGGAGCACCCCTACTAAATATAGGTTTAGCAATTTATGTGTTGCATATGCTGTTATGGGTATATCAGTAAGCCATGTGATGTCTGTCTCCACTCACCCCTGTAGAACTCCAGAATTAAATCATATCTATCTTTAGCATTGGATTCTGTCTATCCACTTGACAGTCATCATAGTGTCTTTATTCACTCTAGACACCCACACAAGAGAGAAATGCCACTCATTAAAAGGTTTCAGCCAAGCCTATTGAATTAAATATAAACATCCATTTTGTCATGTCTCTTAAACGGATTGTTCACCCAAAAATGCCCTCACACCCTCAGGCCATGCAGGCCGTGCAAGACATAGGTGACTTTCTTTCTTCAGTAGAAAAGTAAAGAAGATTTTTAGCTAGGGTGACCAGACTTCCCGTTTTTCCCGGGACAGTCCCGTATTTCAGCTCTATTTTTTGTGTCCCGACTTATTTTGAAAAAATCCCGTTTTGTCCCATATTTCCAAATGTCTTTACGACTGGGTGATCAGAGCAAGTAGTAGAAGTGTTCTGTCACACAAGAACAGCCTAATCAAAGGTAACTAAGCTTGTCGTAAAACAAAATTACCATCCAATCACAATTTGTTATCGATTGCAGTAAGTGAAGGTGGGATAGATAGGCGGAATCATGCTGAATGACACACAGAAGCGCTCTCTCTGCCGCTTCCCAGTTCTGCGATCAGTTCTCCTTGTGCCTTTATTGTCAAATACACACACAGCTGTCAAAATCTCCATCAGTATCTCACGTAAATACAGTTGGTTATGGCTTAAGTGAACGTAAACAGGTGGGTGAAAACATGGCCATACCCAGGCTTTGAAAATTAGTGAGTTCCGGGGGATTTGTGTGTGTGTGTGAGAGTGTGTGTGAGAGTACGCTTACTGCGTTAACCGCGTAAGGATAATGACTTTTATTATCAGATCCATAGTACTTTTATGGATCTTGAGAGTTTTGGGTGGCGTTGCTGTCAATGGAGGCCTCTCTGAGCCATTGGATTTGATCAAAAATATCTTAATTTGTGTTCGTCTTAGGTGGGTGGAACGACATGAAGGGTTATAATTAATGACAAAGTTTCATTTTTGGGTGAAAACACTTTAAGATTGGGCTTCAGGTTAAAACGTAAATTTAAATTTAGTTGTGAAAAATAGCGCAATTAAAATATTGACACCGTATAACGCCCCACCCAGACCGTACATCATCTTTACTTTCATATCAGTTGACTGTGACCACATGATGCAGGGCAACAATAGTATTCATAAAGGCTTATGTTGGGCTCTTAAAATTTAAGATATTGTGCAAAAAATGCTGCTGTATCGAGTTTAGCCTCATATTTACATCATATGATAATCGATATCACACAAACAATATTGTAAAGCAACTGTTTGTGTCCTGAATAGCACGAGTGCAAATGTGATTTTATACAACAGTTCAGTAAATAAGAACTTAATATTGTGTTATATTTATACACAATATTGTCTGTTTTTGCTCAGTTTAGCTGATGCAAATATGTCCTATTATTAATGCCACAGCAGAACTCTAAGCATCACAATTTCTGAATGAATCAGCCATTTGAACGAATCGAATGAATGAATGAATGACTCAATGACTTATGATGGGGGTTGGTGTTAAAGAATTGTGCTATAATAACCCCTACAGATACAACTCATTATATACACTAAACAATTTAAAACAGACAGACATGTAGATGTTTGTGAAAATTTTTTTTCTCTGTTTTGGAGGAATTATTATTTTTAAATCATACCCTATTTATTGCATCAAAATTTGTAAATACTTTACTATATTTAAGGGTGGAACATTTTATCAGTTTATTGCAACAATACATAACTACAATAACTTTGTCTAGTGCTCTTATTAAAGTTTATAGCATGATTTGTGAAAATTTAACTATACTGAATGACAGCATAGACTTCTTCATGGCTAGTTTTTTGCATATTTAATTTCATTCTGTAACCTATTGTTCTACAGATCTGTGTGTACTAGTGTTAAATGCTACTGTTTTTGACAGCGTTGGTAACGTTTATGACAGATAATATCATGATAATTTTTGCGTTTCCCTTACCGAATGCCGTATCATGTCAGCAAAAACCTGCCCATGGGCTTTTTTGATTGCTTTCAGTTTAAGAACAGGTGTTCTGACAAATAATGCTACCTATCAGATTATGCTACCAACACTGTATTTATCCTACTGGACGGGTAGGTTTAGGGTTAGGGTAGGTGTACATGTTAATAAAGTCTCACACCTTATTAATATCATGCTGGAAGCCAAATCTTATAGGTAGCACTTTTCGCTATTGAATTATGCTACCATCTGTTTTAATGGGAGGTAGCAAAATCTGACAGGGTAGCACAAATCGTCAGAACACCGGGTCAGGTTGCCAGAGTTGATACTAAAACAAACTAAAAAATAAACCAAAATTATTTCCAATTTTTTGCAAATAAGATACAGATGTGTGACTCTAAACAGCAACTTCCTACTTTATTAACTTTCTAAAGTGTTAAATTAAGTGGAAACGTGAATTATTGTGGAGTGAGATGACAAGAAGGCTCTATCACTGCAACTCCGAAATCAGAGCACATTTGAATTAATTAATCAAAACCGAAACTAAATATGTCGGTTTATACGATCCTGTCTTTTATCTTTTAAACGGTCCAGATTGATAAATCCTTGAAAACTGCTAGACTTGATTAGTTTTGACTGTTCTGTGTAAAATTATAGAGCGACACGAAGGTAAGCGCAGTATTGTTTTTTTTTATTTAATTGTCAGATTATAATTCAGTATGTATCAATGAATGACACAGTTTTGACTGTCATGGTGTGTGCATGAACGAGTGTGAAATACCTGCTAATTACATTGCTTTTACCCATCACTTATATTGGACACTTTTTGCATTTAAATTGGATTATTCTGACTGCTGACATTGAAAATGATGCATGTGTTTTTTTCGAGGGTATCGGTTAATTTCTGATTGCCGTTTTGACAGCGTCTGCTTGCATATTTTATTCTTGTTCGGTAGCCTAATTCTCTTTAATGAAGGCTATTTGCCCCGATTTGATCCATTTACCTGGGAAATTTATCTAACGTTATATTTATTTATATTATTTTGTCGTCATTGTTTTGTTTTAAGGAGTTAAAAATTGCCCTTATCATCCCATTGGGGTTTTTTTTGTTTATTTTTTTCTTTTTTTTTTTTGGGTGGGGGTGGTGGTGGTTTTTTTTTTTTTTTTTTTTTTTTGTTTGGAGTTTTTGTTTTTGTTTTTGTTTTTTTTGCTTTTTTGTTTTTTTTGTTTTTTTGTTTTTTTTGGTGTTTTTTTTTTTTTTTTTTTGTTTTTTTATTTGTTTTGGGTTTTTTTTTTTTTACTTTGGTTTTTTTTGATTTACATATCCATTCATATTTTTGGACCAGTGTAAAGTTAATTGAGGCGGGTTGGGGTGGGTTTATATGAGCTTTTGGGCTGGAAATCGTCCATCCAATCTGGCAACACTGCTCAAGCCTCGTTCAGTCCGCCAGCATCTTGCAGCGATCATTTCATACAGGACACTAAACATTCTTGCAAACGGTCTAAACTGAATTAATGCCATGCAAGCATTCATATGAGGAGTTTAACAACAAATTAGTCATTCAAAGAACAAATTAAATTTTTGAACATGAAAAATTTACCTCGGTAAATCAGAAAGAGAAATCTGGTCACCCTATTTTTAGCTGAAACCATGCTCCTTTGTGATAAAATACAAGACAGCAGCTGCCCGTTTTTGAGCAAAATTAATACCCGTGGTTCATGATGATATTTTGAGGTATTTGCAGAAACTGAACAATATTTACAACATTATTACCTGTAATCCAGAGCCTCAGGAAAACAGTCTGGAGTGATGTGCGGTTCACAAACGAATCATTCTTTTCACCAGTTTTTTTTTAGTGAACTGAATGAACCAGTTCACCAAATCGGACTGAATCGTCTGAAACAGTTCATGTCTCGAGCAGCACAGAGCTACAGGTTACTCAGTCAAAACTCACTTTCAGACGCCTGACAGTCACTCCGACTCGAAATGAGCCAAAATAGCAGCATATCTGATCTTATGATGAATGAACTGATTCAGCGCTCCAGTTCCTCCAACAGTCACTGAACTGAAGAAACAGTTTGACTCAGACTGAAGACTGATGAACCACTGATATGCGCATGCATGATCTGAACACTTGAATAAAGGGGTGAAATGAACGTTTTTATGGTTTCTTATGGTTTATGTAAAAAAGGTGAGCTGATGAAAACTAGTTTATTGACTTTATACACTTTAGACAGATAAAACATCTGTGTTCACATCATTATTGGGTGCTTTAATAATATAATGGCGTATACGTTTCATCATTGTGTGATTATGTAAACAAACTTGTGAACAGAATCAGCTCATTGAAACGAACCGTCCAAAAGAACCAGTTTGCGGAGAAGAATCAGATTTGCCTGTTTGCCTGAGGCTCTGGATTACAGGTAATAATGTTGTAAATAATGTTCAGTTTCTTGCACAGACTGATTGTTTCGCTTCATAAGACCTCAATATATCACCAGGAGCCAAGGGTATGAATTTTGTGCTCCTTGATATGCTTTTTTTTTTACTCTGTTATGGCAGCCGTTGACTTGCGTTATATGAATCACCAAGGACCACAGTTTCAGCTAAAAATCGAAAAGAAAAAAAAGCTAAATCTTGGATGGCCTGAGGATGAGTTAATTAACAGCATTTTTTTTTTCTTTCTTTCAAATTTTTTATTTTTCGGTGAACTGTTACTTTAATCTTTCTTTCTTTAGGTCTTTTTTCTCTCTCTGTCTTTTGCTATCACTTTATTTGTGTCCCTTAGCATGTGTTGTTCTTAGTGAAGCTTACGCTGTTTTTAGGGACTCAGATCAGACCACTGTCCAGCTCAGTGCTTTAAGGCCGAGGGGCTGCTTCTATCCCAAACAGACCTGACAACTGACCTGGATTAGAGATCCAGAGAGACGCAGGGACAGAGAGATCAAGATTTACAGTGGCAAAAGTGATAAGAATGTGAAGAGAAAGACCAGACAAAAGCTGGTGGAAAAAGCTGGTGGAGAAGTTTGGGACCACTTTGAAAATCTTTTGGTGATTTAAACCTGAAAAATTACCATTAGATATATCACTGTACAGTAGCACATTGTTTGTAAGGGGAAAGACGGATATGTCAGAAAACATTGAGGAGTGCTGGGATGAGAAGGATGCCTGAGAATGAAAGAACAGCTGTTGAGAGTCATGTTGGGTGGCTCTCTGTGCTGATGAAGACAGCCTGTGAGCTGAAAATGGACATGCTTCTTTCTTGGAGATGATTGAAATGTTCGATCTGTATCTGCGTGGACATCTGCTGTCAAAAAAAAGAGAAAAAGTTACATCTCAGAACGATGCAACCATGCCTGAAGATAGAACTTCACTTTTTTATAAAAATAATCTATAACTGTAAAGTATTTGGACTTATATTATTATTATTATTCAGAATTAATATAACAAAAGCTTGACTTGAAATTTTAAGACCCTAAGACACAAACTGGATGAAATACATTAACTATCTGTATTTTTTCTCTTAAGACGCTCACTGTTTTTTCCCCACAAAGAGCAATAGTTACAGTAAAACGGTACAATTGTATGGGAAAAATTGATATTTTATTTAATGTCCCTTAATTAAAAGTTATCTTTTATTTTTTTTTTACTTTGAGCAAAAAATCCAGTAAAAATAGATATTGCAAATCATATTTTATTGACAATACTGTTTTCTATTTAAATCTATTTAACATGTTCGCAGTATTCCTGCTATGCAAGCCCTGATTTTTCAGCCATCATTACTCCATTCTTCGTGTCCAAATGTTCCCTCAAGAAATGCACTCTAATATACTGTTACTGTTCAAGAAACATTATTATTAGATTATGAGAGTTAAACCATGAAACTGTTTTTTTTTTCTTTGATGAATAGAAGGTTCAAAACAGCATTTATTTGGAATGTAAATATTTTGTAATTTAATGCATCCTTGTTTAATAAAAATATGAATTTCTTTAAATAAAAATAATAAATTACTGACCCCCAACGGTAGTGTTTATATTTGGGTGTAGGTAAGTATGATACGATATAATGATATATATATAATTATAATATTAATATAAATATATAATATAGTATATATAGATATATAATTAAAAATAACAACAAAACTAATATTTTTAAGTCCTCTTTTTATAGCCATTAATAAAAATGTTTATGGCCTGATGTGGCCAAAATAATAATAAAAATACAGTAAACTGACAAATAAAGCTTGATTTTATTTAATATCTGGCAATAAGAGATCAGTTTTGCTTTTTGTTTCTACAATTGAGTGTGTAGATCAGCACTCACACATGTTTTCACCTTCTGTCCTCTCTCAGCTGTAAGCGGCGTCTGACCATGTGTTTTATGGTCTGTGTCCTCACAGGTCACGGTCCATCAGCGGCGCGTCCTCTGGTCTCTCCACCAGTCCTCTCAGCAGCCCACGGGTGAGTAACTCCGCCCCCAGCACGCCCGCTTCTCTCTGTCCACCAATCAGCACGCATCTGCTCAAACACCTTCATGCCAATCATATCACATACCATTTTGTGTTTGTAGGACATAGTACGTACTACACAACTGTGATTAGTAAGATATAGTTAGATCAAGATCTCATTAATGCAAGTGCATAGGATGTATATTTTAGCAGTGCTATTTGTATCACTGATGTACTATTATAGTTATATAGTTTTTGTTAATATTTTGAATTTTATTTTATTTTTATGTTTTCATTTTCATTTAATTTAGTTTTTGTGATTTTTTTATTAGTTATTGTCTATGTAGTTTTTTATTATTAAGTTTTAGTTTATTTAGTTTTACTAATTTTAGTACTTCAACTTTAAACAAAAATGAAAAATGTTGCTTTGGCAACTAGCTGAAACAAAGTTGTTTTATTATTATTGAGATACTATTATAGATGTTTTAAAATATTTTGAATTAGTTTATATTTTTATACTTTTTGTTTTCGTTTTAAATTTGAAGTTCTTATAATTTTGTGTTTTTGTCATTTTTATTAATTTTTAAAAAATATGTCTGTATAGTTTTTTATTAATTTCTATTTCAGTTTTCGGTTTTGTTTATTTAGTACATCAGTTAAATAATGACATGGAAATGTGCTTGGCAGCTACTAAAAATTTTTTTTTTTATATTTTATTTTATTTCAGTTAAAATGTATTTTAATTCAAGTAATGAAAATAATTATGGTTTTAGTCAACTACAATAACCCTGAGCTCAAATATTTTTTTTCAACGATTATTTCATTGTGTTTCATATGTTTCATTAAGTTTTATTTTTATGCAAATATAATAATCTTGGTTTGTAGGTGAGTGTTGTGATTATTGACAATTCAGTGGGGTTTTTTTATTGCGTGGGAAATTATATTAAAAAAAAATTATTATCTAGCAGTCATGATTGACTTGAAAGCTCATAAAAATTAACAGGTTATCAGGTTTAGGAACCCAGGAAATAGCATTCTGGCCTCTAGCAAGCAAAGTCAACAAGACAGTTAAATTGTGCAAGAGTGAGTTGCAGAAGAAAGCAGTTTTTGTTTCATGGAGATATACTCTTTCATCCTATCTGCTGCTCTCTGTGTCTTTCCCCAAGTGAAAATCCAGCTCAGGCAACAATGTAGAAAATCCCACTCCTCTGATTAGCACTGAAGCTCTTGGCTAAACTTTTCCAGTTGGCTTGTTTAAGACGGCTCACAGATTTCCAAAGCCTTACCCTAAAGCTCGCCAAAGTATAGTGCTGATTCCAAGTGGAAATTGATTTAGAAGTTCACTCTAAACCTCTTTTCTGTATGTCACATGAAAATTGAGGATTTTGAAGCCTTTTAATGTTAGGTTAATGTACTGCTTGTTACTTTTGTGAATTTGTTTGCTTTGATTACTTTTCTGGATTCCAACTGTGAAGAGACGGTTAGTGCTTGAAGTATTTCTGCAACTTTGTAGCTTTTGTGTTTTGAGATTTGAGACATTCCTATTCAGACGCTCACAAGCTTTGAAGGTTCACGCATAATTCAGAACTTGGACGCAGTCAGGCAGTGCATTTCTTTGACATTAGTTAGTCCAAATTCATGCTACAAATGACATTGTCCACACCTCTCATACACGATTTCTTGTTTGATAACCAAGTTGTTCATTTCACGGCAGAACATTTGCTCTTAAATCCCTTTTTTTCCCCATTGGTGTGCCTGAAAAGACTTGATTTGCTCTTCATAATGGTCTCGTTGCATCTTTTGCTCACCGGTCTTGGCTAACTGCACGCTTTTTTGTTTCTTCTGCATCACGACGTCTCCTTTTCCCTCCTTAAATTGTTCCTTGCCTTTTTGTGTGTTTTACCCACAATGCTTGTGACCCATGCCTGTATATATCGATGTGTTCTGCCCTGGTTCTCACGTTCCCCTAAAGCCCATCCGGAAGTTCTGTGTCCCACCACAGTCCACTGAGCTGCTCTTGTCCCCCAGCTCTAGTATCACTGACTCCCTAAAACCAAACTCGGATCAAAATGAGTTAAAATCCCCAACTTCTAACTCCCTAACACCAAACTCTATATCTGAGTATCTCTTGCCCTGCCCAAAGACCCAAACTCTTCCAGCCAAACCCAAAGACAAACTCTTACAATCCGCCCGATCAAACCCCCTACCCGAATCTGGGCCCGAACACATTTTGACAGCCAAGTCAGAACCTTCAACTCCATGTCAACCACAAGTTCCCTGTATACCGGGCAGCCCACTGGTGCGGCGGGCAACCCCAGCCTCCATCATACCCCCTCAACTCTCAGTCCCCTTTAGGCCTGTTGTCCCTCTTTCCCCTATCCGACTACACCACTTCCACCCTGTTCCCGGCTCTGACCACACCACCAAATCTATCCCCACCATACAGGTGACCCCCCACCCCTCTCCAAGGGGCAGCCCTATCCCCACTCCCAAAGGAACACCCGTGCACACGCCTAAGGACAGCCCCACGGGGACGCCGACCCCTACGCCACCCCCCAGCCCCTCCATCGGGGGAATGCCCTGGAAGACACGCCTCAACTCCATCAGGAACAGCTTCCTGGGCTCACCGCGCTTTCACCGCAGGAAACTACAAGGTATCGTGTCAAATTGGTGGATACAGTAAACAAGCTACAATTCTTCCATCCATGCATTCTCCAAACCACTTGTCTTAAGTAGGGTCGCGGAGATGTTGGAGAATATCCCAGCATCTCGGGCCGAAACTCTGGATTGCCAGGCTACAATTCATGACTCCATGAAATCAAAATTACTGTTGTGTGGCGTTTAATCCATGTATTTTCCATCCATGTTCAAACCTCTACAATGAACACCAAACGAAATTTGTTTTGGCCTGATTTTGTTTCACCAGTTCATTCTTCAGTTTTACTTGAAGTATGTTGGAGGCTTAATTCTAATTACAACATGTCCCAAACTAGAAATAGAAAACTGTCACGTCTTCTGGTTTTGTCAGGCTGCAACATAAACTAAATACTACTGGCTATTTAAAAACAGTCCTGCCCCAAATTCCTGTTGGACTTTTCCAATGCCTCAACTTTGTTGGCAAAGAAAAGAAAAAACATTTTTTCCACCCTTAAACTGTTTCATGGGGTGTTTAAATAAACTTGGTTTACTATTAGCTCAGTAATATGTCACAAACACCTGGAAATGTTTGGGTGGCCAACAAAGAGTTGACTAGATCTTCTAAATCCCTCTTAACGTAGTCACTCGACATTGAGTCATTATAGGCCTGAAATAAAGCTCTTACCTCCTCCAGTTTGACTGGATCTGTTTCATGGCTTGTTGTGGCTAAATGCTCTCATTTACATACTGACTGTAAACTAATTTTAAGCCTGCTACCATGGTTACCACCTCACGTTGTTTTAGTAGCATCAGTTTGCATTTCTTAATACCTTCTCCTGCATGTGACCCCTTAATGATCCAGTTTTATTGTTGGCGTAACCTTTAATCCCAAGCCAAATGGGCAACCTGTGACAAATACTCACAAATGATGCACATTTGCATGCAACTATAGGCAGTAATTATTTCTGTCCTACATACTGAGATGTTGAATTAGATAAATCATTTGAAAGTGATACACAACTTTGATGAATGACACAAATGGAACCTGCTAACATCCTTGCTTTATTCTGAACAGTTCCCACTCAAGAGGAAATGTCCAGCCTCACGCCAGAGTCTTCCCCAGAGTGAGTACACAGCTTTTTATAGCATGTTACGGATTTCCCATATATTATGCTTATTTTCAGTAGCTTTGTGAACCTTTTTCATGAGAGAGAGAGGATTATGGTTTTTTTTTCCTATGCAAGATGTCTTGGTCTGCTATACTTTTAACTGAATTATTGAATTGTTTTTATTTATATATTTATTTATTTTTATTTAGAGAGCATTATAGGGATACCTGGATCACTTACTACTGGAATTTTACTTATTTATTTATTTTGCTACGCATGATAAGACTCGGTCTAGTGTACTTTTACATAAAATTCTCATATAAATTATTAGTAAATTTTATTTGCTCCCTTTATTTACCTGGGAGGTCCCTACAGTACAGGTGATTTCAGGTTTTATTATCATTATCGGGACATTTGGCTTACATAAAAATGCTATAATGCGTTTCCAGCTCACCATTAAATCAGTTTTGTGCTGGAAACACCGCAACATGCAGCCGCCAAAAAGCATCGACGAATAGCAGACCTTGAACAATACTTACCCAACAACAGTGTTGATGTAAAACCCCCTCAGCACTTCAGAAATCATTGTGAGTTATGTTTGCCTCTGTTAAACCATTTAGTCTTTTTTTTCCCAGTCTAATGGAAGCTCAGTCATATCTTTCTCCCACTGAGACGGGTTTCAGCACACAGCAGACAGCAGTCACAAACTCTCTCCCCCACACGGAGTGATGCCTCATCCTCTTTTGTTTTCTATTTTGTCTTCCATAACTTATCCGCCTCTCTCTCGCTTTCCGCGCCAGCTGGATAAGCTGCGGCGCTCTCTGCTTTCTTTTGTCATCCTCTGCCATAAATCAGTTTCTGGAAGTTGCGAGCGACTGTGCTTTGTTGATACACAACAGCGGCGGACTGAAGCTTTTTAGAGCTAGAACGAGGTTTAGACAGACGGTTATTCCTTTGTATGTTAAAATGAGACCAAATTGCATCTGCTAGTTTAAACACCAGGGGTTTTGCTTGATTTTTCCATCAACAGAGATGCTTTAATTTTCAGAGACCTACTGCAGCAAAAATGCAACAGTTGTTTAACAATACCTATCATTCACTAATTATGACTGCAACTTCTGAACTTTTTCATAGCAACATGCAGAAATATATTTACAATTTACAATGCAAAGTCAACATGTTCACTGATATATATTACATTGTAAATAGTATTACACTTTAAAATATCTAAACATTTATTGTTTTCATGAATGTTCAAAACAATGAAATAAACTGATATCATAAAAAAAAGAATAAATATGTACAAACATAGCTGTGAGACAAGAGTGCCTTATGGATTTTTATATGACTTAATTAGATTTTTGCCACAGCCATCAATATGACCTCATGCAAAGTTCATGTTAATTTGTAGACCCTCTGCTGTGCCGTTCTTTCACATAGTCCCTTTTATGAATTATTCAGTATCAATTTATTTTGCATAAGCGCCATAGGATCTATCTTATTCTGAGCTCTGATAAGGACTGATCTTGTATCCCCTGAAGACTTCATAAAAAGTTAATGTTTCATATTTCTCTCGCTCTGCAGACTTGCCAAAAAATCTTGGTTTGGTAACTTCATCAACCTAGAGAAAGAGGAGCAGATCTTCGTGGTTATTAAGGACAAGCCTCTGAGCTCTATAAAAGCCGACATCGTCCACGCCTTTCTCTCGGTAAGCAATCTCTTTTGCATGCCTCCAATCCCGTTTCATTCCTCCGTTGTAAACGACAGCTATGAATATTTGAATATATGCTTCTGCGTTCTCTCTATCAGATTGAAAGACTTTGCCCGTCGCACCGGTTTTGATAGGCTTGGCCGGAAGCCTGTGTTTTTACATTTGCAAATACCTTTCTGATTTGTGTTTCAATTCTGTAAAATGCTAGTCTGTGATGTTTCCATCCTCCCCGTGGCTGCCTCTTTCATTAGAGGTCAATGGAAAAGCATGAATCATTAGCATTTAGATGTTGTGCCTCGAGAGGTTTGTGCAGAAGGTAAGGGAGTTTAGTCTGCCGTTTAGACCTGCAAGTGGTTTAAATATGCACTTAAAAAGTTGCTCGTCACAGTTAGCGACGTTTTCCTCACCTTCAGCTACGCAAAAGTTCATTTCTGCACAATTTTGCGGGGAAAAAGTCCATTGTCAATAGTGTAGCAGTGCTGGGTAGATTGCTTAGAAATTGTGGTCTGTTACTGATTCCAAATTAAATGACAAAAAATTGTAGTTAGGAACGTAATCAATTACATTACACATTTTAGGTAATATAATTGGACTACTTTTTGATTACTCTTTGACCTAACTTGTTTATCGCATTGATTTAAATAGCATAATGTTGTACAATATTGATATAAAAAATACAAAGAGAAAGAAAATAATATATAAAATATTTGATTTGTTTACATGCATGTCATGTGACCATTAACCTGTATCAGAGGATTGTGAACATGCAAATTCGCTACTTAATTATTGTTACCTTGTTACCTTAAAATCTTAGGGGGTACTTCAAGTAAATATATTAGGTGAATTATGAATAATGTAGCTATTGTGGTGAATCATATGTATAAAAAAACAACAACAACAACTGTAGTCGCTTAACAGTATTTTCAAATGTAATTTTAATACAAGTACTTAATATATTTGGAAGCTTAATATACAATAATCCAGATTACCGTAATCTTACTAGCCACACTGGTATCGATGTGTGTATGCACAACTCAACAGCGTTCTTTGTCAACGCAGCAAATTCTCATGACACCTGGAACTCTGTGAATCTAAGTGGAACTCTTTCACGCCCTTACACAGTGAGCGGAGGGTGAACCAACTCCAGGGTCAGGCTAAAAGCAGCCAAATGTATTAACATCATAAACCCGTCTTTTTAGGCAAGAACCAGACACGGGTGTCATGTATGCTAAAAAAATGTTTAATGGGACTGAATTAGTATTTAACATGATTACAATTTAATAAAAATGTTAGAAATTAATAATTCGAAATTCAGTTAGAATTTTCCTTTCAACACACTTTTTAAAAAAACAGCGAATAAATTATGTATAGAAAGTGACATTATCACTAACTTTGATCTATGGCGAGTTTAAGCACTCTAAAAAAAAAAAACTATCGTTATAATCACTGAAGCTGTATACACTGTTAAATGAATCTTTTACTTACATTGTACGTCCATCTGCACTTTGTTGTTTATGATAAGAGAATTCGCAAGAGTCCGGAATTCAGTCAGCGAACACGCGCGCACTCAACAAAACTGATGAACGCTTCTGATTGGCCATTGCATTCCTAAGCTCAACAGATATGTGTGTGATTGGTTAAAATGCGCAACACTGTAAAAACGCCTAAAATGAAATATGGTGCAACATGGGCAGATCTTAGACACTGTCTATTCATATTCACTTTGTTAGCAACAGACATAATAGATTTAATTTGTTTGTGCAGGGGCATTTTTGTCCAATTTAGTGGCATTTTTGCCCCAAGTCCCCTTACACATGCTCCACCTATGGCCTTACACGAAATTCCCAAATTTTCCTATTGAAATGATTGGATTTTGCTCATAAAATTGATCCAAACAATGAAATTTATGTGAATTTTCCTAGCAAAAAACCCTCAGAAATAATCAATTCATGCAAAATTCCCCCATGGGTGACTTGAATCTGATGTGAAGTCTGCGAAATCTGAAATTACCGAAGACCTAGATTCCTATTAAAATGACTGGATTTCGCCTGCAAAAATTCACAAAATAACCATATATGTAACCGCACCTTAATAAACAGCGACGCTTTTCCAAGTCTCCATTTATGTTCTTCATAGATGCTTCCAAATATGTAACAGTGAACTGATCCTTGTCTTCCTCAGATACCCAGCCTCAGTCACAGCGTCGTCTCGCAGACAAGTTTTCGGGCTGAGTATAAATCCACCGCTGGCCCCACCGTCTTCCAGAAGCCTGTTAAGTTCCAGGTCGACATCACGTACACCGAGAGCACTGCGGCCACCAAGGAGAACGGCATCTATTCAGTCACCTTCACTCTGCTCTCAGGTAACCACAGCAACCGCAATCAAACCCGCCGCTACATCAGCGCTCATCAAGACCGTAGAACACCAGCGTAGCTTGAAATAAACGAAAATAGTCATGGGTAAAAGAGAAAAAGGTGAATTGTTTTATCTTTCTCCATGATGTTGAAGCATGTTTGGAATCATTTACTTTTAATAAAAAATGTTTAGATAATATTTGTGCATATATATATAAAAAATAGATAACTTTATTTTTTTTTTACCAAAAATGCTTTGTCGCCAAATAATTCAAAATGATTAATGTAAAACAAATAATAAATATAATCATAATAATAATTTTCATTTATATTCACCAATACAACTATATATAGTTGATATACAAGGTTAAATTCTCTGTTTATTACTCATTTTAATACTTGAAAAAATATTTTTGAGTGATGACAGCTGTCAGGTTGGATTGCGAATTCTAATGATATTGGGTCTCATTCACTAATAATTGTGCAGATTATTTGTTTTTATACACACGAGAACTTCTTCTCTGCCTAAATTTGTAACCCTGTTCATAAGAATTCATTTATGAAACTTGTTCAATGTACTTGGAGTGTAAGAGCGAACCAATGTGTTAATCAGTTGATAATAGATGACTTTCCGAACAAATCTTTTCTCTTCGTAGCTTTTTTGGTCCCTCGACTCTCAGGCTCAGCAATATAGAACACAAGTTATAACTGTTAATATAATTAGGATTAAAACATTTATGTGGTTTCAGTTGTTCCTACATTTGTAGTAAAATGTATTATAAATTTATGAAAAATGTAATAGATGAGTCATGATTTGTTTGTGAAAACGTTTGTATGATTTCACGCACAAATTGGTGCATACGCATGGTTAGTGAATGAGACCCATAGCCTTGAGGAAGCTTAATGGGCAAATACATTTTTGGAGATATGGGATTATGAATATATATTACATAGCCCATTTCTGACAGTCTGACTCTTAGTCTTGGCATGAATTTTATTTGTGTCCTCTAAGGAACAATACTTACAAATATTTCCATTTAATTCTCAGATTGAGCCAAATAGCCTCTTACACACTAATTATCCCATCAGTATATTGCAGATCACAATAACAACATAAGATAAATAGAACACCTAAAAATGCATTATTATTTCAGCTAATGCATCATTCTCCCTTATTTGCTGCCATTAATATCCATTACGTCTCCTCATGATAGCGCCAGCAGCAGCTCTTATCCACTACGGCTTGCAGGATGTTAAATAATGTCATTGTCCACCTAGTAAAGATAAGAAAGACTGCAAGTTACAAGTAGTTTTATAATAAATTTCTGTCATATTCCTAAAAGGCTCCAATTTTTCTGTCTGTGGAGCTTTTCTCACTAGAATGCAAGCCAAGTGACTGAGTAGTCGCTTCTTCGGTCTTAAGGAAGCTCCGCTCCGACTTCCTCTTTCAAAATGTCAACAGGGTTTAGTCTTTTTACATGTATGACCTGTTACACTTTATTGCAGGTCCAAGCCGGCGTTTCAAGCGGGTGGTAGAAACGATTCAGGCGCAGTTGTTAAGCACACACGACCAGCCGGGAGTCCAGCAGCTGTCTGGTGAGTATAAATCCCCCCTGTCCCTTCCCCCACTCCATCCCGAGTCCCACGATCCCTATCATGCCTATTTATACCCCTCCTCCATCATGCATGTTCCTCGTCCACAGCACACCACAACACAGCATCACAGTATTCTCCACATGATCCCACCCTAAAGCAATCCCCATTCAGACGCTAGAAGAGATGGGGAGTTTTCCAATTCGTGGTGATTCCCTTCGGCCACACCGCTGCTCCCCTTTCTCAGGCGGCATTAATGATAGATTTCCCCGACAGTTCTCCAAATGTGATTTCTAGTTTTGGGAGATAGTGTCCTTGTTGGATGACGGATCTGGACTGGTTATGTAAAGGTTCCTGCTACCGTTTTAGGTCGGGATAACCCTAAAACTGAAATCCTGCTCTCTCACCATCAATTATTGTGCTAAACGAACCAGATCACAGAAGACACAAATCAGGGGCATTACTATAAAATACCAAGTTTTGCGAAAGTTTTTCTTCAGTATATATCTTCTATTACCGTGAACTATCCAGAGCTTCAAATATGAACGGCTGATAATGTGTTTTTTTTCTTTTAGAGGAGAAACGTAAAGAAAAGGCACTTTTCCATCTTATTCTCCATCCACCCCGTGCACATCCTCTCTTCTTGACACATGATAACAGCTCCACATAGTGGTCTGTTAGGTGAACAACAGCATTTAATAGACAACACCAGTGCATATAATCCAACTTTTGAGTTTTTCAAATGCACACCA
This sequence comes from Sinocyclocheilus anophthalmus, assembly GCA_018155175.1. NCBI lineage: Eukaryota > Metazoa > Chordata > Actinopteri > Cypriniformes > Cyprinidae > Sinocyclocheilus > Sinocyclocheilus anophthalmus. The sequence continues at coordinate 165,186 of JADLZN010010893.1, forward strand.
ATGCAGATAGTTTCAGTAACTACTGATAATGGATCTCCATGGACAGTATTTGAGGCAACAATTAAAGAAAAAGTTAGGGTTTTATTTTAGAAATAAGTCATGCTTTTCATTCAATGTGAGGAAGAAATTAGTGTCCGCTACTTTTCTACTGGTTCTTGATTATGGGGACGTAGTGTATCAGCATGCTCCCTCTTATCTTCTTGCCTTCTTGGATGCTTTGTACCATGGCGCTCTGAGATTTATAACTGATTGTAAATGTTCAACACATCATTGCGAACTATACAAAAGAGTTGCATGGCCTTCTTTGAGCATTCAGAGAAAAATGCATTGGTATCTACTGATATATAAAGCCATATTGGGTTATTTGCCATTTTATCTTTGTTGTTTTATTCAAATGACGTTGTCTGGCAATTACTCATGTTCTCAATCAAATTATAATCTTTGTGTGCTCTTTGTCAGAACTGAGCTTGGTAAAACTTCCTTAATATGCCGCCACTTCAGATTGGAATCTTCTCTAAAAGCAGATGAAGTTACACAACTTATACAACTTTGTGTCTTACATTTATTTTAAATATTACTGCATAATCTAGAGTGTGAATTAATGGCGTGTAATTGTTTTTAATTGGTTATATGTTTGTATGTCCATTTTAGTATTTTATGTTGTAACTTTGTTGTTTATTTGTATACGCGAACTTGGCTGCCTATCTTGGCATCTTAGTCTTTTTCCTGGTTAAATAAAGGTAATAAATAAAATATACAAAGGTGCTGTACATGACTGAAAAAAAAAGTATTGGAGAGAGTAATAATTATATAAATGAAAGGCTGCATTTATAAAAAATACAGTTAAAAAAAACAGTATATTATTAGAATTTAAAAGAACTGGTTTCTATTTGAATATGATCGAAAAAAAAATATTTTTTAATTTAATTAAAATGTTATTTATTCCTGTGACGACAAAGCCATCACTCCAGTCTTCAATGTCACACAATTCTTCAGAAATCATTCTAATATGCTGATTTGCTGCTCAATTATTATTACTTATTATTGGTGGTCAGTTATTATTAATTAAAATTGTGATGCATTTTTCCATGATTCTTTGATGAATTGAAAGTTCAAAAGAACATTTATTTGAAATAGAAATCTTTTGCATTATTAATGTCTTTATGGTCACTTTTAACCAATTTATTTTTTCAATTTAATAAAAAAGATGATACATTTTCTAGAATAAAAAAAATATGTAATCATTGTTTTTTCATATAATTAATGAAAACATGAAATAATAAGAAATGTTTCTTGAGCAATAAATCAGCATACTAGAATTATCAGTAGCCTAACACTGAAGATTGGAGTATGAACTAATGATAAAATAATTTTACAATGAATGTTTCATACTAATTTTAAAATTGTAAAGTATCACTTGTGAATCTAACTGTTGCTCATTACAGTTATTTATTTAAGCAATATTGTTTTTTAAATAAAAAATGCCAATGCTATTTTGGACCCCACTGTATATGCACACATTTTAGTAATTACTTCTAGTATTTATCAAGTAGCATTTAATAATGAGAGTGTTAAGTAGTCAACAGTGTTTGTTGTTGCCGATTTGAGGAGGTTTCAGGGACTGTTGGGTAACAGAAAGAAATCGCAGACCATCTCAAGAAAGTAGATTGTTGCTTTTGCTCCTCCTGTCGTCCTTCTCTGTTCCCACCCCACTGTCTTTCACGGTCTTTCTTTCTTTCTCCTTTGCTTTCACTCAAACACGTCACATTCATTCGCTCTGTCTCATTCAGCGCTGTATGACTCACTGTGGTTTGAATGCACTACTGCACTGCAGATGAATGGCACATACACACTGTAGTCAGATTACACTCACCGCTCCAGAAATAAACACTTAAATTACGCATTTAATTATGTTATTTTGTGTAGGTGGTTGTGGTTTTCTGTGTGTATGCAAATACCTAGCCTCCTAATGTTCTTTAGTTTCATAAAAACTATTTTTATTCCAAACAAGTATAATTATCCACATAAACTTGTCTAATAACCACCCAACCGAAGTCTTCTTGCCCCTAATGTAGTCTAGATGAAGACATCTGGCCCCATGCTTGTTAATTGGAAATTGCTCATTTGCTTCACATAAGCATGATGAAGAGCGTACACAGCGAATCTAATGAGCTAATGCGCTGATCCAATTTATAAACCGAAAAAGGGTGCGCTATTTGTGATAGTTTTGTCTGGTGTCAACACGCATGTTTCTCTCACACAGAGAACTCTCAGTGTGCTGCAAAAACCGCCAAAGTCTCAAAGTCAAAGTGTGGTAAGATTTTATGGCTTCTGTGTTAAATACGCCAATCTTGCAGCACAATTACAGTGGCCCAGAGAGTATTTAGACACTTGAGTCACACTTAAAGATGTCTGAACGTCATTGCTTTTGATACCTAAATGAGAATTTGCTTAACTCCGCCGCTCAGGCTATCCTAGATGTAGATGAGTTTGTTTCTTTCTTCAGAACAGATTTGGAGAAATTTAACATTGCATCACTTGCTCACCAGTGGATCCTTTGCAGTGAATGGGTGCTGTCAGAATGCGAGTCCAAACAGCTGATAAAAGCGTCACAATAATCCACAAGTAATCCACATGACTTTAGTCCATCAATTAACATCTTGTGAAGAGAAAACCTGCACGTTTGTAAGAAATAAATCCACAATTAAGTAATTTTTAACTTCAAACTGTTGTTTCCGGCTAAAATACGAGTTCATAATCCATAATATTGTTTTCTCCAGTGAAAAAGTCATCTCGTCAGAATCAGGAGAGAAATATGCACAGATCAATAATTTACAAGCAAAAACAGTCCAAAACAGTTCTAAATAAATATGTGTGTGGATTTTGATGTGAGAGACAACACGACATTTACTTTTTCACTGGAGGAAGCGTTATTATAGACTATGGACTCATATTTTAATGATGTATTTGTTTCTTACAAACACGCAACTTTTCTCTTCACAAGACATTACCTGATGGACTGGAGTGGTGTGGATTACTTGTGATATTTTTATCAGCTGTTTGGACTCTCATTCTGACGGCACCCATTCACTTCAGAGGACCCACTGGTGAGCAAGTGATATAATGCTAAATTTCTACAAATCTGATTCAATTAAGAAACAAAGAAAATAGAAACTGAGAGTATTAATATAATTAACCATGATTCATTTTGGGATTCATTTGATTATTTAAACACATTTATACTAATTTATTAATATTTATTCATTTAAGTACTTTTAAGTCATCCTATGGCCTGCTTGGAAATTTACTGAGGCCCCCTGTCAAAGAACCACTGGTCTAATACAATTATGTTCATTTTAGGGATAGTTCACACAAAAATAAAGATTCTATCATCATACACTCATGTTTTTCCCGAACCTGTATGGCTTTGTTCTGCAGACATGGGGGTGAATAAATAAGGTCATGTTTGGGTGAACTATCTCTTTAAGTTTCCAAAACTTTTGGGGTCACTAACTACTTTGTCACACACACCCTGCCTTTTATCTTATATAAGCCCTGTGATAATCACAGCACATGTAATGATGCATGCCCTGTAGATTACATCCAACTTTAAGTGCACCCAACCACATAAATACCCTTTCACGTGTAATGTAATTAAGTGCAGCACAATTCTTTTCTGTTTAAGTTTTGTGTACACTTGCAAGACAAGCTGTTAAGATGAGCACAACATAAACTGGCTATTTAGTGCGTACGTGGCTTATGAATCTGGTCTTAGTTTCTTAGTTATGTGAGCCAAACAGACGAGGCTGTGCATATGTACACCAGAGGCTCTTATGTGCCCCCAAGTGTTCAAATGAACCCCACACCACTGACTGAGTGCCAGTTATTGTGCAGGTTTGCATGTGTATTCATGCGTTTGGAAGTATACTAAACCAAGTACACTAAAGGGGGGTTTCTCATACAGTCAGAGTTAGCTCAAGGCTAGTCTGAGCCTCAGATGGATTGTCACAGACCGTCTGCTGCATATTACACACAAATGCCAAGAACGTTTGAAAATCGCCAGTTCCAGGAATCAGGATGCACAGGTTTTTAATTAGCCTGTCGAAAAACAAAAAGTTTACAGTAGTCTGCTAGAATGAGTGAAGGAACTCGTTTTTCAGTTCTTGAACTAGAACTGCATTTGTGAAGTTGGTGAGGTTTGTGCCATTCATTCTTTGAAAGTTATTCAAGAGTTTGAAGCCATTTAAATTATTTTATTAAATGTTTACAATATAATTGTGTGAAGGATAATGTGTAAATGCAAATAACCTAAGCTCCTGATATGTTATGTAAGCTTGTTTTCACAACAGGATAAAAAAATTAAAAAAGGTAACTGCGACAGTTCAAACTTTTTATATATATATATACAGGGTTTGAAATTAACACCCGCCAAATGCAGGTAAAAATCAGCTGTGGCAGGTTATGCTGTCAAATCACTAGCCAATTTGGTGTGTTACTTTTCGTAAATTATGTTCACTCATTAATTTCTTGGGGAAGTTCATGCAGGTAAAATCTGCGCAGGTTTAGCGCAAATACTGAACTCGTGAGACATCATGACATATCGAGTATATTGCAAAAACCAAACAAAACACACCTACAGAGTGCACGCATACGCGACGTGATGAAGTCTGGTTAGAGTAGACCAACACAGGATTTAGTGCGCGTGCGCATTTAGAGTGCGTTCTTTCACTGCATGATTCAGTCTATTAATATGCATTAAGAATGATCACATAATTCAAGATAAGGGGGCAGAAAATGTATACATTTATATCAATTCATATAGTTAATAAATATCACACGAAGAGTGCCGTTTTTTTTCTTTAAAAATATCAGCATGATTGCAAATGTGATATTGATTTGATGAACAGTTCAATAAACAATAAGTTATTTTTTTAAGTTTTTTGCGTTATTTCTGTGCTATTTCGCCAACAAAAAACATTCCAAACACAACCACAGTACTGTTTTGCATCTCTGAGCAACATATTGTTTTGTTTCTGATGAATCAACCGTTTAAATGATTCGGTTCAATCGCAATGACTCACTTAACAGTAACTTGCTGCCACCTACTGGCGGTTTTAATTTCACATTCAAAGTATCTTTTTTAAATCATTTCAGATATCAGTATTCAACGTTTTATGTTTTATATATCAAAACATTATTTATGCATTGTAACTGCAGGTTACAGCATCACATGTCTAAGCTGCATTAAACCGTGTGTAAATACATCTAAACGCCACTTCATATGCAACTTCTGCAAAGATTAATTTTATTGATACTGATTTAATAATTTGTTTAGTAACAGCCTAAATGTATTATTATAATTGACTGATTAAATGTAAGATTTTGACTTAAAATATGATGCACACTTTTAGAAAAAAATGTTTTATAAAGCTAAAAATGCCCTTAAAATGTTAAAATCAATTTAAACTTATTGGAAAAGATTAATTTCTATCACTGCTGTGAACCGACCACAGAGAATATGAAGAATAATCATATCATATGAAGAAAACTTTAGGAGCTGTCCACGGTACACTATTTAAAAATAAAGGTGCTTTACGATGCCATAGAATAACCTTTTTGTCTAAAAGGTTCCATAAAGAACCTTTAACATCTGAAGAACCTTTCTGTTTCACAAAAGGTTCTTTGTGGTGAATGAAGGTTCTTCAGATTACAAAAAGGTAAAAAATAGATGGTTCTTTAAAGAACCTTTGACCGAATGGTTCTTTGTGGAACCAAAATGGTTCTCTATGGCATCGCTTGAAGAACCTTTAAAGCACCTTTATTTCTAAGAGTGTAGTCCTTAAGACATCAGCACAATAACACACTCGGCAAAATATCGTCTAATTATCTTTATCGATAAAATCACAGAAAATATTGAGATATTATTTTTTATCAATATCGCAACACCCCTAGTACTGACAAAATGATTTGCAACGATCGCTTTGTCACGCCCAGTATAGACAGCCTCAAACTGTTGGTGTATCTCTGTCTTTTCTTTTGGCTAGTAGACGTTATGAATGGCCGGTAACATAAAATTTAGTAGCCACATTGGCTGGTGATTGAAAAAGTTCATTTCAATCCCTGTATATATATATATATATATCTAATATATATATATATTGGTTATTTATCTATATATATAATTATATATAGATATATTATATGTAGTTTATATCACAATTCTGAGGAAGTCCAGATGTAGTTTAGATGCAGAAAGTTTCCAAAAAACAAAAATAAAATAAAATATTTGAGCAGTGTTCGCTGTGTATAGACTTTGGCGAAGAAAATGTTTGTAGACATTGTAGTTTTTCATCCAAAAAATTTTCATGAACATAATCACAAAAACAAGGCCGAATATAGAGTGCTTGATGATATCTTGTTGATGTATATTCCGCCTGTGGAATATGTGTACAGTAACCAGACAGATGACACTTCATAGGCTTATGTGACTTTGAGGAGTGAGCAGAATGAAGATTAAAGGGTACATTGTACCCATGTGTGGGTTTCCTGACTGATCTACGTGTCATTCTCTCTGCAGTGACAGATGTACAGATGCCACATTGCTTCTCTCATTACTTTAGAGCCTTTTCTAATTATCTAGCCTTTCTCATGTTTGCTATATAAAGCCATGTGCCTCACCTCTATCAGGGCTAAAACCCTAAAAGTCATCATGTAATCAAAATTGACCCTATTTACTTTCTTAATACACGTTCCTGGTCTTATTTCAAATAACTTAGTACAACCTAATTAAAAACATTTATGTTAGCTAAAGCTATTTGGTTTAGGTACTGTTGTTACACCAATCTTGTCTACACCAATTGCAGGTCTGCAACAATCAACTGCAAACTCGCATTCAGGTTTGACTCCATCTTGAAACTCCGCAAACAATTGCCTGTGGAGAAAAATCTATTCGCACCTTAATTTTGAGGGGAATATTCTGTTTCACTTGGAAATGCATCTTGGCTGAAGTAAAATTGCAAATTTTAAAGGTTGCAAATGCTGTTTCATGTTGACTTTAAGGAGGTAGGTCTGTTTTGGAACACTGTAGCTGGTTTAGACAGCTGACCAGCTGAACTACCGGCTGAGCTGGTACACTATCTTGATCAAGGATGTTGTTGGATGGAAAAAGCAGATCTTAAAAGTCCCACCAACCATCTTGGCGGAAGCAAAATGGATTGCAAATGCTGTATCACATTGACTTTAAGATGGTTGGTCTGTTTTGGAAAATGGTAGTTGGTTTCTAGCTGGTTCATGCTGGTTGACCATATCATACTAGCTGTTGGGGACCTGGCTAAGCTGGTACACCAACTTGGTCAAGGATGTTGCTGGAAAAAAAGTTAGTCAAGTTGCTTTTGGAACATGATAGCTGGGTTATTTCTGGTCCAAGAGTGTTATTTTGGTTGACTAGCTAGTGGAAACCTAGTTGAAATTGGGCTGGAAAAACCAGGTTAAGCATATTTTTGGCAGTAAAGGTGATTTATCTGGTCTACCAGCTTAGCCAGGTGCCCACCATTTGGTAGTTCAGCTTATCAACCTTCTAAACTACAGCTAATTATGTTGATGTAGCTATGTTCATCTTGCTCAACTCATACAGCATAGCACTAGCAACACCATGGTTATGGTTTATATTTCCAAGAAAGACATCCTGGTAAAATATTGTAACTTTGAATGTACTGTAAACTGCAAGCCAGCTTAGACCAGCTAATGGCCAGTTAGAAACCAGCTAGCTACCAGTTTAAGATGGTTTTGTCTGATTTAACCAGGTAATCCTCATCTTGTACAGCATTTTCAACATTAAAAGTTAGTATGGCCCTAAAAGCTTCTTCATGTCTTAGTCTTGACATTTCCCCTCTTTCTCTCCTTTCTCCTGTTTTCCCCTTTCTGTCCATTTCTCCTCGTGTGAACCCATTGTTCATTTTCTCTATTGTTCTCTCTCTTTCTCTCTTTGTTCATCTTCTTCCTAGCTGTTGTACTTAGCAGGCCCATTGAGTAACTTCTTTTGACGTAATTGAAACAACTTTTTTTCAGACGAGAAGAAAAGATACGGCCAGGTGCTCTTCACCTGGCACACCAACAGACACCACCTGCATGTCACCACGGGGGGGGGGGGGGGGGGGGGGGGGGGGACCCTAAGTCCTAGGGACTGCTTACATTGCCCACGGGCAATCCCAGGGACATACCAAGTGGGGGCATCCGTTGGGACACAGGAGCAGCCCTAAAACTTTACATACCAACATAAAAGCACTCAAAGATGTACATAATCTTAGAGTTGATCGAATTTATATTTGGACAAACTTTTGTATGATGGAAATGACTGCTTAAAAACAAATTATGACACAAATCCAGACACATTTCCCCTTTCACCGTCTCTGCCATGTCGTTGTGCCAGCCCCTACCCAAACCCCTGTTGTTTCTTCCCCAGATATTTTCATGTCTTTACGTCTGTCTTCCTGTTTTCCTCACCTTTGTGACGGCTTGTCTTTGCTGCTAGGATTTATCCAGAAAACGTATTAAAACTCCGCCCCCACTTCCCTGGACATCCTGAGACGGACATTTATTGACAGACAGCACTTTTCATGACGAACAAGCGGGTTACCAAGAAGATGGACGCTTCATCTTTCGTCATACTCTTCCCTTTCCGCTCTCTGTTCTCTCTGAGGACTTGTTCCCACTCAACCTGTGTGCACCCCTGCCATCATCTCAGCACACCAACCTGTTAAAATGGTTGACCAGCCAGTGGGAACTGGCTGCACCAACAGGCTCTGTTCCAAAACGTAGTGAGCTGCCACTAAGATACCTCACTCTGATCAAATGATAAGGCAGCCTCTTAATGCAATGCAACAAACATCGTTAAAGTAAAAATGGCGTTAAAGATGGCAGAGAAAGCACTCAGTTTAATTAAAATAAGGACTATTTTACTAGGGTGACCATATGTGCCATTTTCCCACGACGCGTCCTGGCCAGGATTTCTATACTGCCTAAAATATCTAGGTTTTGGCTTAGTTTGCGTGTGCCACTAACAGCACCAGGACAGATCCGTTGCGATATTCTGAGTCCGGTGTATGGACATTCCAAAGACAATACAGACGGTTATGCTTTCGAACCGCTATCGAGGTACTTATGTCAAAACAATGATGTCTGAGCCGCACTGTGCTTTTAAGTTCAAACACACCGAATATGTACGTGTAAAATGCATCGCATTTGACCCCCCCCAGCCCTCACCCGATCCCACACACCTTCTCACAAGCAATATTGGTCCATTATGTACAAATGCTTGCTGTGCCAACCATATGGTCTCCAGGTCCTCACACAACACCATCGCTCTGCTCAGAGTGGGTTCTCGAACCAGTCTCATGGCATGGGGGGGGAGGTTCGGACACAACTACAAGGGGTTAACGACTGCATGCCAATTAGCATCAGTCGCTAGTGCATCTCTTGAGATCAGGGGAGTGAGGTTTACCTGCACAGCTATTACTAGCTGGCCTCCGTTACACTCACCCCCTAAACCTCACTCCCACCTGGGTCACGGCACCAATGTAACCCCCCTCTCCCGGGTCCTCACCGCCACACCTCGCTCTCGCTCCGAGTGGGTCTCACGAACCCGAGTCTCTGGCATGGGAGGCGGGCGCACTAACGAGGAGGCTAAAGACTGCAGCCTCTAGCATCAGTCGCTAGTGCATCTCTTGAGATCAGGGGAGTGAGGTTTACCTGCACAGCACCTACCGCTGGCCTCCGTTACACTCACCCCCCTAAACCTCACTCCCATCCGGGTCACGGCACCAATGTAACCCCTCTCTCCCGGGTCCTCACCACCACACCTCGCTCTCGCTCCGAGTGGGTCTCGAACCCAGGTCTCCTGGCATGGGAGGTTCGGACACACTAACAAGGAGGCTAAAGACTGCAGCCACTAGCATCAGTCGCTAGTGCATCTCTTGAGATCAGGGGAGTGAGGTTTACCTGCACAGCACCTACCGCTGGCCTCCGTTACACATGTTATCGGTCAAACTACTTTTCGATCATTACCTTCAGCAAGCATGAAAACAGAAAAACAAAGCCACAACAAATCCTGGCCAGGACGCGTCCTGGGAAAATGGCACGTATGGTCACCCTAATTTTACCCAATATTTGAATGTTATGTATTTTTATGTACAATAAAGTATGGAGCTATTAGCATAGCAACATGCTAACTGCAAACTGTACTGAAGTCAGTTGAGAATTGAGCCTCTAGTGCACATACTTCAGGAGCACCATTTGTGTCACACATACCGCTCTTCCACTGGGGCTGGTGCTGGAGCTGGAGTCAGTGCTCGGCCAAGAGTGGCACTTGTTCAGAACTGGCTCCTCTGATAGTGAGCAGAACCCTCTCCATCACCAATCTGTGACTGCAATCGCTTGTTACCTCTTGCAGAAGGAGAGCGTTGATCTATCCTGCTGTCCACTACTGACATATTTAATTGTTTGTGTTAACGCTGTTAATTTACCTGAACTCCGCCTACTGATGTCATAGGTTCCCTTGTTCGAGACCAGCAAGATTTTGGGGCCGGTTCGGAACTAGGATCTGGGCACTGGCCCAGGATATTTTTGAGTGGAAAATAAAAAAAAAATAAGGAAAAAAAAAAGTGCGACCTGGTTCCCAAATGGGTCCGGCTATGGCACAAGCCACGGTGACAAAGCGGTAACAGTGTTGAAGAGTGTTTCAAATAAGTTGTTAGCTTAGCAACATGCTAATGGAAAACTCTACTGACATCAATTAAGAATCAAGTCTGACATTTTATCTTCCAGTTCTGACTTTTTTACATATGGAGATATTTCAGATTTTTTTTTCTAGAATTGTGAGAGATACACTTCGCAAACTCAGAAAGGAAAAGTCCAAATGACGAGGAGTATAACACTAGAATTGCAAGAATAAAAAGTCAGAATTGTAAGATTAAAAAGTCGCAATTACCTTTTTAATTTTTTATTCCATGGCTGAAACAAAACACAATTCTGATTTTTTTTCTTGCCATATATTGTTGGGGGGGAAATTTAATCTCACAATCAGACTTTTCTTTCAGGAATTGTGAGTTTTTCTATTTCGCAATTGAAGGTTCAAGTGTTAAACTCAAAATAAGACTTTTCTCCAAATTGCCCGGAGTAAAGAGTTTATATCTTTGCAATATTGAGTTTATATCTCACAGTTCGGACTTTTTTTTTTTCCGAATGAGTTTTGTTTAAAGTCCAATATGTGAGATTATAAACTCTAAAACAATTGTGAGACAAAAAATTAAAGTGAGAATTATCGTGATATCAAAGACACAATTACCTTTTTATTTTTGATTGAAATAAGCTTTCTTCATGAAGAAATACTTATGAGGTTACGAATCAGGAAACCTGGCTGGTGCACACAATTTTTGCCTTGATTTTGCTTAGAGAGTGTCTTTAAAAAAAAGAGTCTTAAAAGTGTGTATCATGCTTTAAACAATGAGGTAGCTTACTAGGTTTGGAACAGATTCACACTTAAAATACTAGACATCAGCACACACTCGCAACTCTAGGATGTTTGCACTCAGATTCATGAAGACCATAGGAAAACAAAAAAAAAACACAAATTGAGAAGGAAAAGATGACTTTGAGAGCTTGTCGTGGAGGATGTGGACTTTTTCAAACTGTATCGTTTCCATTTGCGCTCTCTTTTATTTATTAATGACTTTATGTTTGAAGAACATCACTTGATCTGAAATCATTGCTGCAAAAGGACTGAAACATGGATTTCAGTGAGTTTGGGACTTGGGGTGGGGTGGGGGGAATAGTACTGAATGAATTTGTCCTAATGAATGAATCTCTGTTGTACAGATTGAACATAATTATGTACAAAAATAATGTCTAGATGTGACACTAGCTTTAGTTCTGTTGTAGATTCAGATTTGAAATCTTGTGTTGCCAGTCTTTATTTAATTATTATTTAACCCTTGTACTTCTGTATTTATTATGTGATGGAACAGTTTGTTTCATTTAATCGATTTGGGTAGACACTGAATTGCAGTGTTTGATTTGTCTGTTTTATTTATATTTGTTTCCTGATCATTCCTCATGTTCGCTATATCAGCAGACACACACACACTCAAAAAATTGAATACATTGTGGATATTTTTGTATTCTTCCTTCTGTTTTATCGTTGTCCTTATTTATTGTCATCTAATTATATATGAGAACTTGAATGTTATTTATGACAATAATGTGTTTGTATCAGGGCAACACAATTTTGTTCGTTTAAGAAACTTTCTTATGTCTTGATTTGTAAAAGTACCGTGGACTTTACAAATCTTTCTTTCCTAGCTTCAAAAGAGAACAAAATACTATGTAAAAACATATGAACCACAAAAAAGCTAATTTAACAGTTATTTAAGAATGTAGTTTAGCCTCTATGGGGAGGAAATGAACTTCTTGATATCAATGTCAGCTTCATATCATTGTTTGTGTACAATGGATGACGATAAAGCTGTTCTTGGATCAGTTTTACTGTAAATATGGTATGGTGGCCTTCGGGAAGCTCAAAGGCCATTCCTGCTCTTTGCTTTTGACTTGTATTGCTGTGTGCATGCACGCATTTTCTTTGCATGGCTTTGACGTAACAAGGCTACCTCCAGAATTGTTCACGCTAATTTTCTCAGAACTGCTTCCTTACATTGTTTTAATGGAACCCCCCGCCCTCTCTCGCTGGTCGGTCTCTTGCATTATTTTCGTTCCTTTCCTGGTTTATTGTTAAGGTTTTTTTTTTTTTTTTTTTTTTTTTTTTCTATTGTACGCTGTTGGTGTGGGTAAGCGGCAATGATTCATTTGCGTTTGCAGTGTCTACATGGTAGGCCTATCGTTTATAAAAGGCTCCTTTGATCTGTACCTTGTGGGACGAGCTCATTATGGAAGCCAGCTTGTCCCTCCACTTCAGAGCGCTCCTCTGGAGTGCGGGCCCAGTCCTTCTCGGACGCCGTTAGGGACAGCGCCTCGTCAAGATCGTCGTCATCCCCCGCCGCACCGAACGAGATAATCTCCGAAACGCCAGAGGTGGGTTGAAGACTCTCTTCTGCCAAGCACACCGGAGAGCGGGGGGGGGGGTGAACTGCGCCTTTCTGCGCGGTCGCCCACATGCAGCTGTCGTCCCACCAGCGGCTCGTTGGCGGCGGTGGGACGTTGCAGAGAGAAATCACAGAGGGCGATGTTCCTCCGGGCCCTAAGCACCCGCACTGAGAATTCCTCGCAGTGCGGGCAGCCCAACCCGGTGAGTGCTGCCTCCGTATGGGCGAGACCCAGGCACCAGATGCAGAACTCGCTGTCCGGGGCCTCGATGGGTCCCGAACACAGCGTACAAACATTGGACATGCTGGAACGCCGAGAGGGAAATCCGTCTTTCTGCGTTTTCTCCACAGCAGGGGCCCCGCCCCACCCCTATTTGCCGTCTTGGCTGGCATTGGCCAGTGAGAGTTGCAACTTCACTGGCGTTGTGCAATAAGATTTCAGATAGATTTAGGAAGGA
>JADLZN010010894.1:0-13848 GCA_018155175.1 Sinocyclocheilus anophthalmus
TGCACATAGATAAACAAATTAAACTGTCCTCTCACGCATAATTCTCCTTTCTTCCTCCAGCATGTCTTTCTCAGAGCAGTCTGAAGTTTCTCTTGCTGAACGCTGCAGTTCACTTCACACAGATCGTCCAGGAGTGCAGGGCCGTGATCACGCCGGGGGAACCTGCAGCCCGTCAGCTCTACACACACACACACACACAAACACACACGCAAAATTCACGGCATTATTGGACAGTGAACACAGCTGTCTCAGTTATATAACCTTAAACGGACATATTAAAGACTTTCAGAGTGTAGAATAGCATGCTCAAAGCAAGACTGATTTTGTGTTAATGCTTTGCAGGTTGCTGATTTTAAAGAGCAGCTTCTATTTTCCGCCGGGGTCACTGAAGACAGTATTTTAGAGTTCTCATGTGGTGAGTTTATGCTATTGTGCACATTTCTTCTTGCTATCTTTTGCAGTGTTGCTGATTATGTGTGTAACTCTTGCATAATGGCTTCAGGTCATGTCATACCCCCTGAGAACATCCTACCCATAGTCCTTTGCGCAGGCCCCTCGGGACAACAGTTGGAGTTCACTTTTCAAACTAGAGACACACCACAGATGGTAAAACTTACAAGAGCAAATTAAAACTACCACAAATGGTTGCATGCAAACACAACAAAAATCTGCTTATCTTAAATGATGGCCACAGAGGATCATCAGTTGTACACTTACAATTTAAAAAGTCTTAATTTGTCATTAAAAGGCCTTAAATTGGAGCAGAAAGTCTTAAATTCGTAGTCATGGCATTAAATGTTGCATGCACTGCAAAAATGAATATCTTTGTCAATATTTTTGTCTTGTTTTCCAGTACAAATATCTAAACATCTTTAAATCAAGATGCATTTACTTGAAATGCAAAATGAAGATATCATATCAAGTCAAGCTGAAATTGAAAAGAGTTATTCTAAGATGTAATAATATTTCACAATATTACTGTTTCACGATCTGATCAAATAATATGCAGGCCTTGGAGAGCACAAGAGACTTTTTCAAAACAGATGAATAAATAACCCCAAAATATGTTCTGCATGATCTTCATACCTGTTCTCTATATCAGATGGAGGAGACGGGCCGTGTTCTCTCAAACCTTTGTAACATAGTGCCTGGGGGCGTGGTCTGTTTCTTCCCCTCCTACGAATATGAGAAGAGGATTCTGGGACACTGGGAGAGTACTGGCATCCTTCAGCGGCTCCAGTCTAAGAAGAAGGTACACAAACCCCGGTACTACCATGCCAAGTCAGTTTATACTCGAATTAAGATGCTCTTTGTGTGTTTCAGATTTTCCAGGAGCCGAAAAAAGCCAGTCAGGTTGAGCAAGTGCTCAGTGACTATTCCAAGTGTATACAGGTGTGTTAGTGTGTGAATACTACTATACTAAAAAGTAAATGAGAGCAGGTCTGGCTGTTTATTTCTACAGTTAATGACGTGTTATGGTTTGTTACGTTAATGCAGCGCTGCAGTAATGCCGGAAGTGGCCAGACAGGGGCTCTGCTATTCTCTGTAGTGGGAGGGAAAATGAGTGAAGGAATCAACTTCTCTGATGACCTGGGCAGGTAAAACTGTGTTCAGAATAGCATTCCATACTATTTTTGCAGTATGTATACTGTAAGCAGTATGCATAAATACCCAAAGATGTGCCATATACAATGAAGCACACTACGACATGAAAACAATATAGAATGTTTCGTTGCATATACAATATAGCATACATTACTATTATTTTCATTAACTGAAACTAAGACTATTTAAAAAAAATTATTTATACTCATTTCAATTAGTTATATGGAAATTATCTTGAGTGGTTGCAACATTTCCTTTTTTTTTCTTTTTTTTTTTAAGTTGAAAGTACTAAAAAATTATGAAAATAAGTTGAAACACATTTTTTTTTTTTGTTAAAAAACCCATCAAAAAAACGGGTAACACTTTACAATAAGGTTCATTAGTTAACAGTAGTTTACTACTTTAGTTAAAATGAACTAAGAATAAACAATAGCCTACTTCTACAGCATTTATTAATCTTAGTTTATGTTAATTTCAACATTTACTAATGCATTATTAAAATCAAAAGTTGTGCTTGTTAACATTAGTTAATGCAATGTGAACTAACATGAACAAACAATAAACAACTGTATTTTCATTAACTAACATTAACACAGATTAATAAAATGTATTGTTCCATGTTCGTTTGTATACCACGCGCAAAGTTTATGCGCATAGTCCAAGTCTTCTTCTCCGTTTTTAGGGTATCTCTGTGGCAGAATTACAGCGCCACATACTAGTCTGGCATGTATACTACAGTTTTGTGTCGGTTTCGTGTGGTTTGGGTGCGACGCAATTATTTCTTGAGATGAGGCGGACAAAAAAAGACGAGGGTAGGGAAAAGCTCTGGCTTCGTGTGGACATAGCCTAAAACTTAAACCAAGACTAAAAAAAAAAAAAAAAAAAAATCGTTATAATGATGTTAAACTTAGCTTATGTTATTTCAATTATTTGCAAAGGGCAGCTTTTCAATGTGTGTTTAGTAAGTTTGTTTGTTTGCAGTACTAACTGAAAAAAAAAGATAAAATTAAACTAAAACTGAAATAAAAATTAAAACTGAAAAAAAAAAAAAAAACAAACTAAACAACATGAAAAACAACTAAATGGAAAATATAAAACTACTACTAATATTATTAAATACTATATTAAATATACTAAAATAATGCTTGATGCATACTGCTTCACTTACTGTTTTTTTTTTATATTTAGTGTATTCTGCACAGCATGTAAAAGGGTATTATTTTGAATCATTGAATGAATCATTTTGCATGTGTGCTTTTGTTTAGATGTATTGTTATGGTTGGAATGCCGTATCCCAACATAAAGTCACCAGAGCTGCAGGAGAAGATGGCTTACCTGGACAAGCACATGGTGAGACTTACTACAGGATGGTGCTAATGGGAACTTGTGGGACGAATCTGCCATTTCTAACTCTCTCCCATCTGTTTCAGCCTCACGTTGGTGGTAAAAGTCCTGGGAAGGCACTGATTGAGAATCTGTGCATGAAAGCTGTCAATCAATCTATTGGTAGGTGGAGCCAGTACTCCTGTAATTCAATGCTATGTTTAACAAAGAATAAACAAATGCAGATTGTCTGATTTTAGAATAGCAGACTAGCATAGTTCATTTATTATTTATTCTATATAAGACTAGTATGCAAGCTGCTGTCTTTGAGATGTGTAATATTGGAGTAAATCTTCAGTTTCTCACTTTGTTTTGGCCTTTTCACCTCACACAGGTCGTGCGATCCGTCACCGTGGTGATTATGCATGTATTATGCTGTGCGACCAGCGGTACGCCCGATCTGGCACGCTGCAGAAACTCCCAGAATGGATTCGATCCAGCACGCACACGCACACGACATTTGGTCCTGCCTTCGCCAGCATCAGGAGGGTAAGCACACTGTGCAGTATGTAGTATGTACTGCCTACTTTTGTAGTATGTACAGCATGTAACACTTTCAAACAGTATTACTGTGGTCACATGATTTTTTACTTTGCATGTTTATACAGCAAGTATTCTGTTATCATAGAAGAAAATTAATATTTGTGACCCGGACCACAAAACCAGTCTTAAGTCGCTTGGGTATATTTTTAGCAATAGTCAAAAATACATTGTATGGGTCAAAATTAGCGATTTTTCTTTTATGCCAAAACTCATTAGGGTATTAAGTAAAGATCATGTTCCATGAAGATATTTTGTAAAGTTCCTACCGTAAACATATCCACAAAATTATTTTTTGATTAGTAATATGCATAGCAAAGAACTTCATTTGGACAACTTTAAAAAGCAATTTTCTCAATATTTTGATTTTTTTGCACCCTCAGATTTTCAGATAGTTGTATCTCGGACAAATATTGTTCTATCATAACAAACCATACATCAATGAAAGCTTATTTATTCAGCTTTCATGGTGTATAAATCTCAATTTCAAAAAAATCGACCCTTATGACTGGTTTTTGTGGTCCAGGGTCACATTTAGCATTTTCAATCCAGTTTTTGTTCTTAATATTTGAATGGGCTAGCAAAATTTAAGTCAATAAGATTCAAAATTGCAGTTGATTTCACTTTCAAGCTCATTCAGTGGAAATGGAAGGTCAAGTCAAGCACATTGCATTGTGGGATACCATGTGCTCTGCTGTACACTAGTTCATCCAGAAATTCTATGCATACTATGTACATTATGCATCAGGGATGTGATCTTTACATTTAAATGTAAATGTATTTTGTAAATGGTTTTCCGTGAAAATAAACAACATTTGAAATCAAAGAAATAAAGATAGTCATAACAATTAATACTGTAATTTTTCTGTTCTGTAAAATAAAATAAAAAAACATTTAATAAGAATAATAATTATTTTAAAGAACAACAGAAAAATTACAATGCTACTATTTATGACAGTCGTTATTTCTTTGCTTTTTAAAATCTTTAAAATCTTGCCAGAAAACCACTTACAAAATACAAAAATTCATACATGGAAAAATCACATCTCTGATGCATACTGTACATAGTGTGCATTTATGATTAATTTTTTTAATGTAAAATTAATTGTATAAATGATATCATTTACAATTTAAAATTATAATTGTGCAATAAAATACAAATTTTGAATAATATTTATTTATTGTATAGTCTATATTGAAAATGGAAATCTTTAGCTGATCCCTTGCCTGATGCATTCAGCTTAATTAGTCAAATAATAGACAGAATGTCATTGTGATAGACAGGAGCATGTGAAGTGTGAATGAGAGCTCGTGTGCGTCTCTTTTAATGAGACAGATGATCTCCAGCTGTGCTCTCTGTAAGCAGGGCTGTTCTAATGACAGGAAGTGAAGGATGACAAGATGAGGATGATTTGTTAGCCGTATGCTCCCTGTCTGATCCTGTATTTGATTCCGCAGTTCTTCCTGGAGAAGCAACAGAGACCGCCGCTCTGAGGCCATCGACTCGACAGGCCGAGCCGCGTGTGTACAAATACTCCGGTGTGTCCTGCATTATGGATGTCTGTTTGACTACTCTGGCCTTGTGAATTATTGAAGCAGAGTTCTGCTGCCTCTGTCCTCAGGTTCTGCGTTTCAGCATGTGTTTTTGGTTCAGTTCTTGACTTTTATTAAATTAAAGCGGACTGTTTACAAGACGATCGGTTTCTGTGTTTGTAATCCAAAATGTGAAGCCAAAAGACTCGCTCAGATGGGATACAACAATCATAGTAGATTCGAGTTTATTGTCTGTACTAAAGCTACTAATACCCGAGATGTTTTAGAGCATGTAAAACACAAAATATAAAAAAAAAAACACATAATATTTTTACATTCTTTTCTTCCTTAATGGAACATTAGTTATTTCACCATCAACTTGTCACATTATTTTGAATGTGCACGAGTAGTGAAAAATGTTCATAAAAACATAATACTAGCCATAATGTGAGATTTAAAGTGGGTAATCCACCAATTGCTTGTGTGGATGAGATGACATCAGATGAAAAGGAAAGTCATTTAGTTACAAAATTTTGATGAAAGATTGCAAAGATGCATCTTGAAATTTTTTATAAATCATACATAAATGATCAGAAACACAAATGAAGTATGCAGATAGGCTGAATTTAGAGTCATGTTGACTTTTTCAATCCAAATTTTTGTTAAAATGTCAACTTTTTCTAAACTTCCAGTTCATTCATCATAGTGGAAATGAAAGGTTAAGTCAAGCACATTGCATTGTGGGATACAGTACCCTGCTGCATAACCGGTAGCTCATCCAGGGGAATTCTTTTACAGTATGATCAGGGATTGATTTTTCCATATTTATATGGATGTTTTAAAAAAATGTTTAATGTTTCTCCGCCAAGGGTTGAAGCTCTATCGCTTGACATTGAAAGCCAAAAAATTACGACAGTCATAAATACTCGTATTATTTATCAGGTATTTTTTTAAATGGGTCATATGATGCGATTTCAGTTTTCCTTTCTCTTTGGAGTGTTACAAGCTGATTGTGCATAGTTAAGATCCCTGAAGTTGCAAAGACTATAAAGTCTCAAAACCAAAGAGATCTTTCTTTACAAAAGTTAGACTGGGGGGCCACGCCCCACTAGAAACTGGCTCGTTCAACAACGCCCCCACCATACTACCGTCACTATGGTTTAGAATATCTATAATGTCCGCCCAAATGTGCACCTGCGGCAATGAAAGAAGGCGTGTTTCAGTACCGCAGTTGGTGTGAAGCAGACTGCCTGTCGGATTAGAAGGAGGGACTTGTAGGAAAACAAGCGTGTGAGAGATGTCGGGCTAGAGACCCTACAATAATTTAGCAGTATGAAAATAATGAACATTAAAACATTCAACTCTTCGGTACACTGCAAATATGATCTTTAAAAAAGCATCATATTACCCCTTTAAAATAAATTATATTATATCATTTGTTTTTTCTTTAGACAGATATAATAATGCTATTGGGGGACTTATACTATTTTGTAGTATTATTATATAATGATATGAATATGATATTATAAACAATATAGTTATTAAAATTTGCTTGAAAGATTTTCACAATTTTGAAATAATTTGCACTGATGTGAATGAAGAATGTAAATAGTGTGAATTTAGATGTCACGTTAACTTTAATAATATAATATTTCAGACTATAAAGGTTTTAATGACATATAGAACACATCCTCTTACACTTTTGATAAAAGAGCAAACGTCTCACTCAACACTCCACAGCTCTCCTTGGAGAGACAATATCTCCAGACCCTGTCTATGAGGATTTCAACTCTCGAATCTCGCACTCAACTCTGGGTTGCCATGGTTACGCCTCCCAATCACCTTCATCGTCTGCGGCCGGTTGCTGTGGCGCTGGAAGGGGCGGGATCACATCTGACATCCTGGCGAACGCGCCACCGGAGTTGGCTGGTGCTTCAGATGAGTCTCCGCCCGCTGGGCCCTTGCCAGAGATCCCTGTCAAATATTCACAATGAAAAATGCATCAGGTAGGATGAAAACACTGAGACTGAGGCTAAAACGAAGGTTTCAAACGCACCTTTCCTGCGCATGGCCAATTTATTGAAGAGGTCAGACATCAGGTCTCCACCGCTCACTGCTGCCCCAACTGGAAAAAAACACAACTGTTAGGTTATGCAACGAGAAAAATTCCTTTTTTTGTTTTTAATGAATGTTACACTACAAGGATGCAATAAATGTATCAAAAGTGAATGTGAAGACATTATAATGTTGCTAAAGAATTCTAATGATCAATGAATCCTGAAAGAAATGTATCACAGTTTTTACAAAAAAATTAAGCAGCACAACCGTTTTCAACATTGATATTGATAAGAAATGGTTCTTGAGCAGCAAATCAGCATATTACCATAATTTCTGAAGGATCACGTGACACTAAAGACTGGAGTAATGATGCTGAAAATTCAGCTTTAGCATCACAGGAATAAATTACATTTGAAAATATATTAAAACAGAAAGCACGGCTAAGTGGGGTTAAGTTGTAATAATATTTCATAGTATTACTGTTTTTTTTCTGTATTTTGGATCATTAAATCTTGATGAGCATAAGAGACTTCTTTAAAAAAAAAATTTGCCTTTGTTATTTTCCGTTTTCTGCAGCATATTTCAGGAGAATAACAAGTAGCAAAAGATTATTACATTGCATTTTTTCAAATCTTAAGTGTGGCACTTACTCTCTCACCCAAGTTCTAAATCATTAGAAATCACCTCTCAGTCGGCAAATTCAAAAGACCACAAAGTTTATCCATCAATAATATATCAATGAAGAATTTGAAATATCTAAAACTTTGTGAGTCCAGAGCAAATGTCAAGCAGATTTAAAAAGGCTTAATAGGGCAGATTTAATGAAAGTAAATTTCTCTTTTGACCTTTCCAAATACCACAGCGCTCTTCCTTATAACAGTGATACTGGAACACAATTAATTCCTCTTGTTTTAAAAATGAATACTCTTGTACACTTAATATGTTCATCTTGCAAAATAACTGCATGAACAGTTTTACATATATTCTGAATGGTTGCCAGGGTGTACCTATGCGGTTACTAGGATGTTGCTTACTGGTCCAAAGTCTCTACATATAGCTTGGCTTTTTTAATGCTACCATTAGCAAACACTACTAACAGGTTTCTTGCCCTAATAACAGTTTAGCTAATGTTAACACCCTCTAATTGACCCAGAGTGTCAGAGTGTAAACACTGGTGGCGTCTGACCTTGCTCTTGTTCCTTCTGTTTCTTCTTCTCCATCTTGCGTCCTTTTACATTGCGGAGGTTTGCTTTGCCGCCGGCGTTTCGGATCGACTCCAGCAGACTGGCTCGCCCGTCCGACGGCTGTAACACCTCAGAAGGGGCGCCTTTCACCATACCTGATACACATGAACACGAAAGACAGCGGTTGACATAAACTAACATACATAAGTTTGGGGTCAGTAAGATTTTAATTTTTTATTATTATTTTTCTTTCCAGCGAACCCGAATTATTAATTAATATCAAATTTACATTAAGACTTGTATAATGTCTATAAAGTGTCCTATTATCAAATAAATGCTGTTCTTTGAACTTTCAATTCATCAAAGAATACAGAAAAAACTGTATCACGGTTTTCCTTCCACAAAAAAAATAGTTTAACCTGTCATATAATATTAGTAAAGATTCATTGTGACAATGAAGACTGGCAGTAATGGCTGCCTGATAATTCAGCTTTCATCATAGGAAATAAATGACATTTTCAAATAACATTCAATATAGAAAACGCTCTTATACACGTATTACTGGTTTTTATGTATTTTGGACTAAATAAGCCACTTGGTGAACTTTACCTAACACCAGCTGAATGTTATGGTATCGGACAAAAAAAGATTTTTGAACACGCTTAACCATGTGCGTAATAGACTGTCGGGGATAATTGTGAAAAGAGTCTTTACCCCCTGTGGTGAAGGGGCTTGACTTGACGCGCGACATCATGGCTGTCGTGCTGCTGTGATTGGTGGAGGTGGGGGCGGAGGTGTCTGAGCTGGAGAGTTCCAGGGGTCGGGAGTGATACTTGAGTTGGCTCCAGTGGAGGAGGTGGAGGAGCGGAGGGGGCTAGCCTCAAGCCTAAATTAGAGTCTTAAAAACAAATAATAATTTATAAATAATATTATATGTTTTATTCATTCTACTGTTTTATAATAAAATATATTTATTACTGTAATTTTTTAAATTTTTCAAAATGAGCTCTATATACATATGCCATTTTAAAAATTATAATTATAAGAGTTATTAAATAGATGTTATAACTATTTGTGACCCTGGACCATAAAACCAGTCTTAAGGGTCAATTTTTTTTTAATTGAGATTTCTACATCATCTGAAATCTGAATAATAAGCTTTCCATTGATGTATAGTTTGTTAGGATAGGAAAATATTGGCTGAGATACAATTATTTGAAAATCTGGAATCTGGGGGTGCAAAAAAAAAATCAAAATATTGATAAAATCACCTTTAAAGTTGTCCAAATAAAGTCCTTAGCATTGCATATTACTAATCAAAAATTAATTTTTTATATATTTATGGTAGGAAATTTCCAAAATATCTTCATGGAACATGATCTTTGCTTAATATTCTAATGATTTTTGGCATAAAATAGAAATTGATAATTTTGACCCATACAGTGTATTATTGTTGGCTATTGCTACAAAAATAACCTTGCTACTTATGATTGGTTTTGTGCTCCAGGATCACATATAATGATATATTTTTCAAAATGACATAATTATAAATTAATTTCTCAAAAAATAATAAATAACGATCCCACCAGATCCACTAGATTCATCGTGCTCTGTGCCAAACGAAGGCAGTTCAGGGATGCTGCTGCTGGCAGGAACGGATGGTGCGAACCCTGGGCCGAGGTCAGCGCTGTACATGAGGTCATCAGCGATGCCAGGTAAGTCAGGCAGGTAAGATGGCACATCGATCTCAGGCACTTGCCCCATGTCTGGCACATAGAAATAATTCTCTGCGGTCTGAGAAGAAAGCACGAAAGATGTTTTCAGTGTATCGCTTCATCATAGGTGTGATTGAACTGCTCACCTGTCTCTCTAGCTGCTCTCTCTTGGTGATCGACAGCGGCGCATCAAACGGTTTATCTTCCTTTTCACTCTCTAACGTGGTGTGTGTTTTAGTCACGGCACCCGCCAGAGGGTCAAGAAACACATATTTCTTATAGCTGAAAATACACAAACACGCACAGCGATGATTACATGAGCATTAATAAGGTTGCATCGGCAGTGCAGCATTCAGTCAATATGTGTAGGTGTTTGTGTACTCACAGGTTCTCTGTTGTGTTGAACAGCAATAAGGAGCTGACTGAGTTGACATTTCTCGGCAGACTTCCCAAACCCTCCTCCGTCTTATCCTCAGAGCGCTTCTTAGTGTTGACGCATACTGGCAAATACATCAACTTCTCCTATAAAACACATTTCATTAAATATTTGTAATATAAATTTGTGTTGATAGTTTTACACTGTAATTTGACATTACAAGCCAAACGTTTAAAGTCATGAAACTACAAAGAACTTCTTATAAAGAAAATTTGATGCTGATATTTTCACAAATATCCTCAATTAACAAATGTTAAGTGCTTGTGTGGCTGATCAAATTGAGTTAAATGCTGGTTTCCCTCCAAAGTGAAATGTCCAATGGAATTTTTTTTAACTTGGATAAAGCAAATGTGTAAAGCATATAACAAAACAACAATGAAAAGCAACCTGCCAACAGTTTATCAAAATGAAATTTAAGATGTGACATTTAAAAATTATTAAAATTTTATTTTTAAATGGATTTTAAATTTTACAATTTTATTTTATTGTTACTTACATACACCGTTAAATAAATTCACAGTTTTAAATATGTTAATTTAAATATGTTAATTGTTCAATAAAAAAAAATGATGTATTCATTATTTTAACTACATTTTAAAACATTAATTAAATCAACTGTTTATCTATTAATCAATTTTTTTTTATATTTATTTCCATTTTTTTTTTTCATTTCCATTTAACATTACAATAGCAATTCTGTTACCATGATTTTTGGAAATAAAATGGAAATAAAGCCTTTTTAATAGACAAACTATATACATATGAAAATGTTTACATTCATGTTTTAAAAAATGTTAATAAAAAACTAAATCATGAAGCAAACCAAAGAATGCACCCAAGAGGAGAAGACCGCTGAACCTGTATTCTGAAGAGCTACTACTGTTTCCTCTCATTATTGTTATGGTTTTTCTCACCTTTCTCTCCAATATGTATCTTCTTTAACAAAATAGTAGCCATTACACTTGAAAACTGTGCAGGGAGAGGAGGAGGAGCTGCACAGACAGATTACTAATATTGTTCACACTTATCTCATCCTGCGGGTGGGGCCTTGTCATCCAGTGGGCGGAGCTTGCTCTGAACTTTAATGCGAGGACGCTTTTGTGAAGCGGGATCTACTGCACCCGTAAAGATGGACGAATAATCCTGCAGTTTTTCTGGAGCGGGGTATTTGGCACTGGAGAACACCTACACAAACACATCAGACATATAACCACTCGGTACTGTGCAATGATTATTAATTAGGCATTTAGTTGGGGCTTTAATCCAAAGTGACTTACAGTACAATTATTATAGGAACAAAATTCCTGAAGTTCAGTAGTCAGTAGAGCAGTAAAAATCTTAATGCTACTGAAAATTGTTTATTTTTGTTATTTAGTCAAAATATGACCCAGACATTTCTTGATGTGATTTAACCATTAGCTTATGCCCACCCTACAACTCATATTCACTTTCTGCTCCAAATATTTGTTGCAGAAATCGGAATCATCTGCATCACCTTTGTGGCTTTCTTGCTTCCTTTGATCTTCTGGACTCTGGCCTGAGCCAGTTTGATCCGGTCTGTGACGGTCTGAAGGTGTACACGGTTCTTCTCCACGCTCTGAGACACCCTGTCAAAACCAAACCAAGTCATTGGTTCTGCTATAGCTGCAGAATACAGGTGAACACATTTAGATCAGAACTCTAAATTCAGGCCTTTGTCAAACTAATTTGTTGGTGATTAAAACAGTTTCATAATTAATCCTGTTTAAACCAGTATGTTTACATCATCAACATTGACAATTTCATCTTCAAAAACAATACAATTTTTAATCTTCCTATGACATTAGAAAAGAGACAGTAAAGACATCTATAAATAAGATTTTATTTCAAATCAATGCTGTTCTTTTTATTTTTCTATTCAAAGAATCCTGAAAAACGCATCATGAATTCCACAAAAACATGAAGCATCACAACTGTTTTCAACACTGATAATAAAAAGAAATGAGGATCTAAGTACGGGCTGGGTTTTCTTCGCGTTCACGCAAACTCCGCAAATCCGCATATTTTTTTGCTGTTTGTATCACTCAGCTTTTTTGTCTAATGGTATCATAAATGAAAACAGACATGATTACATACACGACCAGTTTGGTGAGAAATTTTGAACTGCCAAGTCATAACAAACTTCTCCTAAAACCACCATGAAACAACAAACTACTAATTCGCTGAATTATTTTCTTGAACATACAAAGCAATGTCAAACACAGTGTTACAAACACACAAATCCAAAAGTTTGGAACAATATAAGGATGTGTGTCTATGAATGAAAAGTATGAAATTAAGAGTCTGTCTAAAAGAGTACGATAACGTGTTCGTTAGACAACTCTACCTGCTGAGCTCATGAGACGCCATGACTCCTTAAAAGTTAGACGACAGAGACTTGAGAAGTTCCCAACACAACAGTGAGTGCATCAGCAACAGGGACAGTCTTTCAGTCATTTCCTCCATCACTGCACACGTATCACTTATGACTCAGACTCCACCCACTTTCATTCAAATTCTGCAGGCCTTCAGTCCACACAGTTTTGCCTTGAATATGTAAGGCTCTAGAACACACAGAATGTTCACTAAAATGAACAGAACTAATAGTCTAACACCTGTTACTCAAATGAGTTCAGCTTTTCTAGGAAATTCTTGAAAATAAAGTCACGTTCAAAGGGGGAAAACACAATCTGGCTTCAATTTCGTTAGGGTAAAATATACATTAAGTTTTGCTTTTGGGTGAGATAATAATAATAATAATAACTCATTACATTTATATAGCGCTTTTCTAGGCACTCAAAGCGCTTTACATTGTCAGGGGGTATCTCCTCATCCACCACCAGTTGTAAGCTATCCCAATATATTCTTGATTCACTCCGCAACAGAACAGACATGGAGCACAAAAGACCCACTTTGATTTAAATAAAGATCACTTCCAATCTGTCAAGTGTTGAACAGCTGAGGCCAAAATCTTTTGCTCATATTTATTGTATTTATTTGAAATCCTACATCAGGGGAAAGTTACTTTTAAAAGTAATGCATTAAAATATTGTGTTACTTCCTAAAAAAAGTAACTAAGTAAGTTACTTAGTTACTTTTTATTGAAAGTAAAGCGTTACGTTACTTTTTGCTTAGTTTTTGGAAATCGGTGGGCACGGGCTTGCTTTTTCCTTTTAATATAAAAAGTTCATTTTTGCAAATATAAAAGCCCCTCACACACCAAAAGCCTCAGGCTAAGAAAATAAATTTCCGTCGTTACAGGAAGAACGCAGTGAGACAAGTTCAAAGCTCTTCCCGCCATTCTAAAAAAGAAAAAGAAATGTTAGCTTATCTTGTGTAATTTTTGCTGATTAGTACGGTTGAATTGGATCATCGA
>JADLZN010010895.1:0-192138 GCA_018155175.1 Sinocyclocheilus anophthalmus
TAAGATACTTTAAATGCGAAATTAAAACCGCCACTAGGTGTCAGCAAGTCACTGTTAATAACTGAGTCACTGCGACTGACCGATCATTAATGGTTGATTCATTTGCTTGATGTTCATGTGCTCAGAGACGCAAAAATTTGGAATTATACTTGTGTTGGCGACGAAAAAGAGCAAAAAAAAAGTTCAATAATTGTGTCTAAAAAGTTAGTGTTTCATATTATTATGTTTTATTGAACTGCAGATTAAAAAATCAATAATCACCATTTGCGTTCATGCTGCCTTTTTTGGTGAAAAAAAAACGTCAAGTCTTCGGCTGATTACTGATTAACTATATGAAATGGATATAATATATACAGTTCTTGCTCCCATATCTGGACTTTGTGAGCATTCTAAAGTTTTTTTTTTTTTACGACATCATGGCGGTGAAAGAAAGCGCACTGGTCCTAAACTTACTAGACTTAAACTTTAGGTAATTTACATGGCTAGCTCATGAGTCACTGGGATGTTGAGCAGCAGGCAAAATTAACTTAATTGGCCTTTTGTTCTTTGGATAAGTAGACTGTTAAATTCGAGGGCAAGGTTAGCGTAGTCTGTTGTATCACCACTCACTCCACAGCAAGACAAAAAAACACACAGCTGGAACAGGTAGGGGAGGGCTTCACTTCTGCGGCTTCTGCAGTGAGTGCATGTGCGATCAATAATGTGTGCTACACGGCTGTGCTGGCGGGGGACACAGAGGGAGGGGAAAGCTCATGGGTATTTAAAGCCGCAGCGCCTTTTTTTCTACCGGTTTGGTCGTTCGTCCAAACGCAAACGCCATAGCACCGGTCACTGAACAGAACATTTTTGCAAGCTGGCCAGGGTGAAGCTTCAAAAAAAACTACGGTTGCAGTGTTATCGTGTAGACAGCGAAAACCAGAGTTTTTGGCTTGTGACGTCAGAGCCTGCGCTGTTATCTCCGCCTACTGGAAACTTTTCAGGCTTCTGATTGGCCAACATAGCTTTACGGTTATATCGCCACCTGTTGGTTTGGCATACTCTTGACAGTGCTTCATAGCATGCATTTGCATTTTCATGTGGCGCGGAGGATTTTAAAAAGGAAGGAAAAAATCAGTTTATCAAATTACCCATGTAGTTGGACTAGAGTCTCAACATTTCCTGACCCGACCTGATATTTTGATTTTTTTTATTTGTTTGACAGGGAAAGTTGTGTGCAAACAGAAACACACACACACACACGCATATATATAGCCTTTAATCATTTATTTAAAAAAAATAAAATCCCCAGAAAAAAAGGGCACTTTCTCTTGAGGAAGAAAACAGGCAGGTGCTCAAGCCCCCTTTGATGCTTATGTGTGCACGTGCCTGTCCAGCACAGTAAGGTTGGAGGATGGGGAATAAATGCATTCTGGGGTGAAGTTTGTTCGATTTCCCAAAACTTACAAAGTATGGGCATCTAAGTTCAGGCAGTTGCCAAAGGAGGGGTCTACTTTCCACATTAATTTAAAACCAGCACTCAGAGTTCAGAGTTTTAAAGAACATTCTATGTCAGAAAATTGCTTATGCTAAGCAAATTTTAGTAAATGGAAAAGTTCTTCTTAGACAAAACAGCAATGGAAAAGTAAGGCTTTTGCATGATTTGGCCAGTTTAAAATTACTGAAATTCAATTTATGAAACGAATAAGGCATATTAGAAATTCTCAGAGTTACACAAATAAAAGTGCCCTGTGAAAAATGTATTTTTCCTTATTTTTTGTTTGGGAATGGCAACTACTGGAGCCAGGACAGGGACTGGAGTAATTTTCAGGCCATTAAATCTCACACTCATCCAGGCCACACAGAAAAAGAGGGGCCAAAATTGTACCTTTTGGGGTACAACAGCTTGACACTGAAACAGTACTCTTAAAAGGACATCTTTGTACCTTTTTAACCCCTAATAGGAACATATTAGTACCTTAGAGTAGTAATTTGTACCCTTAAGGTACTAATTTTTTAGGCCTACCTATTAGGGGTAAAAAAAAGGAACAAATATGTCCTTTTAAGAGTACTGCTCCAGTGACAAGCTGTTGTACCCCAAAAGGTGTGATTTTGGCCCCTTTTTTCTGTATATAGCCTATACATCCACAACAATTTCTGAAACCACAGACAACCCTATTATGTGTATGGCCATCACATAAAAAGTTCTAAATCCTTAGTCTGGGGACGTGGAAAATAATAAAAGGTTCTCTCTTGCACTGCACCTTCAGTTCCCTTTACTTATTCTTCATTTTCCCCAATATCCCCCTGAAGCTGAATTTTCAGCATCATTACTCCAGTATTCAGTGTCACATGATCCCTCAGAAATCATTCAAAATGTGATTGCTGCACAATAAAATATTTGTGTTGTATTATTATTATTCTTATTATTATTATTATTATTATAAATATTTAAAACAGTTGGAGTGCATCAGATTTTGATGAATAGAAAGATCAAAAGAACAGAATTTATTTGAAATAAAAAGCTTTTGTAACATTAATCATGCACTATACCAAAAGCTTGGAGTCAGTATAATTTGTTATTAGACATTATTACTTTATTTAGCAAGGGTGCTTTTTAAAATTTGATCAAACGTGATGATAAAGGCATTTATAATGTTACAAAAAAATTATTTTAGATAAGTGCTGTTCTTCTGAACTTTCATCAAAGAAACCTGAAAAAAATCGAATCGGTTTTCAGCGTAATAATAATAATAATAAATGTTTTTTGAGCAGCAAATCAGCATTTTAGAATGATTTCTAGGGATCATGTGACACTGAAGACGAGTAATAATGCTGAAAATTCAGCTTAGCATCACAGAAATAAATTACATTTAAAAAAAACATTCAAATAGAAAACAGTTATTTTAAAAAGTAAAAATATTTCACAATATTACTGATTTTGCTGTATTTTGGATCAAATAAAATGCAGGCTTGGTGAGCAGAAGAA
Source organism: Sinocyclocheilus anophthalmus (assembly GCA_018155175.1). NCBI lineage: Eukaryota > Metazoa > Chordata > Actinopteri > Cypriniformes > Cyprinidae > Sinocyclocheilus > Sinocyclocheilus anophthalmus. Next base: position 2,966 of record JADLZN010010895.1, read on the forward strand.
AAAACATAAAAAATCTCACTGTTCAAAAACCTTTGACTGGTAGTGTATTAGAAAAAAACTTTTGGGAAGTGCCTAATGTCAAAATTAGTACAATATATTTGTTGAAATATTGTAATACTGAACACACTATTGAATTATTAGGCTGTGACTCGTATTATTTTTGTGTTGCTGTCTCTAATGTAACTTTCAATCGATATTGATGTCCTTTAGCACAATATTCTGAATGATGATAATGGGTGCTACTGCTAGGCCTACACATATACTAGCAGTGTAAATTCTCAAACTAGGTTAATAAAGACCAAAAACTCTCTAGTGTATATTTACAGATTAACAAAAAAACGACCGGCCCTTGTATGGGATACATCTCTGCCACAATTCTGGAGCGAAATAAGATCAATTTGGGGCGCAAACTGAGTTTTGTGGAGAAAATGTTTGTCTCGCAAAGAAGAAAGTAATTAGAGCGAACGAAAATCAATTTTGCATTTAAAATAAACTTTTGGATCTGTGCAGACCTTCTCTTTTGCGCGTGCAAAGTTTCACTAGCTTGCTCACCTGATGCCAGCCCTCAGTGCTCTCTAAATGACAACAGCTCGCTTGCTCAACACAACCAAGCGTTGCAATATGCCATAATTCCAGCCAATCAAAGACTAGGCTGCAAAATTCTGATTGGCTGCCTTGACAAAAAAATCACAACATTCCTTGCATTATCTCCACAGCAGAAGAGGAAAAATGCAGTGCATGCATAATTATTATGCAAGATGATATTCTGATTATGTATTTTTTTCCAAGCACATTTTACCAATTCCAAAAGACATCAATCTTAATTACTATTAATCTTGTATTTAATAATTTATAACTGATATATAATTATTCATGAAGGCAGGAAGTGAAAAATGTCTTATATTCAGGTGTGCATAACTAAGCAGATTTTCTTTTACAGATAAAATGAGCCAAAAAAGATATTTAACTCAGACTGAAAGTCAAAAATTGTTAAATTAATAATATTCAAAACTAATACAATACTAGAAATTGAAAAGTTAATACATAACCATTGGACAGCAAAATGCTCAGTAGGTCAGCAGGGTCAGTCAAAAACATGTAGAGAAGAAAAGACGCATGTTAACTGCAAAATAATAGGAAATAAGGTGAATTAATTGGTGTGTGAATGAAATCACCAAGGAAACATTTTAGTCTCCAGCGCCACCATTCCCAAGAACTGCAAACCTACCCTGGAGTCCCAGAAAGTACAAGTGTCAGGTTCTCAGAGAATGAGGTTAAGTATAGACCCCCTAAAAAATGGCCCCTATAATAAGAATCAATACGAAGTGTAGTTAAAATACTTGATTCTATATTTAATTATATATTTAAATTATAAACAGACAACATCCCTCTTGTACCACTGTTTGAAGAATATATCTTCCAGAATCTGGCAGTAAGTTTGGGAGTTAATTTTTTCACTCCAGCCTTACATGAACAATAATATATAGATTATAAGTTATTAAATACAAGATTAATAGTAGTTATTAAGATTTATGTTGTTTGGAATTGGTAAAATGTGCTTGAAAAAAAATATGATCAGAATATCAACTTGCATAACAATTATGCACTGTATTTTTCCTCTTCTGCTATCGAGGTAATGCAAGAAATGTTGTGAATGGCTGTCAAGGCAGCCAATCAGAATTTAGGAGCAGCATTCGTGTCCAGTGTTTGTTGTGGTGACCTGGACTGGTCACTTGAGGGCGCTTTTCTGTTTTCGTTGTTTGTGTTAAACTCCATTTCCCATAGTCCCCTGCTCACTAATACTGTCTGATCGGTAACACCTGTTCATCATTATCCCAGCTATTTATATCATGCCTTCTCTGTCTGTCATTTATGTCTGGATTGTATTGTCTTCCCAGTTTGTGTCATCTGTGGTCAGGTTTTTGGATTATCTTTTGCACGTTTTTGTTCTGTTTTGTTCTGTTTAATTTCTAATAAACTGCACATGGAACTTACCTTGTTTCCTCCTGGCATTCCGTGACAGAATCCAGACGCCAATACTAGTTCCAGCAGTTTGTTTTGTACCTTTTGTGGATCATGGACGTTCGGAGTGTTCCTCCTCCTTCGAAGGAGCGCAGGGCTCGGCTCCGGGTGTTGGCGGATCTTCGCCAACGGGGGATGGAGATTGGAGGTTTCGCTCAGACCTTTTGGAACCTTGCGGTAGGCATGGAACTTTATGACTCTGATTTAAAGAAGAATTTTAATGATTGTTTAGACAACCCCGTGCCTACTCGGGAGATGGATGGGCTTAAAATGCTTGACTTTTGGGGCCTCATTGATTACCTTGGTTACCGCAACTTGGTGATCTCATGTCGGTCTGAGTCTCTTGCAGTGCCCCGGGAGATGCAGGAACCCGCGCCAGTCAGGGAGCTCGCTGAGCCCACTCCAGAGCCCGTTCCAATCCAGGAGCTCACCGAGCCCGCTCCAGCCTCGGAGCTCACCACCTCTGTCCTTCAGCCTCCCACTAAGCGGCGGAGGGCGAGAAGGAGGACAGCAGAGCCCACTCCAGAGCCCGCTCCAGTCCCGGATTTCACGGAGCCCGCTCCAGTCCCGGATTCCACAGAGCCCGCTCCAGTCCCGGATCTCACGGAGCCCCAGTCCAGGTCAGCTCCAGTCCCGGAGTTCGCGGAGCCCAGTCCAGTCCCGGAGCTCGCGGAGCCCAGTCCAGTCCCGGAGCTCGCGGAGGCCGCCAATCCGGGGAGATCGCGAGCCCAGTCCAGTCCAGGAGGCTCGCAGACCCGGTCCAAGTCCGGAGGCTCGCCGGAGCCCGGTTCCAGTCCGGAGCTCGCGGGAGCACGGTCCCGTACCGGAGCTCAGCGGAGTCCGGTCAGTCCGGAGCTCGCGGGTCCGGTACAGTCCCAGGGAGCGCGCGGAGTCGCACACAAGGTCCAGTCACGAGCCGCGGAGGTCCGGTCCAGTCCCGGCAGCTCGCGGAGTCCGGTCCGTTCCCGGAGCGCGGGAGTCCGGTCCAGTCCGGAGACTCGACGGAGCCCGGTCAAGTCCCGGAGCTCGCCGCAAGCCCGGTCCAGTCCCGGAGACTCGCCGAGGCCAGGGTCCGCCCGGAGCTCGACGAGCACGCCAGTAACGTGGAGGAGATCGCCGAGACCGGTCAGTCCCGGAGCTCGCCGAGCACGGTCCAGTCACGGAGGCTCGCCGAGCCGGTCCAGTCCGGAGCTCGCGAGCACGTCCAGTTCCCGGAGCTCGACGAGCCCGGTCCAGTCCCGAGCGCGCCGAGGGGGGGGGGGGGGGGCCGGTCCAGTACCTGAGCTCGCCGACCCGGTCCAGTTCACGGAGCTCGCCGAGCCCGGTCCAGTCCCGGAGCTCGCCGAGCCCGGTCCAGTCCCGGAGCTCACAGAGTCCAGCCCAGTCCCGGGGCTCACAGAGCCCAGCCCAGTCCCGGGGCTCACAGAGCCCACTCCAGAGCCCGCACCAGTTCGGGAGCCCCAACCCAGAGTCCGCTGAGATAATTCTCTCTGCTTCTTGTTCAGGTACTCCTGAGTGATGAGAGGGAGTCGGTCCCACAATGTTGACTGACAGGATTTGGCTCTTCCTGGTGCCCCGCCTGGGTTTTCGTTTTTTCTGGTGGGTCTGGTGTGGCAAGGGAGCCTGATTGGCCTCATTCCTTCCGGTCCGTCCTGCATATGTGGGAGTCTGCGGTTGGGGTCTTGTGGGTCCTCCGCCGGTCCCGCAGGGCTTTAACCTGCCGGTTCTGTGGCTCAGGCCTTGGTCTAGCTAGGTTCCATGGTCCCCTTCCTTGGCATGGTCCTGGCACGCCATCCCTCCCCCTGGTCCGGCTCAGTTCCACCTCCCTCCTGAACTTTTTTATGTTTTCTTGTGGAGCGTCTGGTATCCGCTTCGTAGAGGGGGGGGTAATGTCACAGTGTTGTTGTGGTGACCTGGACTGGTCACTTGAGTGCGCTCTTCTGTTTTTCGTTGTTTTGTGTTAAACTCCATTTCCCATAGTCCCCTGCTCACTAATCCTGTCTGATCGGTAACACCTGTTCATGATTATCCCAGCCATATATATCATGCCTTCTCTGTCTGTCATTTGCGTCTGGATTGTATTGTCTTCCCAGTTTGTGTCATCTGTGGTCAGGTTTTGGATTATCTTTTGCACGTTTTGTTCTGTTTAATTTTTAATAAACTGCACATGGAACTTACCTCGTTTTCTCCTGGCAATCCGTGACAGAATCGTCCTCTGATTGGCTGGAATTGTGGCATATTGTAACTCTGGGTTGTGTTGAGCAAGCCAGCCGTGGGCATTTAGAGAGCACTGAGGGTGGACATCAAGGGAGCAAGCTATTGAAAGGTTGCACGTGCAAAAGAGAAGGTCTGCACACATCCAAAAACTTATTTTAAATGCAAAATTGATTTTCTTGCGCTCTAAATACTTTCTTCAATGCGAGACAAAATGTTCTCCACAAAACTCAGTTCGCGCGCATGCAAAACGCACTTTTGCGCACTCAAAAATATGATATTTTACGCGAAGAATTGTAGCAGAGATGTAATCCCATAGACGTGATCCATGTAGGCCTAATGCGCGAGCACAAATCTCCACTCGCAAGCAGATTTCCTTCACTCACACAAAACTGGACGTGTGCTTTTAAATATTGCTCTTTTATGAATTGGCTCTGCTCTCGCTCAGATACTGCGTGTGCACGCTCAAACGTTGTCCTCGCATCACTGAAGACCAGAGGAGCTGCACATTTTCCCATATTTTGTCCAGTCTATTGCTATGGTTATCACCATGTCAAACACTGCTATTTCGAGAGTGAATCCCGCATAAATATGCAGACGTCATTACTGAAACTTTGCAACGTGTGTGTGGCCTAAAAACAAAGTTCTTCATTTTAAATGGATTATTGCCTAGAAAGCTCGCAAAGAGCGCTCATAACCACTAAAAAGCTGGCACACTTTGTTCATCGCGATCTCACAAAGTTCTGTTACCAATGAATCTCACACTGTGCAATTAATATATTATTAACATCGTGTATACTCTCCCGGTGCTCCCGATGGCCAATCCGGCCCTGCTAGGAGCCTAAGTGCAATTGTGATGTATGGCATGAATAAATTATAAATTTTTCACTACTGTCTTCTAGTTTACTTTTTAATGTCACTTTTAGTTTCATATTTATTTATTTATTTATTTATAATCCTGAGTTTTGAAATCTGTGCGTGCCTGGTTGACAACCCATATTAAATGTTCTAAACAACTCAGCTCACCATAAAAGCAATGTAAACAGAATTACAAAACAGAATTAACAAAAAGTAAATAAGGGGTCCCAACAGTTTATTTATTTATTTATTCAGCAGATATGATTTGTTTTTGTTTAGTGTTTTGCTGTTGTGATGAACAAAATGACCTCGCCTTGTATTAAATTAGAACAAAATATACACGTTAAGAACTTCCTGTGAAACTATGGGAAAAGAAAGGAAAAAAATATACAACATATTTAAAAAAAATGAAATAAAATGACAAACACTGAACAAAATTAATACAACATAACTAAAAATTTAAAATTTTAGAATCTGATAAACACTTAAACTAAACCGTCATGGCCAGGGAGGAAGGGAAAAATGTTTATGCTGAAACAGGCTTGTTGTCAAGTTTCAGACATTACAAATGGCTGTACTCACCTAAAACCCTAAAGTAAAAGTTACTGAACAGAAACCACATGCTCTACCATGTTTGCGTTGTTTGGGATTCTCATTCTTATTTGTATGTAATAGCTGGATCAGAATCGTTTAAAAGGGGTCCAAATTTTTATGGATTTTTGTTTGATTATGAGTCTTTGGATTGTTATAAGCTCTTGGTGCATAAAGAACATCTTTAAAGTTGCAAAGACTAAAGTCTAAAAAAAAAAGAGATATTCTTTATCAAAGTTAAAAGTCAACCACGCCTACCTAAAACGGCTCTTTCTAACATGCCCCCACATATCTATGTCATTGTGTGGGAAGATTTGCATAACGCCGCACAAACGTTCGCGCAAAGAAAGAAGGCGTAACTTTATTCCCGCTGTAGTATTGTTGCTTCCGCGATGTCGTGAAGGTGCTGTGTGATTCGCTGTGAAAGCGAAACTACTTTGTTTAGACTTCCAAAACGGGACGATATCCGCTTCGGTCAGCCTAGAGCTACATGTGGTCTGCCGGCAAAGCCCGCGGCCGCTCCTTCGTCGAATCGCTGGCGTGCGCTCACTCTAGCCCACAGCCCTCCACTCACCTCGAGCCCCCGGGCCTCCGCCACTCTAGCCCCCAGCACGGTCACTATAGCACCCGCCCTCCGTCACCTAGCCCCCCAGCCGACGCTCACTCTAGTCCCCAGCCTCCGCTCACTCTAGCCCCCAGGCCTCCACTCACTCTAGCCCCATGTGTTTCGTTGTGAAAGTGAAACTGCTTTGTTTGGCTTCCAAAAGAGGACACGACTACAAAACAGTGGTAAAGTTGTACTTACCAACACTGTTCAGAAAAGTTCCCCCAAACCAAAATATCAGATGTGTTCCAGGCATTTATGGAGGCTGTTATGATCCATGGAAGAGTAGACTACAATGCGGCTGGTTCTACTCACAGACTGTAGTATTGTTCTTTATATTTAAAGGATTTGCCAACTGATTTAAAATGCCAGTTTTGAGCATGTAGGTAGGGCTTGTTGTTGTCCTTTATCCGAAAATTCACAAATGCAGAATGGTTTTATTATGTTTAACGCGCGCGATGAAAACAACGCGTGAAAAGACAGTATAAGTCATTATAATCCGTAATTATGTCCCCACTGGATGCAACGAATGCCTCGTTTATAATGGGTTTCAATGTTTTTGTCTCGTCGCTTTGGCTGGACAGGGCATGGTATGGTAAGGGGCGTAACATTTCCAACACATGCTTGAGGAATTCGGCCAATCAAAACGCACTGAATAGCTGGCCAATCAGAGCACACCTCGCTTTTCAGACCGATGATCTTTGTAAAAATCTATGTGTTTCAGAAAGGCAGGGCATAGAGTATAAATAATAATGTACAGTATGTGGAAATAATGTTTTTTTTAACCTTAAACCGCATAAACATTTCATTACACCAAATACACAAAATAATGTTCTTTTTAGAAACATCATATGACCCCTTTAACCACAAGAGTATTCACACTCAATTCACAGCATCAGCACATCTGCGAACATATATCACCTGATGTGGAATTATGTCAACATAATTTATCCATAATGTGGCTGCATTGTATTTCCAAGGTTGTTCACTCCTCATATAAATGATTTTATCAAAACAACTCTCTTACCCAGAGGGATCTTTAGCTCGGAGTGTGATGTATGTCTGAAACAGCCATGATGTGAGTGTAATTAGCCTTCTCTCAGCTTCCTGTTCAACATCCAGCTTGAGCCAGCCTCTGGGGAGCACTTCATTTGGAGGCACCATAGAACCCGCCTGGGTCCTTGTCCTAAAATACACTTTTCTACTCTCAGAGATAAAGTGTCTCAAGAGTATTTTATTCTGGTGACTGTGGGTCTGAAGTCCCAGGGGGTGAAATCAGAACTTCATGGTGTCTGTCAATGAAACTTTGCAATGCTGAGTATTCTTTTAGTGGTATGTCTAGGGACCTGTCAAATCTACAGAAGAAGAAAAAAAATTTATGTATGTAAATTTGCTCAATGAAATGTAAATGTGATGTCACACAAATGCACAATTTAGGCAAAGAGACTTGCCTTCTAATTTTTCAATTTTATAAGGTCTACAAAAGTCTTGAAATTCCATAGAAAAACAGAAAAGGTACTGGTAATTTATGTCAGGAAATTATCCACAAAATTTTCTTTGACCCTAAAACACAGTGCAATGCATAATTCAAAATACAGGTAAAAACACTTCTGAAAAAAAAGCAATTACAGATGCTTGTGTTGTCAAAACTATAATCGTGATTATCGCATCCAAAAAAAGGTTGTTGTACATATAATATGTCGTGGTCACTGGTATTATTTATAGTATTACACACATGTATATATTTAAGTGTAGATAAATAATACACAAGTGTGTGTGGGTGTGTGTTTTTTATAACAGTTAGATGATATATATATAATTATAGATTTATATCTATATATAGTACCCACCACCAACACATATATATGACAGCACTTCTTCACATTAACATTGGAGTACATTGGAGTCTATTTTTACAGACTTGAGTGTGGAGTGGAGTGTGTTAGTAATAATTTTGTATAAAGGTGGTCATGGGTCAAACTGACTGAATTTTCACACAGATTTTTTTTTTTCTGGAACAAAAATGCTTGTTGGGAAAAAAATGTAAGTTTGGGGAAACAAAACGTATTGCCTAGGAAGTTAACATTAGCCACAACAGTGCTGAGGAACAAGAGATAAACACAAAAGAGAAAGCTAAATTCTACATCTAAACAAAATAAGTGTAGGCGAGAACTGACAAAGAAATGAAAGAAAAATGGATACATATGGGTTAATGAGGAGCTGATCATGTTCATAGATCATGTTCTACTTTTTAACAATAATAAGGCTTTACTAGTATTGGAGAAATTGGAGAAAAAAATCAAACTTACTAGTAGTGCATATTTCACCTGGAAACCACCGTGATTTGTACTTACAGGTATGTATTTTGGGTTTTTGTAAAAGCAAATAACCACAACAACAAGAAGTTCTGCCATTGAATGTAGCACCTCTCTATATTTTTTTTCCGGGGAGAGACCCCAGTGGTAGCAAAGAGTGACTGAATGTAGGTACGTATTTTTAGCAAGGTCCCTGATCATTTTGGTCTGAACCTACAACTGTTGGTGTAGCGCATTTCAGTACAGATTGCATTGAAAAATCTGCTTTACGCTGACAGTTTTACAAAGAAGCTGTTGTTGAAGGATGGGGGAGCATCAACAATATTGCATTTGACAGCTAACTTGCAGTCTGTGAGTAAGCTAAAATATGCTTGGTTAAACTTCAGGAAGTGTAATTTCAGAGTTATATGGTGATTTAGGAGTGTTTCCACCAAACCTATTCCAATAAAATGGCTCGTCAGCCTTTCACACCCAACCTGCATTAATTATGCCGATAGCAATTTGTGAAAATCCCCTTTCCTCATAAGTTGATGAAAGCTGAACGGAAATGTGGATGAAACCCATAGCTTCATTTCCAATGGCCTCTCTAAATTCTTCCAAGTGATATGAAAGTCATCCAATTACTCAGATAATTAAATCTGCAGAGTGGTGACAGTGGAGAGGAGCAGGTGGCCATCATGCCTCAGTGTTATAGAATTCTGCTTGCAGTTAATGAGCACAGAGCAGAGAAGCGCCTTTATCTTCGGATCTCAGGGCTCCATATCAGATGTGATGCATTTACTGTGTCTTAAACCAATTCTCTGATTGAGAAAATAAGATTGAATATTCTAAAGAAACTTAAAGGAACAGGTCAGAAATGAACTAGTTATGATGAGTCATTTAAACAATAAAATGCTGCAATTATTTATGTATCATTGCTGTTCCAAACCTGCATGCTGTTATTTTATTTCATGGAACATCAAAGGACAATTTTTTAAGAATTTTCATGTGGCTCTAACCAGGAATGACAAACAGTCTTGTGGTTTGTTAACACGGAATATGGTCAAAATATGGAATAAACTATCATTTATAAATAGCATCGTGCTGCAAATGCTGTAAAAATGTTACGTTAAAGCACATTGTTTGACTAACCTCCCCCAACCCCAAAGTTCCTTCAAAGAGATCTCATGAGCTTTACAAAATGTTAACCACAAATGAACCAGAGAGGAAGAGAAGAGATTTCAGCCTCAGCTGACTAACCTTATGGTTTCATGAATATAAAATAAGCTTTGCTCAGAGAAATGTCAAACCATAGTCATTAAGATAGTGTCCCTGAACAGTCTATTAGCAACCAAGGCTTTTAGCAATTAAAAGCATATCACTTTATTTAAAGTGAATTAATTAAATGAGGGCTGAATATTAACAGACTAATGGTGTAAATTGGGCAGTGCTTCTCATAGCGGTGATTGGATTATTAACTATTAAGGAATTGTGTAATTAATCAACAACCTAATTTCTCACCAGTTAAGGCTGGATTGTAATTAAATGATGGAATTAGTGCTGCTATACTAAAGATTCTAATGATAATCAATTATTATTTGCATAGAATGCATAAAAATAAGGGACAAGAGAAAAGCAATACATAATATGTTATTCATAAATTTATATTATACAGTTCATTAAACAAAACAACAAAAGTTTTCTCTACTATAAGAAAATATGTACACATTATGCTCACCTTTATGTATCTTTTCATCATGCATTGGCTGACTGAAAAAGCTCATTAGATTACAAAATTGCTAACTTAGGAGGAGCTTCAAATGGTCTATCACTCCAATACTGAATTATTTCCTAAAAGTGCCCTCATCTTCTCAATTAAAACACAATACTGATAATCAGATAACATAATAGTATTGGTGACGAACGGGGCGGGGCCGAGAGCAGTGGGAATGGAGAGAGAGGCCGGTGGAGTAAATGCTAATGCACGACACCTGCGCCACTCACCGGTCTCGAGTCCCACGGAGGAGCTCCGGAAGGATAAAAGGAGGAGTGACAACAGTGTTGGAGGAGAGAGGAACTGGCCTGGATTTTATTTTGTGTTTTGGTTCTGTTTTTGTTTATTTTATTATTAAAGTTTTCTTTTCCCGCCTCCTTCTTCCCGTGACTACAAACGTTGTTACATTGGTGCCGAAACACGAGAGGAAGGAGGGACACGCTGTCAGAGATCCCTAGCCGCTGTGGTGAATCCGCGGTGCCATCGAGCATGGCGGAGCAGTCTGCCGCCATGGAGGCTCGAGGCAGTGGGCTGGAGTGAGTTGCCAGGGGGGCGGACGAACTCGCTGCCGGCCGCCTGGGCTGTGGAGGGATGGCTGCCATCCGTGAGGGAGCGGAGGAGTCACCGCCGTTCACCTGAGGCTGGAGCCTGCTGCCATCCACCATGATGGGGAGGATCAGGGAACGGGGGACTCCTGCCCGCTGCCCGAACCTGGAGGAGCCGTCGCCATCCACCGGGCAGCGGAGGAGTGTCGGGCCGTCCACCGAGGGCTGTCCAGTGCCGCCGCCTGGCATCACGGAAGAGTTTACCCAGCTAGTGAGGGAGAGGGCCGAGCGGCAATGTGTCTGGGAACCGGAACAAGATTTATTTATTTTTTCTCTCTCCCCTCTCTCGTATCTGTCTCTCCTCATCCTTCCATCTCCTTTTCTCTCGCCTCGTCTGTCTGTCCTTACCCCCAGGTAAGCCGCGGCCGCCGTGATCGGCTCCCCCAGAGGGGGGAGGGGGGAGTAGAGCGCAGTCTCATGGGTACCCCCCCGCCTGCGAGGAGCAATGGGGGTATGTGTCGAGAGGGGCAGGGCCGAGAGCCGTGGGAACGGAGCGAGGCCGGTGGAGTAAATGCTAATACGCAACACCTGCGCCACTCACCGGTCTCGAACCCCACGGAGGAGCTCCGGAAGGATAAAAAAAGGAGTGACGACAGTGGTGGACGAGAGAGGACCAGGCCTGGATTTTATTTTGTGTTTTTGGTTCTGTTTGTGACACGAAAGTCGGTACGCGAAGGGCCTGTCGCTGGACATTAAGTGTCCCCAACTAAGCAAGCCAGAGGCAACAGCGGCAAGGAGGGAACCGAAACTCCATCGGTGACGGAATGGAGAAAAAAACCTTGGGAGAAACCAGGCTCAGTCGGGGGGCCAGTTCTCCTCTGGCCAGACGAAACCAGCAGTTCAATTCCAGGCTGCAGCAATGTCACATTGTGCAGAGGACTCAACTGGTTCTTTTGGTCTTGTCCCGGTGGCCGTCTAGGAGACAAGGTCCTCACTGGGGATCTGTCTTTGTGGCTCATAGTTGTCCTGATCTCCGCTGACATTCAAGACTAGAAGTCCTATCTATAGGTGCTGATCCACCATCTGATCTGAATACGTACTGGATCCGGGTGACTGAAGTGACCATCTGATCTGGATACAGACAGGATCTGGTGGCTACGGTGACCTCGGAATAAGAAAGAAACAGACTAATATTAGCGTAGATGACATTCTTCTAACGATGTAGCAAGTACATCGGGTGTTATGGGAAGTGTTCCCGGTTCCAGTTGTCCTAATTAATGCAGCCTAAAAATCCTTTAACGGATTTGAGTATTAGAAATGTGTTATTGTGTTATGTGTAAACCAGGTTAAAGAGAAGGGTCTTTAATCTAGATTTAAACTGACAGAGTGTGTCTGCCTCCCGAACAATGTTAGGTACAGTAGGTTAATCAGAGTTTTCAGAACGCAGTGGATGTGGAGGACTATAATGCAATAAGAGCTCATTCAAATACTGAGTTGTTAAATCATTCAGGGCTTTATAAGTAATTAGCAATATTTTAAAATCTATACAATGTTTAATTGGTAGCCAGTGCAGTGTTGACAGAACGGGCTAATATGGTCATACTTCCTGGTTCTAGTAAGAACTCTAGCTGCTGCATTTTGGACCAGCTGGAGTTTGTTTATTAAGCGTGCAGAACAACCACCCAATAAAGTGTTACAATAATCTAACCTTGAGGTCATGAACGCATTAATTAACATTTCTGCATTTGACATTGACATTGGTCGTAATTTAGATATATTTTTAAGAAAGAAAAATTTGGTTTTACAAATGCTAGAAACATGACATTCAAAGGAAAGATTGCTATCAAACAGCACACCTAAGTTCCTAACTGATGACGAAGAATTGACAGAGCAGCCATCAAGTGTTAGACGGTGTTTTAGGTTATTACATGCAGAGGTTTTTGGTCCGATAATTAACACCTCTGTTTTTTTTCAGAATTTAGCAGTAAGAAATTACTCGTCATCCAGTTTTTTATATCGACTATGCATTCCGTTAGTTTTTCAAATTGGTATGTTTCGCCGGGCTGCGAAGAAATATAGAGATGAGTATCATAATCATAACAATGAAAGCTAAATCCATGTTTCCTGATGATATCTCCCAGGGTAACATGTAAAGCATGAAAAGCAACGGCCCTAGTACTGAGCCTTGAGGTACTCCATACTGCAACTTGTGATCGATATGATACCTCTTCATTCACTGTAAATGTGGTAGATTTTTATTGGTTAAAAGATGAATTGTTCGAGTGTAATCATTAGAAATATAGCCATTTAAATATCTGTTATCTTCCATTTATATCCCTAGATGCCTATGTGGGAAAAGGACTATGTGGCAAAATGTACAGAACTCAGATGAGAAATCTGTACAAACATACGTGGGGGCTTTCTTTAATAACAAGACTAGAAGAGGAGGGGTGTTCTCTCTAGAGACGGTATGCACAAAGGAACCATTCTATTATGGACAAACGCCTTAAAAGTCAGAACGTATAAACAGAAGACAAGATGATATTTGGAGAGTGTTTCGCAGCAGAGCGAGCCATGACTCCGCTGTATTATTGTATTATCATTGATGATGTAATAAGGGTATCACGGGCATCAAAAACAAGACTGCGTGGGTTCTAAGATGCGAAGCAGAAGGACACCACACGAATTGATGGAGGTCAATTAAGTACGATTTGAACCATGCTAATGCGCTTCCATTATTGCCAACAAAGTTTTCTAGTCTATTCAAAAGAATGTTGTGGTCAATAATGTCGAACGCAGCACTAAGACCCAGTAGCACTAATAGAGAAATACAACCAAAGATCGGATCATAAGAGCAAGTCATTTGTAACTCTGATAAGAGCAGTCTCAGTACTATGATACGGTCTAAATCCTGACTGGAAATACTCACAGATACCATTTTTCTCTAAGAAGGAATATAATTGTGAGGATATTACCTTTTCTAATATCTTGGACAGAAAAGGGAGATTCGAGATCGGTCTGTAATTAACTAGTTCTTTTAAAGATTTTAATAACATAGTTACATCTGAGATATGGTATAGATAATAATATATTTGGGAATTTCCTTCATTTAACTGCAGTTCTCACTACCAAAACTTTGCAGTGTGTAGCTGCCCTAAATAAATCAGACATACTGGTAACAAATATGCATGTGATTTGAAATCAATACTTTTTTAGACATAGAGGATCTACCCTTTTTTAGGTAACATAAGCACTATTCACTCATTAGGCAACACTACTGTCATTGTAGAGAAATACCAAAAGTGAACTTGACTTCACACCCCTACTGTATATTAATTCTAACATTATTCTCCATTATTTGTTAATGTTTTCATTAAATAATGAAACTGCTGTTAGAAAATGTACACATTTACACAGTGAATATTTGTTTTTGGCTATATTCATTTTTATACCTTTAAAATTTGTTTTAATTTTTGGAAATTTAAGTTTACTTACAACACTAATCACATCATTGTCATATTTGTATTTTGCATACTGATATGTGACTGATATATTGATACTGATATATTACTGAAATATTGTTCTATATGTAAGAACAAAGTTCAATCTACAACTCTCCTCCTTTAAAATATAGCATTTGATAATATAATGATTGAACTGAATTATTACAAAACAAATACATATTAATTGAAGCCAGGCTGAATGAGTAAACACTGTTATTGCATTCCTGACATCGGTCAGACCCTCGGTCACCTTTTAGATACCAAATACAGACATTACCGTAACATTAATACCAGAATAGATACACAAGTTTTAAGAAAACTATGAATATGTATTGATTATATAATAGAACAGAGGGGATTGAAAATCCAGCCTTCATTACTATAGTCAATAACATTTGTAACAGGGACAAATTAAAATAAATGTTACCAGAATTCTGCAACTGTAGATTTACATATAAGTTATGTTCTGTTATGAGCCTAAATTACAGAAGCCTAAATTATAGACGTTATGTTTATGCTGAAGTATTACTTAATTTAAGGCACAGCTCTATTCCAGTATATTTGGAACCTGGGTAACCTTGATTGCATGTAGTGAGTGGATAAGCTTTTTGTTTTGAAATAACATCTGTAAAAGTGGTGTAAATTGTTTAGTGGATGAATGTTTTAATGTAAATATAACTTGTTTTGTGCATACCATAAACACACATTCCTTCAGCTTTGAGTCAGAGTTTAAGCAAGCTAAGTTTCTTTTTTTATTTCCTCCTCAGGCAAGAAGACCTAGAGCCCAGAGAGGAAGTAAGAGTAGGCAATTTGAGGTTGGGTTCCGTCTTAAAATTTGAGAGTACCTGTTTGGTCAGGTCACAGGGTCTGGTTTGCAGGCTAGGTTTGGACTTCAGCTTAATGCTTGTGGAGACCTCCACCCTGTTGTACTCACACCTGTCATAATGGAGTGCTTTGTGCTGCTGATCTTGACCCACGTCAAATCCTAGACTTCCCGGCTAATGGACTTCAGGCAGTCAAAATCCATGAACAAACCTCACCGACTGTCAGGATCAGTGATCATTGGTGTTCTTCACATGCTCACATGAGGTGCATTCAGTAATGTTTTTTTAATTAAATATGTTTTAATTTAATTTTACATTTAATAGATTGTGATTATTGTTGTTTTATTCATATATATTTAACAATTTACACTACTAATGACTGCCTGTTCATTCATTTATGCAGTCGAATGAAACCAAGACTCTTGTTGAATAGGTAAATTTTTACCACTACTTTTTTTTTTTTTGTACCTTGCAAGCACTGTTATTTCTTTCAAGAGATGCTAATATGGTTGTTTTGAAGTCAGAGGTGGAACTATTCAAGACATTGTCCATGCATATTATTAAACAGTAGATTCATATCATTGATGACCTCTCTTGAAAAATTTAATATCTCCTTTTTGAAGAAGGCACAAGCTGCATTTTCTCAAGAGGTTTCAATCGGTGTGAATACAGGCATCCACAAAGGGATTGTGGTTCACCATTGCTGCACCACCTCTAACAGGAAGGACCTACAACTAGTAGTTAAGACTGCACAGCATATATTGGGTTCAGTAGTGATTGATAGTCTCCACTTTTGGCCTATCTGCCCCTTTTCTTTCTGTGAAAATGATTCGGCATGTTCATTCCAGAATCACTAGCGTAAAGCCCTGCCCCCTCCTTTCAATCAGGAGTCTTCGAGCATGAGAGAGAATTTTTTAAACATTTCTGTGTACATTATGCATATTATGGGTACTTTTTACTTTAAAGGGTCAGATGAGGCAATTGGCATTCTTTTCTCTTTGTAGTGTTACAAGTTCTTGGTGCATAAAAAGATCTGTAAAGTTGCAAAGACTAAGTCTCAAATCCAAAGAGATATTCTTATAAAAGTTAAGACTTGTCCACGCACTCCTAAAACGCCTCGTTCTAACACGCCCCAACATACCTACGTCGCTATGTGGGAAGATTTGCAAAACGCCACCCAAATGTTCACGCAAAAAAAGAAGGCGTAAATTTTATTCTCGCTGTAGTATTGTTGTTTTGGTGTTTTGTTGTAGTTACGCCAGGTCGTCAAGTGCTGTGTGATTCGTTGTGAAAGCGAAAAATACTTTGTTCGGCCTTCCAAAAGAGGACGACATCTGCTTTGTCATGCCTGGAGATGATCCTGGAAGAGTAGACTACAATGCGGCTGTTCTGACTCACAGACTGTAAATAAGTTTTTTTATATTTAAAGAGTTTTTATATTTTATATATTTAAAGAAATTTTTTTGGGCAGTGTAGAGTAGCGCTTATTGTTTGTCATTCTCCGATCACAAATGCAGACATGGTTATATGTTTACACGGCGCGAGCAACGCAACGCGTTAAAAAGACAGTATGAGTCATTAATAAACCACTAATATGTCCCAACTGGATGCAACAAATGCTTTGTTTATAATGGGTTTTATTGTTTTTGAATCATCGCTCTGGCCTGACAGGGCTTCATCACAGTATGGTAAGGGGCGTAACGTTTCTGTCACATGCTTGAGGTATTCGGCAAATCACAATGCTCGTTTTAGCTGGCCAATCAGAGCACACCTCCGTTTTCAGACCGATGAGCTTTGTAAAAAATTGAAGCGTTTCAGAAAGGCGGGGCATAGAGAGAAACAATAATGTACAGTATGTGGAAAATAATGTGTTTTTTTAACCTTAAACCGCATAAACACATTTCATTACACCAAATACTGTACTTTTTAGCAGCATAATATGACCCCTTTAAGAAAATGGACACCGCTTAGATTTTTCACCTTAAAATCAATTTCAAGTATCATGTTTCTTCTTTTTCAGTTAAGAATAAAAACCTCCTTCCAACCATTGTCAAAATATGTTCAAAATCACTGATGTGTGAGCAAGTGTTTGTAGCCTAACCCAACATTGATACATGCTTTTTCTTTTTTTCTTTTTTTTTGCTGAATTTGTATTGTACGATGCTATTACAAATGTGGGGCAGTCGTGGCTTAATGGACAGAGAGTCGGACTTGTAACCCAAAGGTAGTGGGTTTAAATCTCAAGTCCGGCAGGGATTGTAGGTGGGGGGAGTGAATAAACAGCGCTCTCTCCACCTTCAATACCACGAGTGTGGTGAGACCCTTGAGCAAGGCACCGATCCCTCAACTGTTTCCCAGGTGCTGCAGCAATGTGGCTGCCCACTGCTTCGTGTGTGTGTTCACTGCTGTGTGCGTGCACACTTTGGATGGGTTAAATGCAGAGCACAAATTCTGAGTATGGGTCACCATACTTGGCCACACTTCACTTTATTTTTATTTATTTTCACTTTAACCTATTTAATACGGTAATGTGAAGCTTACTTATTATTTTTACAGTAACACTTTACAATAAGGTCTCATTTGCTAATGCATTAATATGATCTAACAAAGAGCAATATATTTTATAGCATTTAATAACTATTGTTAGTTAATAAAAAATATATATATATGCTCATGTTAGTGCACAGTGTATTAGCTAATGTTAACAGATACATCTTTTGATCTTGAAAAAAACCAGAATAGTATGTGTTGAGATTGCCATTGGTTAAGAATAATAAATGCTGTAGAAGTGGAAAGGAAAGGAAAGGAAAGGAAAGGACGTGGTGTGCGGCCAAGTATCGTGTCCCACACTCGGAATTGGAGCTCTGCATTTAACCCATCTTAGTGCACACACACAGCAGTTAGCAGTGAACAAGCACACACACACACACAGAGTAGTGGACCATTTTTCGCTGCAGTGCCCGGGGAGCAGTTAGGGGTTCGGTGCCTTGCTCAAGGGTCTCACCTCTGTCGTGGTATTGAGGGTGGAAGAGAGCGCTGGTCATTCACTCCCCCCACCAACAATCCCTGCTGGCACCGAGACTCAAACCCGCTGTCACAAATCCTGTCCATAGTCTTCCGTCTACTCATCACCAGAGGTCGCTCTTCCATTACATTGACTCTCTCACTACACAGACTGTTACACGTCACCACGGACTACATTTACTAGCTATGGAGGCCGTCTGTGAACTCTCTGCCTGTCCTGTAATGGCTATGGAGGCCGTCTGTGAACTCTCTGCCTGTCCTGGAACAGCTATGGAGGTTGCCTCTAAACTCTCGGCCTGTCCTGTAACAGGTGTGGAGGCCGTCTGTGAACTCCCTGTTTGTTCTGTCACGGCTACGGAGGTCATTTATGAACTTTTGTTCTGCTCTGAACCGGCAGAGGAGGCCATCTCTGGACTCTCGTCCTGTTCGGAACCAGCCATGGGGGTTGATTGTGAACTGTCTATCCGTATAGTTTCAACTAATGTGTCTGATTTTGAACTATCAGTCAATGAGTTAAATAATGAAACCCATGAATCTTTTTCTGAATTATCTGTCTGTCCACTAATTCCAAGTAATATGTCTGATTAACCTTCTGTCGGTCCTGTTTCAGTCAATGAGTCTGATTTTGAAACATCTGTCTGTCCAGTTTCAATTAATGGATCTGAGTGTGAATTGTCTGCATGTCCAGTTTCAGTCACTGAAATGTCTACCAGTCCAGTTTCAGTTAATACACCCAATTTTGAACTGTCAGTCTATCCCATATCAACCCATGAATCTGTTTGTGAATTGTTTTCCAGTCCAGTTTCAGTCAATTAGCCAGATTTGGAACTGTCGGCCTGTCCATTCTCAGTCAGTGAGCCAGTTTTATGAACTGTCTGCCTGTTCAGTTGTCATCAGGAAAACTATTGATTAACTTTTGTGCCTGCCTGTCCTTGATGCCGTTGTAGCGTCTGCGTAGAATCATGCATAATCTTTGGGGTTTTATGGTTTAAGAGACCCTTTTAGCTTTTGACAGTTGCATATAAATTACAGTTCTGGTCAGAGACTTTACGTTTGTATAGGGGTTTTAAATTGCCAAATGGTTCCTCGCCGTCAAGGAGATTCTAACCAGCCCCACCATCATCTCCCCCATCTGACTTCAAACACGGTCCCAAAGAGCTGTAAATGACCCCGATGGGCCTGGCTGGCCAAGTAAACTAACACACACACACACACACACACAAATACACACACACATAAAGACTGTTACTCTATTATACTCTACAAATATATCTGGTATATTGCATGTGTTGTTTGTACGTATCCCTATTAGATTAGCTGAGTTACCACTCGTTATTTGTATTAGTTAAAGCCCTAAAACACTTATATTCAGGTGTAGGTATGTTATCTTTTGTTCATATATTCAAATTGTTTGTTTCTTTCTTGGTATCAATATTATCTGCTCTTCATTCCTCGGACAATGAGGTACAGTATGTGATTGTGAAACGCATCATACGATTTGTACTATATTTTGGGTTAAAACTACAGAAATTCCAGACCTGCCATAAAACATGCAAATGAGCCATAAACAAGAGACAAAGAAAGCTTCTCCCGCTCAAAAATTCATGCCTCTGATTGGCCAGTCCACACAGAATAGGAACCATCAAAAGCGATTAGCCCGAAATAATCATTGCTCAGAAACTCTTCTTCGTTTGAGACAACACCTTTCCAAGACTCTCAAGATCTTCCTCTTGAGTTTTATTTTCCGGCAGTTTTTATCTTCAAGTAACGTTAGTCGCTGTGGACTTTTCCTTCTTCAGAAGAACCAGAAGTAAAAACTTCCAGCTGACTCCTCACGAACTCATCAAAAGACCTCCGTTATCTACCGCATCCGGACTCTTCTTCAGCAATCGAAACCAATGCAAGTAACCGCTTACAATTATTTAGATGCGTGTTACGTTTCAGTCCCTTTTTAAGATGATTTTTGGATTTTCTGATGATTTTCAAAGGTTGTGGTTAAGTGATGTGAAATACAGCCATTCTCTTCTATTCTCTCTCTTTTCCTTACTTTGTTTCATTCTGTGTATATATGTTTTAGTTAGTTATATGTTAGATATAGTTTCATTTATTAAATCCCTTATATTCACAACGGATTGTCTCTGTTTGCTGCTCACAATTCGAAGTCAATGAATGTGTGAACCCTTGATACATTTGCTAAATTACTGCTAGCACTGCACAAAGAAGGACAGTTATTCTTCCTCGGCCAGGAAAATAATATTTCCTTGAACTGATTATATTGTCTGCTCGGTGGACGGACAGATCAAATAATTGTAATATTGATTCTGCTACAGTTAATTCGAAGATATAATCTAAATATTTATTATGAATCATAACCAGTTATAATTCGTCATAAATATTTCCCTTTTTAGAGCTAATAAATAATAAAAACCCTACACCGTGAATGCACTGCCTCTCTCTTGTATCTCAGTTTTCTCTAGGTCCCAGTCTCTGCCAGGGGTCCCTGATCCGTCTGGTCTGTCGTGGTCGTCTTCAGTCCCACTTTTGTGGTCGTCCGTCTTGTCTGCTCCAGCCTGGTGGTCTTCTACTCTCTATGCTCCACCATGGTGGTTTTCTGCTCCGCCTGCTCCTCCGTGGTGGTCTTCTGCTCCATCTACTTCACTGTGGTGGGCTTCTGCTCTGTCCGCTCCACCGTGGTGGTCTTCCGCTCGTCTGTCCGGCTCTGGTGGTCTTATGCTCCTTCATGGTGGTCTTCTGTCCTGCTCTGGTGGTCTTCTGCTCCGCCATGGAGGTCTTCTGCTCCGTCTGCTCCGCCCTGGCTCCCTGCTCTGACAGCTCCGCCCTGGTTTCCTGCTCTGACAGCTCCACCCTGGCATCCTGCTCTGCTGGCACTGCCTCAGTCCCCTGTCCCTCCATCTCTCCCCCTGTTCTGCCTCCGCTCCACCACCCTCCTGGATGGTATTGTGTTGGGAGCATCTGGAAGCCACTCCTTGGGGGGGGGGGGCTATGTCACGAATCCAATCCATGAATTTCCATCCACTTGCCACCAGAGGTTGCTCTTCCATTAAATTGACTCTCTCACTACACAGACTGTTAAATGTCACCACGGACTACATTTCTCATGCTCCACTTCACTGATTACACTCTCTCACCTGCAACCAATGACACACACTATATAACACCCACTCACATCCTTCTCATCACAGAGTATTGTTAGCATTTATTTCTCTCCTAGCGATAGCAACTTTACAGAGCCAGTTTCCTGTCCTAGTGTCTAGTTCCCAGTTCCTAGTTATAGACTAGCCCAGTCATATCTAGTTTTGCCTGATTGTCTGTTTCCTGATCTCCTGCCTGCCTTGGATTTATCTCTCGTCTTGTCGTTTGGACTCTCTCTGTTTGTGGATTACCTGTTTGCCTTGCGCTCTGGATTACGTTCACCGTTGTTTGACCCACGTCTGTTTACCGGACTACTCTTTTGTCTTATTCTCGATATACCTGTGTGCCATTGTCGGACCCTTGCCTGTTTCATGACCATGCCTTTAAATAAAGCTTTGCAAATGGATCCACACGCCTCTTGTCTTCGTAAACACCGCAATCTGTTGGGTACAATTCCAACCTTGAACCTTTAGTTATGAGAGATGCTTCATAATAGTTCATGTTAAATAATGTAGTTACTTCTGCACTGCTTGTTGAGGAATGTCTGTTGTTGTGTTCTGAAGACCTTTGTAGAAAACATGCGCAAACACTCAATACATTACAATATATACACCAAAAAAATTGCATGTACTCTTTTTATGTTCACTAATACTAATTAGGAAACTTGTGTGCCTTATTAAATACCATATAATTTGTTCATTTATTTAATGGTTCACCTAGAAATTAACACCCATTTGTTCCAAACCTGTATTAATTCCTTTCTTCTTTTGAACACAGAAGAAGATATTTTAAACAATATTGGTAACCAAACAGTTTATAGTAGCTATAGTATTTTGTTCCATAGTATTGTAGTCAATGGCTACTGTTAACTGAAAAATACTTATTTTGCTCAACAGAAGAAATAAACTTGTGCAAGTTCGGAACAACTTGAGGGTGAGTAAAAGATGACAGAATTTTCAGTTTTGGCTATCCCTTAAATATACAAGTTTTTTTGTTTTTTTTAAATATATCATCTTATAATCCAAGTGAATGAGTAGATTTTTTTCATTTTCTTTTTGTTTCAGTACCCTTGTTTTGTGGCACAGAGGTGGCATAAATGTATTTACACAGGAATCATGATTGCAGGATTATTAACTGCTCAAAAGCTGATTATTCATGCATGTACAATGCCTTGCTCTGATTGTCATGACAACTAGGTTTACAGTGCCTTTGAGAGAAAATATCATGGTCTTTGAAGTGAGCCTAAACATATTCTCTCGGACACCATACGAGAAAAGGCAGATATTCATTACACTATGTTTACTACACTCTTAAAAATAAAGGTGCTTCAAAAGGTTCTTCAAGCAGATGCATAGAAGAAACCGTTTGATCCACAAAGAACCATTCAGTCAAAGGTTCTTTAAAGAACCATGTCTTTCTTACCTTTTTATAATCTGAAGAACCTTCTTTTGCCCCAAAGAACCTTTTGTGAAACAGAAAGTTTCTTCAGATGTTAAAGGTTCTTTATGGAACCATTTAGACAAAAAGGTTCTTCTATGCAATCGTGAAGAACCTTTATTTTTAAGAGTGTCTGAGTAACCTTATTATCTAGTTAGTGGCATAGCATCATAAATTCCATTTTTTACCACTTTCCTATTGCTGTTAATATTACATGGCTTTAATTATTTAATTATTTTTTATCTATAAAGCATGGTGCTCCTGTGAAGAGCCTGCCTATTACAACATTTTATTAAGTACACCAATTAATTTGCATATTTTGTCTCTTATAGATAGATATTTCTGATGTATTTGCATTTTCTGTTTGATGCTTCCTGCAGGTTTAGACATTTTCCAACAAGTAGATGAAGAATACAGTGAAGCTTTATTGTCATCTAAAAATATTGGGTATTTTGTGATCTTATTATCATGCTAAAATATTTTTGAATGCAATCATTCAAACAATCAATCAATAACATTATATTGGATATTGGTAAAGTTTTTGCAACTTATTTAACTGTTTCAAAGCAAAAACACTTTCCCTGAACAGCTCAAAAGACACACCAAGCAATTTCCTTGAAATCTGAAAATAACATTTATGCAGCAAATGTACTGCTCTTTTCATTCTTCCAGAGTAGACTCTTACAGAAGAGAACCTTAAAAAAGTGGTTGAAAATACCTCAAGGACCATACTGTCAAACAGAACGTGATGAATCATAATTCCTTTTTTTTTCAATGAATGTATCAGAAAATAAGTCTTCATCTAAAGCCACTACGTTAAAATAATAACATACCGCTATGCGACATTAGACTATGCTTTAGAAACTAAACAAAATAGAGTTTCTGCCAAATCGGCCTTGCATGCTGCAAAAAAGTGATAACCTTCAGTTGTTACTTTAAAGATAAGTTTTTTGGTAGCACTTTATTTTACAGTCCTGTTCCACATGTACATACAATGTAATTATTATAGTGATTACAATAACTGGGTACTAACCTTGAACATACCCCTAACCCATGTTGTTGTCTTAAATTACCAAGTAATTTCTTAGGTAAGTACATTATAAGTACTTGTAAGTACATGTAATGTCAAATAAAGTGCAATTGATATTTCTGCCTGATTTAACCCATTTAAAGTAGTTTTTGGTGGTGTAAATTATTGCATTTAGGGATATTAAGATTTGATTTTTGATGATTTAGGGATATTAAGTAGACATTAAGCATAAAACCTGATGTTACCATTTAGGTTAACATTTTTATGCTTTATTGTGCATGGTCTTAATGTTATGAGTGCATATTGCTTTGGCTTTGAAAATGTTATTGCTGAGGCAATTTAATGGGGTTTGCAGTGGTATCAATTTAAAATTGCCTAAAATTGTAATGATTTTTTACATACAGCAGAGCTGTGAAATGAATGTGGATAGCATTCTTTGGAATCTTGACAAATGTGTGCACAGTTTATGACACTGTTGAGATGTATGAGATTATTAGGATATTTTTCTCAAGAGAAACATCTGAGAAACAGGAAACCCAAACATATCTTATGCAAATATCTTTGTAATTGGTGAAGTGCTCCGGTCCTTTAACATATTGTGCATTGTGGCCTCTCCATGAATCATAAATCCTCATCTTGGCAGGCATTTACAAATTCCAATGGATTCATTTGGATCATATCCATCATTAGCATAGTTCAAAACATACTCTATGGTTTGGAGACTTCACTACCTTTCAGTGTAGCAGCAAAAGCGGTAACCATGGTTACAACTGATCAGGCGAGGCTTCTTATCCAGCCTACAAAAGCAGGTGGACTGAAAAATGCCGCTGCTCTACCGAGAAACAGCCGTGTCCCTAGTCCTGTCAGAATCCACATGACTGTTCATTTGTCATTCATAATAAGCAAGCCATCAAATCTTGAGGCTTTTTTCCACTAGGACTTTCTTAAGTGGATAATGAGTTTTCTTAATCTTTTTAGCTGTTGCTTAATTATACAGAGTGTGTGTCATTAAAACACCCAATGGAAACTAGGCAATTGAGTTAAAAACCAAAGGGAATCTATGGATTCTGCCATTTTTATTGAATGCTGAAATCCATCACCTCTAACCAATTTTAGCCTCCATATGTTGTCCATAGCACATTTCAAAAGAAATTAAGGTTAATGGCATCACACAGGCATTCTTTATTTTATTTACCAGTAAATTATAACTGTTGTATTTACTTCTGTTTCATTAAGCTTTGTGCCAAACATATTGCCTTGACTTTTGCAAATATTTACTATATGGCTCTGCCAGTATTTTCACATTTTACCAGTCAGTTTCCATGACCAGTGAACCTGTGCTCAAAAAATGTCATAGTACTCATTGCCGCACCAAAGAAGGTCAAAGATGGAGAAATACATTCTTCTTTGCCTATTGATCTTGGAGGACGGAAAGAAAAGAAGAAAAAGGGATGTTCTGTGATCATTTGACCCACAGACACAACAGATATCTGCCATTTACCTCCTACCCCTCTGCTCGTTGTCCCTTCTATATTGTACACGTCTCTTGCAGTCTATCCTGCTCGATGGTGACAAATGCTATACACTTTGTACAAATATCATAAACTATTGTTAAATCATGCTGACATCCTGCTGACAAAAATGTTAGATTGACGGTGCATTCCAAACGGGATATATCGCCCTCCGAAGGGCACTTAGGAGTGAAAACAATCATGGCCGCCATATTGAAGGGTCGTTCCAAACCGAAGTGCTCAAAACTGCCCACTTCAAAGGGCCCTTCGGAATGAAGGATTTCTAAGGGTAAAACTGATGGACACTTGCGGCTCCCATGATCCTTTGCGCAGATTCTTTGCATGATGACGGCGCCTCCGTGTGGGCACGTGAGAAGGGCACTTCAAGAAACAGTTGTTTTGTCCCCTACACCCTTCAACCCTTCAACCCTTCAACCCTTCAACCCTTCGAAGCTCTCACTCCGGAGGGTAAACCCTTTGAAGAGATTAGGGCATAGGGATGAGCCCATCCGAATGGAACGCAGGGTGTATCTCCACACCAGGAAAATTGGAACTCTTACTATTAACTATGACTTTTGCCTCAATAAACTCCCAGTTTGCTGCTTATTAATAGTTAGTATTTAGAGTTAGTAAGGTAGTTTTTAAGTTAAGGTTTGGGGTAGGAATAATTTATCTAAAATATGGTTATGTGCTTTATGAGTACTAATAAACAGCCAAAATTCAAGTTAAAAAAACCAGTTAAACTAGTTAATAGTGAGAACTGGTCCCTAAACTAAAGGGTTACCACATACATATAATTTTTGTTTTGATTATATGCATTAACTTTCTGCTCAAGCCGAGAAAATGATTCATGTCTTATGAGTCAGGCCTTTTATTTGAACCAAATAACATGACACACTGAATATTTCAGTTTTAAGACCCAAGTGTTATTTGCGAGGTAAAATTGCAAGGCATGCATTTCAATTATTCACTCTTACCACAAAACGCGAACAGCCAGAGAAATTTCAATGCAATGTACACTAGTACTTTCCTGCTCTGCTAATCACATAATAGAAATCTTAAGTCACTCAATTTACCCCAATGAATGAGCCAAGCTCAAAATGTCTGCACTTCTTGTCAAGCGGCCACTGAAAGCGATGAATTATCCATATTGCAACTGTAGTTTCACACAAAAGCCATTATAATTCTGTAGTGGTGGCGACTGACATGGATTTTTGAAGATCTGTAGAGAGGTTCTTCAGGAGCAACTCTAAACTCTTAGTTTTAAATGGAGGTAATCTATGGATCAGATAAAAAAACTCTGTGCACGTTTCCTCACAGTGGGAGACACAGTAATGTATTCCATTGAGCTGGAGGGAACCTTTTCATGTGAGGGGGCAAATCATATGGTTATTATTCAGTGTTTGGACATGTAAAGTGGTTCCCAAGGGGTGTGGGTGGGGGGATAAGAAATAGTACTAGCAGAGTTTTGAGCAAATATGGAAGCATTTAATGTACTGTAATGGAGTATCGGGTCTTCAAGTTCATTGTGAAAATGATGAAAAACTATAGTCGCTAAGCAAATCGAATCAACTCTGCAAATTCACAGAGAAAGAAAACTGCAATAGCCTTTGAACCCTAGTCATAATGGCCACATAAAATCAACCATTTTAAATGAGAACTCTGGTGCTGCTAAAACTTCTTATGCATCAGCAACTTACTATTACTACTTTCCTGCGGTTTTGATCAGCTGTCTAGAAATACCAGCTGAGGAACTCAAAGTTACAGTGCACAGTTCAATGAGAAGTCAGAAATACTGTGCGTATATAGTGTGTATGACCTTTTGTCAGCACAAACGAACGTTTCTCATATATTCTTTTAAAGGTTAAGGGTAGTGATACTGCCCTTCAAATACAATGCAGCTCTACAAAAGAAGCCAAGGAGCAATTAAACAGCAAGAGTGACACATTTCGTTTGAAATGTACACAGCCCAATGTGGTTTTGATGCTGAGACTAACATACTCATGTATTTTAGTGCTAGTAGGTATTGAGTCAGTACGATTTCGAGTCTAATGCAAAATCAGGCAAACTCCAACTTGCATTTTGAAATGATGAACACAATTTTATGTCAAACCTGTGTTGATGTGTTTCCAGTTGAAACAGGAAGTTGGGACATATTTAAGATTTAAAGCCTGTTTACTCCAAGAACGATAACTATAACAATTATTTTATTACCGTATTGATCCGAATATAAGACAATGTTTTTTTCTTGGAAATACATCTGAAAAAACGCGGTCGTCTTATATTCAGGGTCTAGACTTTGACATGTCAATAATACACCCACAACAATAGGTGGCGCCAACTACGCAGTGGAAAACCGAGTGTGCATGACATCCCCCCCCCGTTTATGTATGCGTGTTGTAAAGATCGCGAGTAAAAACAAAAGAAAAAGAAAACCTTACAGCTGCATGAGTCGTGACTGTCACATTAGCCTGATGGCACCAAACTCCCTTTGTGATTTTAAAAGTAAGACAGTACCCAGATTTGAAGACTACAGTAAGATTTAACTTCTACTGTTAATAAGATTTTGGTAGGCTACTATTAGATGGATAGCCTAAATATCCTAATTCAGATGGACTACCTGTTTTGTTTTTTTAATGGTATATCAAAGTGTATATTTTTTTTATGTGATTGTTGGTACATTTTACCAGTTTTTACCATACTTTCAAAACAAAAATTAAAATAGGAAAAATATACAATATGAAAATAATTGAAGACAAAAAATGTTTTTTACTGAGAAAAAAACAAGATTTGTTTTTTAAAAAAGCCTTTTTCCAAAAGTTACATCTGTGAAAAGGGGGGTCGTCTTATAATCAGGGTCGTCTTATATTCGGGCCAATACAGTATTGTCACCAACATTCTATTTTTACTGTTCATCTGCTATTTGGAAATGGATTCTAATGATATTGTTCTTCTGTGTCATTATCATTGCAGTTGTAGTATGGACTCTACTATTCTTTTAAATCAAAGTATTTTACATGGTTACAATTTCGTATGAATTTGTACAATGTGATTTGTATGCAAATATAGGTTTTTTTAGAAGAAAGTATGAAGGTACACTCCAAACCCCACCCTTAAATCTGTACAAATTCATGTGAATTGCCCACCAGTTTTGAGAAATCTAAAATAGTTATGAATTGAGTGTTTTGGCAAAGACGAGAGATGAGAGTTGAGTGTTTGCTACCATGACTTGCTACTTGCTAATGTGGTCTTAAGGAGGGAACACTTCCATAACAGTGAGAATTGTGCAGCTGCAACTGGGCTTGTCAATGCTCTGAATGAAGACCAAGAGTTTATACAGTATACTCATTCTTATGAATGAGAGAAAGTCCAACATTTCATTGGTGATTTCAAATATGACATTTAATCGTAAGCTTGGTGAACAGCTTTGGAGATTTTGACATTTCCCTTTCAAGATATAGAGCTCTACTTCCATGACTGAAAGAGATGCCCAAGAATTTCAAAGATGGCCACCGGGTGAAATGTCTTGCCTTGAAGGGACTTTAGAAAATGAAGATAAGGAGCAAAGACTGTGCAATGAGTTGTGTTGACAGAGTTTGGTAATTCAGAGAAGAGGCCCAACTTACGGATGTCACAGAGTTCATTCATAAAGAACAACACATGTCATTCGTGCACATCCGAGCATATGCACACTTTGTTCAGAGCAGCAACAATGTAATTAAGGTGTTTACATGTCTGTTTATTGTGATTAAAAGCACCATATACACCACATGGTTCTGCGATTATGAGCTCACATTTTTAAATAACATTTTTCAAATCCGGGACATGAACTGATCCATAAATGTTGTTTACACAACATCTCAGGTTGGCCCAGTGTGCATGTGCAGTCCTAAGCATGTAACTTAGGACAGTGACTGTTTCTATGCCAACCAGAGCTTCTATGAATTAATTATAAAGTATATTAGTGCCCACCCACTTCTTGAGTGGCGTTTGCTCCAGAATAATTTTAAAACATCGTTGTTAAAGGGTTATACACAATGAACCAAGCCAACAGCTACAAGGCAAATCACAAAATTACAAACTTTTTGGTAACACTTTATTTCAATAGTCCACTTTAGACATTCTATTAACAGTAAGTAACTTTGCAACTACAGGCACTAGTCGTTCTTAGAGTATTAGTAACTAGCTGCTTAAATATTTCTAACACTGCTTTGTCATAACATTACTACCCTAAACTACCCTACCCTACTCGGTAGACTTTAGACATGTAGTTGCAAATTAATGAGATAGTTGACATGTAGTTACAAAGTTACTTACAGTTAGTAGAATGTCTAAACTGGATTATCGAAATAAAGTGTAACCAACTTTTTTTGTCTTTCCAAAAAGACAAGACTTAGATTTATAAAGAGAAAAAAATGTCAAGAATCATTGCAAGTGACAAATCGATTTAACATAAAACTATTAGTTGAAAGTTTTGATCATATCTATTGAAAATGTATTTTAAGTTTATTGCAAAATATGCATAAATATACAAATATGTATAAAGGATTTTGACAGCATAGCAAGACTGAGTTGATTACCTCATATACACGGTGCATCACTGGCCATTCCCTGCAAACTCTTTTGGCTTCATTTACTTATCGGGACTCTCCGATTGGTGGAATTTTCTGTACATTTTCATGGGTGATGTAGTTTTTCGTCATGAATTCAGCTGTTAAACACGCCTATTTTAAAAATGAGTTCAACCTCAGAACTCACAGTAGGTCTGTGGTTGAACCCAATGTAGGTTTTATGAGGTTTTTATCATTAAACATCAATTTCCAAAGTTTTTACTTTCAGAATCTGACTGTTACACTCTATTGGTGAGTGGCTGTTTTATTTAGAAGGCGGGGCTTGTCACTCTATACAAAGTAACTGCTTGTGAAAAGGTAAAGGAAGTTGAAACATTTGAAACCCTGAATCATTGGCAAGCCTGAACATTTACACGAATGGTGTAAATTCTGAATCTGAACTACAAACTGAACTTTGATCTGTATGTTTAAATTTGTTGGCTGCAGTACAAGTAATTACCGTTTACGCCAGTAAAAGTCAAACTGACTTTTACACTTCACTCACAAGCATATATACTTGTAAGCATCGTCAAGCCTCATAGGTATAATTATCTGCTGGAGTTCTGAACATGTTTCCATTTAGTCAAAGGACTTAAAGGAAATCACAACTGCCACTAGAGATGGGTAAAATGGATTACTCTCTGTGCTCAAATACAGCTTGTTCACAAAGCAGGATGCTCAATAAAAGCAGTGGAATATCGAGCACCTGGAATGAGGGTAAAACTGCAGTGTGGAAGTGGATGGAAATGTGACGGTATAATGCACTACTGCCCCCTGCTGTTTCTGTCTTCAAAACAGTATCTGGCAACAACATCCAATTAAACTGAAGATGAGGCTGGAATGAAGAAAGGTCTTCGGAGACGATTGTAATCAGCACAAGGACGGGAAACATAGTACTTTTTTAAGTTTGTCTGGAGTTTACTAAGAAGATCAGAAGAAAAAAAGTGCATTACAAAAAATTATCACACAAACAGATTCATAAATGGTGTTTTATTCATTACAAAACCATAGCTGTGGAAAGAATCATTTTCAAAATTTAAGATGTCTTATTTGTTAGTTTAGAACAGTGGTTCCCAACCCTGGTCCTGGAGGCACCCCAACACTGCACATTTTGCATGTCTCCTTTCTCTGACACACCAATTTCAGGTCTCTACTAATGAGCTGATGATCTGAATCAGGTGTGTTTGATTAAGGAGACATGCAAAACATGCAGTGTTGGGGTGCCTCGAGGACCAGGGTTGGGAACCACTGGTTTAGAAAGCCGCACACTCCAACTAATTTTAGGATGATTCTAACAAAACCTGTCAACAACATGTCCGGTCATTTAACTAAAGTAAAGTATAATTTTTTTTTTTACAATTAAACGATTTAAATACAAAAGCACCACTTAAAAATGTGTCTGCAAGAACATTTTAAGTCCTTATTAGGGGTGGGTCAAATTATCATTTTGTGAAAAATGATCATGATATTGCAAGTACTGTAAATAAATGTTTTATGTACAGTACTACAATAATAAAAATATAATGAGAAATAGCAAGAACAATTAGATTTACAAATAAAATCAAAAGTAAATGCCCAGGCACTTCACAGGAATAACAGTTTGGGGTAAAATGTGATATTTCATCATGAAAATAATGTCACAATGCAGCTACAAATAGAACTCTGTTCGCAAATCAAGAGTTTTATTTCTTTTGATTTTTCATGAGACACTGACAGATGTGTGGTGGTGTGTGGATGTGTGGAGCTTGTGGTGTGAAGTCGCTTTTTGACTAACTAAAATAAAAACGCCCTTGAAGTGGCCACTGGAAGGCCATACCCATTCATTTAAGGATGCTGTGTGATAGCTATCCAGTCTCGGTTCCTCTTGATTGAGTCTCATAATGCACTGCTACCTGGTGAGTGTGAGGAGCTCAATTTACACTCAACCAGTATGTGTTTCGGAAAACAGTTTTGGCGCAGGTGGCTAGGAGACAATACCTCCACTGTGATGCCTGGGAGTGTACAGGTAATGAAATGGCCTGATTATTTAACATGCAGATTTATGCATGCTGTAATTAATTTGCCATTACTCCTTGATTGATGTCCCTGTGTGTTTTGAAACAGACATCAGGCTATAATTACTCCCCATGTTGTGCTCCCTCCATTATTTCGTTACAATAAACAGATGCTAATTTTACCACAGCAAACAAGTAATTGTCCCGCTCAATAATTGGGTAAAACAGTGACTGTGTGCCATTTGCTTGGGGAGCATTCAAACTCGCACTTTATTTGTCGGTTTCATTTAATTTTACTAAAATCTTCCATTCAAAGGTAAGACATCTAGTCCCAACACAAGGTAATACTATGCATCACAATGACTGCGG
Organism: Sinocyclocheilus anophthalmus; assembly: GCA_018155175.1. Taxonomy (NCBI): domain Eukaryota; kingdom Metazoa; phylum Chordata; class Actinopteri; order Cypriniformes; family Cyprinidae; genus Sinocyclocheilus; species Sinocyclocheilus anophthalmus. The sequence goes on from JADLZN010010895.1 coordinate 35,323, forward strand.
TAGTGCTTTCAGTCTCTTTATTTAGATGGCAAACCCACTATACTTTTCTCATCCGCTTCTTTGGCCGCTGAGTGAAAGGGGATGTGCCCATGAGAGAATCTGGTGAATGGGACATGTAACTTCCTTCTGAACCTCCAGGAGATGGAGGGATGCCAGCCTCACTTATGGTGGACATGGGGCCCTCTTCAAAGACGTCGCTGCCCAGAACCCCATGACCTGATACCTGGCCCTCCTCACTGTCCTGAGGTTCCATTTTGACCTGGGCTAAATGCCACAAGGGAGAGCTGTTCCCTGCTGCTCCTATTGAAGAAAAAAAATAATAATAATATGGATTATTACAAAGTTTCTGAATTATGCTTGTATTTAATTCTGGCCATTATGAAAATCCTTGCTCTTTCCCTTAATGGACAAGCCCAACCGACCACTTGAAATAAAACAGACTAGCTGTACTAAGCTTTCTTTTGAGCAAAATATCACAGTGGAGATTGTTAAACCTACATGTTTGCTGTTGTTTTCAAATTATCAAGCCTTTTATATCAGAACAGAGAGCAAAAGTGCATGGTTGCCAGATTGGTAAGATTAATTAAAACACAGGGCACAAAATGCATCCATTTACGTGAAAAGCTGATTGAGGGATTTAAACTCTTGACCTCCGGCAAACTCAAGCTTCAAAGCTTGTGGAGGCTTGTTAACGATCAAAGATAATGCACATTTCAAATAAATATGAAATGTTTTTTATGAAATGTTTTTTTTAAATATCACAGACGATTATGCTTAATTGAATGAGAGAAGAAATCGTGATCACGATTAAAATACAATTTATCATGTAGCCCTAGAAAGGATTGCTTGCAAAATAGAACTGTTCATTAATGGACCATTAAATAATATCAACAGATAAAACATTTGATTTTAATAATGTATTTGTAAATGCTGGGATTAACATTAACTAAGACTAATAAATGCTTTATTAGAATTTTTCATTGTTCATATTTACTAATGCACTTAACAAATGTTACCATATAGAACCTTATTGTAAATTGTACCAGTATTTTTAAGATAATGATATCAAAAAGACAGCAAAAACTAATACTAGCCTAACTAATGCAAATGAAAAGATCTAACGCAATTATTAAAGAATTAAACATTTAGGAATAAAATTAAAAATAAAGATACGACAAACAAAAAGACAACAGAACAAAGATAAAAAAGCCCTTGCAGTTCAAATGTAAAGTAATCAAATATCAATTAAAACACTACTTAATCTTCACTGTATGAGTTAAAACACTGACTCTTATTCAATCTATTGCATTTATTCAGACATGAGAGCTGTAACGGGGCTGACGAGACGTGAGACGTGTGGATCCATCTGCATGCTTTATTTAAAGAGACGTGGTAAACAGGCAGGGTCGAACAATGGCAAACAGGTATATGGCGGGCAAAACACAAGAATAGTCCTAGGGCTAGCGTAGTTCACCGTTCGGGCAGACAGAATCACAGTTGCGAGACAGAGTGAAAATCCCGGAAAACTTGCAAAGGCAACAAGAACACCCGGAGACCGAAAGGGGTACAGTCTAAAACACTACTCAGCAGAAAGGTGTTTAGAGATGGGTGTTATATAGTTATGCGGTGATTAGAAAACACAGCTGTTTCAATGAGTGCAATCAGTTGCAGTGTGCAATCTGGCAAAAATGAGTGATAATTCATCTCGGTCTATGCCACAGTTTGGGTGTTTGACGAGAGTCAATGTAATGGAAAGGGTGACCTCTGGTTGTGAATAAACGGAAGTCCATGGACCGAATTCGTGACAAGAGCAGAGCAGTTTTCTTTTTTTTCTTTGCGTCACACTTTAGAAATACATGCACAGATCTAATATATTAATATTCATGTTTGCATTCACTTTACGACAACCAACTGTGTTTACATGAACACTTGTAGTGAGTTGAGTTCTCTTTCACACCTTATTGCATTAATGCATTTATGCATTAGTGTATAGTCTTCCAATCCAATGGAACAAACCAAAGCTTTAACCAAACAGATCACACAGAGGTGTATAGCAGACATTTTGCCAAAGATAAAGATAGAACATAGCTTAAAATTCAAACCAGAGATGGTTAAATGAGTCTATAGGATGAACACAATAAATTGAAGCTGTATAGATAAGAATATTATTAATGAGTGAAATACACTGGTAATAATAAGAAGGCCAGCAGTGGACTGCTGCATGCTAGATGTAAAACATAACTGATTTATTATTCAGGAACATCTGCAAATTTTAGCAAATTCGAGATGATGGCTTTATGCTTGACCGCCCTAAAATAACTCTCTGTATGTAGATGTATGATGTTTTAAATTTTTTTTTTTTTTAGCATTTCAACTGGGCTTTATTGAGCACTAATAAGGGTCCTTCACAACTGAATGAGGTACCTGATGTGTGAGGGGAATGTCCCTCTTCCAGTCCTCCAGCCAGTCTTTCATTGGATGTGCCCAGAACACCGATGGGAAGGGCTTGGTCACCTGAGGCCAGATCCGCTTCTGGCTCCTCGCTCAAAGGGAACGCAATGTCACTCACTGGCTCCTCTTTAACCTTCAAAGGTTTGGAATCCTCCAGAGCTTTTTCTGGATTCACGAGTCTCTCATACTCTTCTGAGAGCTCCTTACTGACCTACAGACAAAAGACGACACTAGTCAGTCAATGCCATCACAATGTAAAATAAAAGGAACACATACAGTCCTGTAGGTACTGAAGCTGGCATAACATTGGAAATCTCTCACCTGCAGCATGTAGCTGTGGTAATCTTTAATGCGGACCTGCCAGAAGCGCTGCAGAGCCAGGACGCTGCCGATGCCCACCTCATGAAATACCTGTTCCACCACATCAGGGAAGGGTGTAGAGCCCTGGCAGGCCTCCCTGTCAACAGCCACGCGCAGCAACTTGGTGATCCGCAGGTAATGTTCGTGGGCCAGGTCAGTCAAAGTCTCCAGCACGCTCTCATTCGCTGACTCGAATCCAACGTGAGCGAGCACTGTGGCGACCGACTGGTACAGAAGCTGGCGGCAGGACAGCCAGCTCAACTCAGTGACTGGCTCACCTTTACCTCTAAAATGAGGGAGATGTGGAAAAATTGAAAAAAAAAGTGAAAAACAGGGATCACAGGACAATAAAGTGTGGCGTTTTCTTTATAAATTTAAATTGCATTTCAAACGTTCAGGTTTAAATTTATAGGCTATATCTGATGATTCTGTATCTAGAGAAAAGGTTCATCGAGACAAATTTAAATGTTGGCTTCACAAATCCTTACATTTTAAAAATCTTTGAAGTTCAAGGTTAATATAGGCCTTACAGACAGACAAAGGTCAATGTATAAGGGTGTGTGAACAATAAAAACAATTAAAAAGAATCGAATCTAGCTAAATGAGTCTAAAATGTAATGTTGTGGAACCATCAAGTAAAAAGTAATGTTGTATTTTATAAAAATGGAATTACTATTTAAATGAAAGAAAGAAACTGAAATAACCTGATTTTTTTTTCATGTTTTTACCCCCCCTAGAATAAAATTCTGCATAAAACTTCATTTTTTTTTCAAGAATGTCTTTCTTTAAAGAGTTTTTTTTTTTCATTTCACTAGATATTAAGACATCTGTACATTATTTTTTCTTTTAATTTATTCTCCCATAAAATATCAAAATCAATTTTTAATTCAGAAATTGAAAACATTCTGTTCCTAGAAGAGGTGTATTCAGGTCACTGTATGTATAATTGGAATTGTCAAGGATTTTTTAAATACAAATTAATAGACAGGACAAACAATGACCGAGATGCATGATGATCTATTGACATACTTGTAGAAGTCGCTCTCTGGGTCACTATGACGTAGTTGGAATGGCTGTCGAGGAGCTTTACTATCCAGTGGAAGCAGATCATCAGGTACAGTTGGTGTGGCAGGCCGGGGAGGTAGAGCATCCCCATCCTCAGGTTTCAAGACACCCTGGGCATCTAATAATGTGGACAGGGGTTGCTGGCCTTGCTGGGCAGCAGCAATGAGACCCCGGAGACGACGAGCATGCTGGCTCAGCTGCACAGTGTGGATCGTGAGGCTGCAGGGCTCAGAGGGGATATCAAGCATAGTGGTGGGACGTGGACGCTGTGCAGAAGGTTGGTGCAAGGGAGGGTCCTGCATCTCCACCTGGCGGAACTCACGCTGCAGGAGGTCAAAAGAACTGCGGCCCGAGGGAGCCGAAGCCACTGGGAGCTCGCCCCAATAACGCATCATCTTCACACAGTGCGGTCACTCAATGTTTCTTTTGACAGTGGTACAATCTGAAAACCATAGAATAGACTGTTCAAACTGACATTTCTATGAAAAATATCTCCTGTCACCTGATGCACATGTAGTAGTTATGAATTCTCAACTCAAATATCAAAACCCACACCCACGCCTACAGTGGGACAAATATACCATAATATGTAAAATTATGTTATATGATATGTGGGTGGGTGTGTGTGTGTGTGTGCGTTATTGACAATACTAACAGGTATTTTATACATCTCGGACTGTTTCACTGCCTTTATACTGATTAAAATTGTAAAAAAGAATTAATACTATCTACAAAAATGAGATGGCAATTCTAATGAAATCAATGAGAATAACAATTACAAACAAGCTCAAAAGTAAAGCAAAAAATAGAATGGCCCCTAAAATATGACTCAATGTGATTTCTTTATGCACATTATAATTTTGAAAGACTTCACGAGATTTCATTTCAATACTTGTCCACTTCTTGGTTGAAACGTACTAACATACTATAATATGCACATTAAAACGTATATTTTATTTTTTACAAACGTTCATGCTTTTATGTATTTATAGACTTAAATCTGAACGTATACATTCACACTACACAATATAAGACGCCCTGCGATGTCCAATGTTTAACGTGTCACTCATAAAGCATAATCACCATCATAATTATCATAACAAATCGGTTAGTTTAAGTTACCTTTTTGAGTAGATGATCATAAAGGCGAATAATACTAAAATAAAGCAATATGTATCATTTCGACAAAACGACGTATAAACTACGAGCGGCTGTGTGGTACAACACTGAAATATTTCCGTGGAAAATGTAAATAGTTCCTAGTGGAGATAAGATATAAAGATTTTAAAATGTTAAAACCACTATATACAATGCAAATAATTACTATGCATCCATATTGAAATATGTTTATACATTTATTGATATAAATTAAATAAGATCTATCTATATTACAAATTCTAGACTACAGGATCGGAATCATTAAAGTGTTACACCAAACACACCATATCGTGGAGTGAACGCATGATGGAGTCTGAATGCAGCGAACAGGTAGAAAATAATCACACTGAAATGGAAACAGAGAAGAGCTCGTTCCCTGAGAACGGTCAAAGCAGTGATACTAAACAGCACATCACCAGCACTAATGAAGACACGGATGATCCTTTTAAGAAACCGGGTATTTGTGTGGCTCCATCTCTCACTGTGAAGAAATCAGGAGGGTTAAACTCAAGCAAGAAACTCGCAGAGGAATTAAACAGCAGCAGACCAGAGACTAAAGACACAGATCTTGATACTAAACACAAGCAGCCATCTGCAAAACCCACAGACCCGTCCGATCATCCATCAACCGAGAGATCAGAGGCACAGAAGGTCCAGCCCAAACCAAAAGACATCCAACCCAAGATCCATGCCAAGCTGCCCTCGGCGGGTAATTTTGCTCCGCTCCCGTACACCGAGCCCCCGTGGGGATCTGTCCCTGACATCAGCTACTCGTTTCAGCTGCTAAAAAACGGGGCGATCCTAGATACGGTCCCGCTGACCCAGAGAAGTTACTTTGTGGTGGGTCGGTTGCCGGTGTGTGATGTGTCTCTGGAGCATCCGTCCATCTCCCGCTATCACGCCGTGGTGCAGTACCGGGGCAGAGCTGGGCAGGACGGAGTCTTAGGAGAGGAGAAGGGCTTCTATGCCTATGATCTGGGGAGCACTCATGGGACTTTTGTGAATAAGAACAAAATACCCCCTAAAACATACATAAGGCTACGAGTGGGACATGTTCTGAAGTTTGGAGGAAGCACAAGACTCTTTATTTTGCAGGTATGTATTTATTAAGTGTGCAACATTTAGTAGCACATATTTACGATCACGTTACTACCTTATACAGGTGCATCTCAATAAATTGGAATGTCGTGGAAAAAAAGGTCATTTATTTCAGTAATTCAACTCAAAATTGTGAAAATCGTGTATTAAATAAATTCAATGCACACAGACGGAAGCAGTTTAAGTCTTGGTTTTTTAATTGTGATGATTTTGGCTCACATTTGAACAAAAACCCACCAATTCACTATCTCAACAAATAGAATATGGTGACATGCAAATCAGCTAATCAACTCAAAACACCTGCAAAGGTTTCCTGAGCCTTCAAAATGGTCTCTCAGTTTGGTTCACTAGGCTACACAATCATGGGGAAGACTGCTGATCTGACAGTTGTCCAGAAGACAATCATTGACACCCTCCACAAAGAGGGTAAGCCACAAACATTAATTGCAAAAGAAGCTGAGGTTCACAGAGTGATGTATCCAAGCATGTTAACAGAAAGTTTAGTGGAAGTAAAAAGTGTGGAAGAAAAGATGCACAACCAACCGAGAGAAGTGCAGCCTTATGAGGATTGTCAAGCAGAATTGATTCAAGAATTTGAGTGAACTTTACTAGGAATGGACTGAGGCTGGGGTCAAGAAATCAAGAGCCACCACACACAGACGTGTCAAGGAATTTGGCTACAGTTGTTGTATTCCTCTTGTTAAGCCACTCCTGAACCACAGACAACATCAGAGGCGTCTTACCTGGGCTAAGGAGAAGAAGAACTGTACTGTTGCCCAGTGGTCCAAAGACCTCTTTTCAGATGAAAGCAAGTTTTGTATTTCATTTGGAAAACAAGGTCCTAGAGTCTGGAGGAAGGGCGGAGAAGTTCATAGCCAAGTTGCTTGAAGTCCAGTGTTAAGTTGCCACAGTCTGTGATGATTTGGGGTGCAATTGTCACGAGCTGGTGTTGGTCCATTGTGTTTTTTGAAACCAACGTCACTGCACCCGTTTACAAATAAATTTCGGAGCACTTCATGCTTCCTTCTGCTGAAAAGCTTTATGCAGATGCTGATTTCATTTTCCAGCAGGAATTAGCACCTGCCCACACTGCCAAAAGCAACTTGGTTAAATGACCATGGTGTTGGTGTGCTTGACTGGCCAGCAAACTCACCAGACCTGAACCCCTATAGAGAATCTATGGGGTATTGTCAAAAGAAAATGAGAAACAAGAGACCAAAAAATGCAGATTAGCTGAAGGCCACTGTCAAAGAAACATGGGCTTCCATACCACCTCAACAGTGCCACAAAATGATCACCTCCATGCCACACCGAACTGAGGCAGTAATTAAAGAAAAAGGAGACCCTACCAAGTATTGAGTACATTTACACTAAATGAACATACTTTCCAGAAGGCCAACAATTCAAAAAATGTTTTTTTTATTGGTCTTATGAAGTATTATAATTTGTTGAGATAGTGAATTGGTGGGTTTTCCAAAATCATCACAATTAAAAGAACCGAATACTTAAACTACTTCAGTCTGTGTACATATAATTTATTTAATACACGCGTTTCACAATTTGAGTTGAATTACTGAAATAAATGAACTTTTCCACGACATTCTAATTTATTGAGATGCACCTGTAGAAATCACTGAAATAGATTCTGAAGAATTTTACAATAAAATAAATACATACAGACATACATACATACTCCTACATAAACCGTATAACAATGTTCAACTATTGTTGAAGTGATGTTTGTCTAGTTTGATGTATACCATGATACTAAATGATTACCATGTTCATGCACCATGGTTTTGCAAATGTACTTGTCCATAAAACATGGTACCGTTTGTGACTTTAATAGTTGTAGTAACAATGATATTTCACCAGAAACTGTGGTTACCAATTCAAAGTTACCAAAACAGTTTTCACTCGTTGCTGCTAGTAAATTTCACAATTACAATGAGACAGCAAGTAACATATTCAACATATATTACATATATAGTAACATATATATTTTTTTCTTCTTCTCTTTTGTAAAATAATCCAGTAGTTTTATTTACAACTTACAACTTAAAAAATATATATATCTTTTACTGTGTTGTCCAGACCAGACCTAAATTAGACCTTGTAAATAGATTTAACTCATGCTCTTCAGTATTATTGCTTGAGCTAGCTTTGATTATACCAGATTCCCTCTTTTCTCAGGGTCCAGAGTTTGATGAAGAAGCAGAATCTGAACTGACGGTGACAGAGCTCAGAGAGCGTGCTAGAAAACAGAGAGAGCTGGAGAAGAGGATGATGGGTGACGGCTCGGATGAGGAGGAAGAGAAAGAGGACAGTGAAGCCAGTGCTACAACGAGAAGCTCCTCAGAAGATACTGGCTGCTCTTGGGGAATGGGTAACAAAGACAAAAATGATCCTCAATCCTTTGGGCCTCATTTAAATGAAAGTGACGTGACATGTGGCCAAGTATGGTGCCCCATACTAGGAATTCGTGCTCTGCATTTATCCCATCCTAAGTGCACACACACAACAGTGAACACACACACACCGTGAACACACACCCTGAGCAGTGGGCAGCCATTTATGCTGTGGCGCCCGGGGAGCAGTTGGGGGTTCGGTGCCTTGCTCAAGGGCACCTCAGTCATGGTATTGAAGGTGGAAGAGAGCGCTGTACATTAACTCCCCCCACCCACAATCCCTGCCGGTACGAGACTCAAACCCGCAACCTTTGGGTTACGAGTCCGACTCTCTAACCATTAGGCCACGACTTCCCCAAATTTTTTTCGATTTACGTTTCGTAACAACGTACAACAGAAAATTGGGCGTACGGTCGTTTCAACGCAAAACTTGGAATTTATCAATATGGACGTGAGCGGTGGCTACGTGAAATCGGACGTATGGTTTCAGCCGTGAACACAAGTTTTGAGTTACCAAACTTGCGCGCCAGCATCGGAACTACGGTGGAGAAAGTAGAATGGGACAGCATTGTGTTCTGTGGTTATTTTCCTGTTACTGTCAACCGAAGGCTCATTAGTTCAGCAATTCATCATAAAACTAAAATGCCGTCAACCAAACATAAAAGTTACACTGTTTATTTGAAAAGGTCCGCTGTAAAGCCCAAACAAACATTTTTGCGCATGTGAAGGATTTTACACGGATATTAGAACATGAGTGTAGTATAAAGCCTTGTTTAGGCTACATAATGAATAATATTTAAGCAACCAAATCTTACTAATATGGCAAAAATGGAAACATTTGGTTTCTTGTGGTATGAGACCGGCTCGTGAGCCCAATGCAAGTTCAACCCCCCCCCCACCCCCCCCCCCCCCCCCCCCCCCCCCCTGTTTTGCTTGACATTTGTATGTGTGCCACTATAGCCTAATTTTGTTTATTTTATAATTTAAATATATAATTTGATAACTACGTATTCATTCTTGTTTTGTTCTGATACTGTTCATTAAAAAGATTGTGCAAAGTGAAGGAAATAGGCTATACTGTTTATATTTAGCGTACCAGTATTTTAATATACATATAAATGACATAAATTAATGTAGCCTAATTGTTTGCAATTACAAGGTTAGCGGGTAATTTTGGAGTAAGATCAATTTCTCTTTCACAAGATTACTATCTTGTTTTGGCCGGGTTTCGTTTCTCCGTGTCGTAAACTCTAGGGGCGAGGCTTCTAAACCGGGGTGTTTTTAGGGGTGTGATATTCAAATGACGATTGTTTTCTGCCAGCAAATTTATCAACGTGCGATCATTCGTATGATGAGATTGGCGGCATACGAATGTTTCATGAATCACACGTGAACTCTGTCGTAAGTTGATTTGTGCGGATCTGCACTCGTTTCTACGTTAGATTGGTAAATGAGGCCCATTGTATCTACCTAATCTCAGTGAATTTACACATTGTTTTGTTTTTTTAGATGAAGAGGCAGTGCCAGAAGAGGATGAGAATGAGGAGAATCCGTTTGCCACAGAATTTCAAGAGGATCAGGAAGCAGCATACTTAAAAGATCCTAAAAAGGCATTACAGGGCTTTTATGACAGAGAAGGTAACCTAACTTGATTCAAATGAAGATACAGAATCATGAAATCCTGATTTCTTTACCACGCAAACATGTTATTTTAACTGTTTATTTTCATTTCAGGAGAAGAACTAGAGTTTGAGTATGAAGAACAAGGCCAAGGTACCTGGCTCTGCAGAATTAAGTAAGCACTTAGTTTCTGTTTGCAATCAAACCACATTTGCACCTTTCTTTATTTTTAGCAGTTTAACACCAGCTACCAAAATTGGAATGATTGGTGGCAAAATTGTCTACTAAAATGCACAGACAGGTTGATCTTGCATTGTGAACATTACTTATGAAAAAGTATACAGGTGATTTTGGTGACATTTACATAGAAGTTGGAATTTGAAAATATTGTGTTTGATATCGGTGTCTTTTAGGTTGCCAGTGGATGATGCTATGGGCAGGCAGTTGGTGGCTGAAGTGACCCACTCAGGAAAAAAGAAAGAAGCAGCCATCCAGTGCTGCTTAGAGGCCTGCCGCATTCTGGAGGCCCGTGGTCTTCTGCGACAGGAGGCAGGTAGGTAGACATCAAACCGTCAATACCAAAAGCTTTATTGACAGATTTATGACTGGAGCTGTCAGATTTAAACCCTTTACAAAAATCACCATGTTCATTTTTGTTTTGTTTTTTGCCTTTTTATTTCCGAAATAAAATATAAAATTACAAAAAACAAACAAACATAAATAAATCTTTGATGTTGTATTTTGGGTGGAATTTTTGTAACAGTAAGTGATTGGATTTTAGAAGTTTGTTGGTTTTAAATTGCTAGTTTTTTTCTATAATAATGTTTTGTTATTTATAATAAAGTCAGTGTTATTTGTGGTAATTGTCTTTAAGAACCTGTAATAATGCTGACAGGTCAATTAAATATGGGAAAATTATTTTCTTATGTATTTATTTTTTTGCAGGTATTTATATTCCTCTTACAAGCATTCTGGTTTTGTCTCTTTACAGTGTCCCGCAAACGCAAGAAGAAGAACTGGGAAGATGAAGATTTTTATGACAGTGATGATGACGCATTCCTTGACCGGACAGGAGCGGTGGAGAAGAAGCGGACTGAACGCATGAAGAAGGCTGGAAAGATTCAGGAGCGTCCTGATACGTATGAATCACTGGTACGCAACCAGCATCATATTTCCTGTGTGTGCTGTACCTGGTATTGATGGAATATGTATTCTTTCCTAGCTAGCCAAACTGGCTGAGGTTGAAAAAGAGCTGGCTTACACTGAGAAAAGGCTCAGTTCTTCTGGGAAAGGTACGGTGCTGAAAGTCTCTCGGTGCTGAAAGTCTTTTTTTATATTTCCCTCCATATTTCATCACGTGTAAGGTTACACTTCATGTTTGTTGTCCTCCTTCAGGAGTCTCCAGTTCTTCGACAGAGGACCCTCTAGATGCTTTCATGAGTGTTGTACGCAGCGAGACGGCTCTGGGTGGAGTGGAGAGAAAGAAGCTACATTTACATGTAGCCGAGTTGAAGAAGGAAGGTCAGAGACTACACAAGTTAGCAGACCTGGCCAAACCCACCCAGCTGCCTTCATTACAGCCCAGCAGGTGAGCTCAGTGTTCCCTCCAGATAAGCTTAGAAACTGATTTACGACGGGTTTAAAAACATGTGCACAGTTGATAATGTACAAAAGTTATGATTTCTAATTGACTACTGCAGTCTGTTGAAGATTTCTGTGTCTCTCATCAACATGCATGATTTCACAGACCTGGTTTTGCAGTTTAAATGATTCAATTTCTTTTTTGGCATAAATCTGTAAAGCAGTGGGTTTGTGATCATGATATAAATATCGTGTGAATAAATTCAGATGATGTGTCCTTTCCCGAGAGTTTAGCTCAGCCAGTCACTTAAAGGGATAGTTCACCCAAAAATTAAAATTCGCCCATTCTTATTAGCCATCCTAGGCGTATAAGACTTCCTTCTTTCAGATGAATCCAATCGGAGTTATATTAAAAATTGTCTTTGATCTTCCAAGCTGTTTAATGGAAGTCAGCGGGTGTTGCAGTTCATCAGTCCAAAAGAAGTGAAATAAAGCGAATCCATCCATAATAAAAAGTGCCTCACACAGCTCCGGGGGGGGAACAAAGGCCTCCTGTAGCGAATCGATAAATTTTTGTAAGAAAAATATTCATATTCAAAACGTAATATTCACTTTAATCTAGCTTGCACCAACAGTTGTACATGGAAGCAGCTCCGGGAGGATGACGTATGAGGTCTGTGGTGTGCATGCGCCGGTGAGGCCCACCACGAAAGTATCATGAAACAAAGTTTGGTTTACAGAAGGCAAAGTTTCTTACTTTAGCCCAAAGCGGGAAAACTAGTCTGGTGGCTTATATGAATCCTCCGACTTCTTCTTTACAAATCCCGGTTTGTATCTAATTAAGTGACCGGGGTTTGAAGCTCCCTGCGCTTCCGAGTCGATGCACTTCAGAGCGCCGCACATGCTCAAGCTCCTCGTTCTCAGCCGGAGCTGTCGTGTACAACAGTGTGACACAAGTCCAGTTAAATTATTACGTTTTAAATATGGATATCTTTCTTACAAAATTGCATCGATTCACTACAGGAGGCCTTTTTTTTTCATCCCCCGGAGCCATGTGAGGCACTTTTTATTATGGATGGATGCGCTTTATTTCACTTCTTTTGGACTGATGCACTGCAACACCCGCTGACTGCCATTAAACAGCATGGAAGGTCAAACTCAATTTTTAATATAACTCCGATTGGATTCATCTGAAAGAAGAAAGTTAAATACACCTAGGATGCCTTGAGGGTGAGTAATTCATGGGCTAATTTTCATTTTTGGGTGAACTAACCCTTTAAGATGAGACATTAATTATGTATGTAGGTTGTTTGTAGGGCCCTGCAATTTCTGTGATGCAGGTAACAAAGATGGAACCATGGAATCCAGTCATAAAAATGAATTTATATAACTTTATAATGTGAAATATCATGGAATTGGGATGAATAAATCAAAAATACCACAGAGTGTAAAAAAAAATGGATGACATGACACACGTCCTCTTTCTTCCACTGTTGAAAAGTAAAGCCAAAACGTCCCAAGATGATCTTCCAGTGGGTCATTAATTGTTCATTATTGTTTAAGAAATATCACAATTTAAATTAATTGGATTTCCATCATTTTTTTATATTAAATTTAAATAAAACAGAATGCAGAAAAATTTAAATAGACAACACTGAATTTCTGGGGGAAAAAAAGAAAAGGCATTTCAAAGGTCACTAATTTTAATAAATTCTTACATTGTTAAAGTTTTGTAGATTCAACTGATTGCCTTAAGTTGATTATTGAAAACTGAATCCAGGAAAAATTTAAACTGAAGAAGAAGAATTATTTTTTTTAAATGGGCCTAAATGTGTGATTTAATGTGTTTTGGTTTTTAAATACAGGTCTAGTAGTCAGTCCACGGACGCTGAGAAACCCAAGTTATCTCTCCCTATGTTTGGAGCCATGAAAGGAGGGAGTAAATTCAAACTGAAGACTGGAACAATAGGAGTGAGTCTTTTTAAATTTATGTAGGAATAATATATATAATATGTAATATATATGTCATTAGGCACTGTAATGAGTTCTCTCTCTCTCTTTTCACACATAAGATGTGCAGACGCTTACCACCAAAGCGAACCCAATCTGCCTCCTGAGCTCTCAACAGGAAAGAAATGTCCCTCTAGGTGGTGAGGAAGAGGAAGAAGAAGCGGAGGAAGAAAAAAGCACACGAAGACCGAGGATGCCGGTCACAGCATGGTGATATGGAGGTTGTTCCGTCTGCAGGACGACCAGCTCAGAACAAGCCATGCAGACAGAGATGAAACTCAGACACACTGCCTAAGGTTAGACATTCCAACATAATAACCACTGCCTAAAAGTGCTGGGGAGGGGCTGGAGGATAGGGGGGGGGGGGGGGGGGGTTGATACAATATTCCCAGAGTAGTGTAATTCTATTTCTGATCACAAGACGTCAGTGTTGTGCTACACAGAGTCTAATTTTACTTAACTACCACTTTGAACAAAAAATCATCCATAATATTAGCCTGCAATCATATTTTCTCAAATATTTATTTGTGTCTAGCTAAAGGAGACCATGAGGACCAGCCTGCTAAGATAGCTAAGAAGTCTCCCCATCTTCAAGATAAAAGTGCCTCTCGTCCAAAAGGTAGAATCACAGATTCTGTGTGTATGGTTTCATCTATTCTGTGGCATAACTTCTTTGAAATGTGAAGTGTGACGGTCTTAAAACATGTTTCTTCCATTAGTCCTGCTTCTATCTTTACCTTTAAGTGGATAAAGGCAGTGACAAATGTCTGATGCACTTTGTTTTGTTCACTTTGTTGATTCATATCCCAACAGAAGAAATTGACAACGGTGTCTCAAATGTTCCAAAGACAAATACAAAGAAGAAAATGATTGGCCCAAGCAGGGTAAGTATTGTAGTAGTAAATAATTATGCATGTGCAAAATTATGCACATTATGCAACAGTATAGGTGCGCAAGATAATTCATTAATGCGCCCTCTGTAACTCAAGTGATTAGTTAATACAAACGCCTTGCATCTTACCTTTAGAGTCGGCCCAGCCTCACCGGAATCGCACAATAATTAACACACAAATAAACTGAATATACCATGCGATAGAAACACCATTTAGAACACAAGAAATCACAAAATTAAGTTTGTTAGTTTATTAACTTATAAAACTACTGATATACTATTCTAAATTAAGACAAAGTATTTAGATATTTTAACGAGATATGTCCAAAGCAAATATGATTAATTACATGGTAGCTCTGCTAGCTAGAACACTTTTTGGATACAAAAAGCAAAATAGTAATATTGTATTAATATTTCAAATTATCACTGTTTGTACAAGATCACACTACTAGGTAGAACACTTGTGTGATCCTTGAGTGTGTAAATACTTTTTGGGATCACTGTATGGATCTGAACATGTAGAATTTGTCTGTAACTTACAGTAAGGTTCTAGAATTAGTTTTCATATGATATTTAGACATTTCTACCTTTATTTCTAGCCTCCTGTGACCATGTCTAAGCAGTACCCAGAAGATGACCCCGACTACTGCGTTTGGGTTCCTCCATCGGGTAAATAGCTGCCTCTCTTCACCCCTGATGATTGTGATATAATTAAGTCCTGCCTGTACTGTTAAACAAAAACCCTAAACAACTGCTTGTTTCTTTGCGCAGTTAGAAATATGCATCAAAAATCAAGCATTCTTGGCACTGCACCCTTTAATCTCAATTTACAGGCTTTCACTGAATGCTAAACATCATATTAGCTTTTGATCTTAGGACACTTCAATCACAGTTCTGACATTTCTGGGGATTAGAGAAGTTGCTTTATGGGAAAACACATTGATTCCAAGCCAAGGAATTTATTTTAAAGTCAGGAGGTTATTATAAGATAAGGTTCTCTGTTTCTTAGGGGGAAAAAAAGAGAGAGCGAGATCCAGTTTCTGCCAGAATCCATTTTTGTCGGGATGGTGCTTAAGTTGTAATCATGTTAAGCCAACAAATGACCCTCGTTACTATACTGTATTAGCCATATGGCTATCTATGACTTTATCAAAAGATAAAGACATAATGCATTCTTTAATCTGCTTTGAAAGATTTTTTGCTCAATGTAGACTACTGCTCAAAAGCTTGGGGTCAGGAAGATTTATTCATGTATTTATTAAAGAAATGCATCATTTTATTCAGCAAGGATGTATTACGTTTATCAAAAGGGACTGTTTATCTAAGTATCCTAAAAATGTATCACAGATTCCACACAAATATTAAGCAAATATTTCTTGAGCACCAAATCAGCATATTAGAATGATTTCTAATGGATCATCTGAATCAGAAGACTGGACGAATGGCTGCTGAAAATTCAGCGTTGCATCACAGGAATAAATGACTTTTTAATATAAATAAATTTTTGTAAAATTGTAATATTTCACAATCACACTCTTTTACAGCATATTTAATTAAATAAATGCAGCATAGGTGACCCTGAGGCTTGTTTCAAATATATAAAATTACCCCAAACTTTTAAATGGTAGAGACTTTCAGATTATTAGAGACTTTAGACATTATTAAATTATTGCCCATTACCCACAATTCTTTTTGTGACGCCATAGCATTATCGATGACAGAATGAAGAATATTCAAATTTTATTGAAATGTATGATCTGTCCTCTTTAGATGTTGTCTTGCAAATTCATTGCTGGCTAATCCATTTGTATATGAATATCTAACCATAAAAATGGAACCTTAGGAAATGTCCCTGCTGCAGGAAAAGTGATTATCGTGAAATCCTTCTCATTATGAAAGTCAAATAAATGCTTTGTAATTGCCATTTCATGTTGTCATTAACCAGAAAAGTTTACCAGGTGAAACAAAGAGACCATTTTATCCCGTGTGTCTGTTTTGAACAGGTCAGAGCGGTGATGGTCGGACACATCTGAACGATAAATATGGATACTGAATACAGAAATGAAAGACCATCCTCTCTGGATCAGGAAAGGAATCAGCCCAAACGTTCATCTTAGCACTTGGAGTGGACATATATATCATTTTTTTCCCATCTTCATTTCCAAACAGTGAACTTTTTGACAGACCACTCTAGCACTTGTTAGTGGAAACTGTTTGGTCCTGTGACTGAGTTTCACTTCCCTTTGCCCTGTTTTCATTCAAACACATCCATTTTCAACACCTGGTCGGAGACCAAGAATTTTGGAGTGGAGGTAGCTTAAGGTTGGGGAAAAGATTATTCTATTTCCAGGGTTGTTTTCATGGGCAAACTATAATTTCTTCATATTTTGGAGTTTCTGTTTTGCTGCTTATTCAATTCGAAATGTATTCCATTTGATGTTATATTTTCCTCAAATACATCATGCCACTGTAATGTCAGTCCATTTATGTTTAAGCACTTCTGTTGTTGACAAATCTCTACCCACAGCTTGCTGTTCTGGGATCATTTTAACAGGCTTAAGCAAGCTCATTGACCACTCAATCCGCTGTTCTGGGTTCATTCTCGGAACAACGGCGGACTCCCTCCTCAGTTTGGCTGAGTGGCCACGCTGCGTATGGCGAGAGCTCCTGTTGGACGCGCTTCTGTTGACTGCTAACGATGCCTCCTTAGAGTGAGGCGGCTTTACCAGCCATCTGGACACTTGCTTGGCATTCTAGATTTGGAGCAAGCTGTTAATGAATCAGTCTGTGTGTGTGTGTTTGCAAGAAAGGGAATGAGAGTGAGCTCCGTGTACATTATTTATGTGCGTATTCACTTCTCTTGATATTAATGAAGAGTGACTCAGTGTTGGTGATGTGCGAGCTTGTGTGTGTTGGCGTCTCCGAGGATGGATTAGGCCCCCCACATTCACTACTACGCACTGGTCTCTCTGTTTATCCAACCCTTTTAGTGCTTTTGAATTCTCCATTGTTTGGAGAGCATGATTAGTCGCATACAAAATGTGTATTTTGTTACTTGTATTTTGTAAAAAATAAACATGTACGCTGTGTCTCATCGATTTGGGGTCTTGTGTTGAGTGTTTGGGGTATTTTAAGTTATAACCCTATAAAGCCTACTTTATCATATTTGCTAAGTACATTTCTATTGCTTCTAAATTATCAACATGATCAAAACTACATGCCTTCTGTCATCTGATTGATATACGTTTTTAGCAAGTAAAAAGCCCTTTAGAGTAATTCTAAAAATGTTCCTCTTCAGGTCGTGGTACATGTGTTTTCTTTTCTTTTTTTCTCCTGTCAAACCTTTTCTGATTTTTATAAAGTGAATTAAAAATAATAATTTACATGGTATGTAATATTGTTACAAGCTTGTTCATTTAAGAAAAAAAAAAGTTTTATTTGATATTATATTATATTTATTTTAATTATTTTAAAACAACATGTTTCAAGCAAATTTAAGAATGTTCAGGCATGTCTTATGAGACACTCAGTTAACCCCCAGATACTTGATGAAATGAAGTTATTCAATGTACTACATTATCTCTTATTAGCTATTCTTGATAAAATAATACATTTTATATATATATTATACACAGAATATGCAAAAAAAACGCCCTCTAAACACTAGCGTTGATCTATTCTAGTCTATCGGTTTGTTATTATATAAGTAAAAATGTCTGGGTTTAAAGCTAACAGGACTTGTTATAACACTTGCAAATCTGCCTCTTTTGGATTTTGAGTGTTCATCATTTGTAAGTCGCTTTGGATAAAAGCATCTGCTAAATGACCAAATTTAAATATAATGTAAATATGATTAATGCAATAAGGCACGACTGCCTTAAGTCTGGAACTCATGTACATCACCAGAGACTGGGTTTCCTCCTTTGCGATGCTTTGGCAGCTTTAACGCCAGCGACTTCAGTATGTTTGTTTGTGGCTTAGTTTTGTCTTTAACAGTGAAATGCATGCTCACTTGGCCATTGCAGAATATTCCACTGTTTAACCTTCAAAAACCCCTGGGTTGCTTTTGCTGTGTTTTGGGTCATCATCCATTTGTACTATGAAGCGCCGCCCAATCAACTTTGCTGCATTTGACTGAATCTCTGGGCAGAGAGTATATCCCTACACACTTCAGAATTCATCCGGCTGCTTCTGTCTTCTGTCACCAATAAACACCAGTAGCCAAGTGCCACTGGAAGTCATGCATGCCCATGTCATCACACTGCTCCACCATGTTTCACAGATGATGTTCCATGCTTTGGATCATGAGCTGTTCAAAGCATTCTCCATACTTTTTTTCTTCCTGTCATTCTGGTACAGTTTGATCTTAATTTCAGCCGTCAAAATAATGCTTTTCTAGAAGTGGTCTGGCTTTTTTAGATGTCTAATCTGGCCTTGTTTGCACCTTGTGGTGAACCCTCAGACACGCCTACTTCATGGAGAGTGTTTTTCACTTGGCTGGATGTATCAAAGACATATCAAAGAGCTGTTATACCTTAACCTTTCCTCCAATTGTAATGAGTACAATGAGTGCAATACTCTCGAATTGAAGCTCAGGGTGTGCACTTTAAGCCTGTATTAATTATATAACTGTAACTTGAATATGTTTTGGTCAGCAGCTAAAACAATAAAAATTGTGCCTGTGTCCAAATACATATGGTACCCCCCGACTGTAATAGATATGGTACTTATACGTAGTTTACTGATGTTTATACTCATATTTTATATTAATATCTATATTGTGCAAAACAGTACATTTTTTAAAGACATTGATTTATGGCAAAATGTTAGTTTAAAATAGAAATGTGCTTGCCTTTTTTAAGTACATTTTGTAATATACTATGTTATTTGAAGGTTCAAATCAAAAATAAAATGCAAAACAATACCATTTCCGAAGAGGTTGCTGTTTACAACTTATATATTGCTGTATGGAAAATGTTCTAAGAAATTTATCAGAACGATATTCAAGGAGGTTTTTTTTTCTCCAGGGAAGTTGTGAGGACAATAAGAGTTCAGGTGCGTCAGCGGCCACACTGTCAGCTGCCAAAAACATGCTAATGTTTAAAACTAGAATTGATGGGGGTTTGCAAATGCTATTAACAACTAAAGCTTTCGATCACTTTGCATGTATTTTACGAATGTCCCAGTGCGACTTATACCCAATCCAAATGAGTGTGTTAAACGAAGCTTATACCTACAGGAACTGGATTGGGAAGCATTCTGATTGACAGCTTATTCTAGAGTATTTTAATCAGGCTGCAAAACCCATTTGA
This sequence comes from Sinocyclocheilus anophthalmus, assembly GCA_018155175.1. NCBI lineage: Eukaryota > Metazoa > Chordata > Actinopteri > Cypriniformes > Cyprinidae > Sinocyclocheilus > Sinocyclocheilus anophthalmus. Next base: position 55,278 of record JADLZN010010895.1, read on the forward strand.
GTCTTCATTTCTGGCTTACTTCTTCAGACCCCTAATCATCAGTGGGCACTCGACGTCACTCTCGGGTTCCCTGAACCAAACACACAGATTATTGCTCTGTTTGGGATCTGGCACGATAGGCCTGTGGAAGCAGCCACGCTGACTGAGATGCTCTTTGGGGGGATATGGAAACCTGCAATTTGGCAGACTCACTATCGCACGGCTACACGCACATTACAGTAAAAAAAAATAACACACTCACACAAACATTCTTAATTACATCAAGAAAGGAAACAACTCTCATGAGAGTGCAAGTGGCTTTGTGAAGATGGTTATGTAATAGGGAAAAGAGACACGGACCTTAGATGCCCCTTACTTCTGCATCATTCGCATTGAGGCAAGGTTTCAAAAAGGGGGGCACAAGATTGAGTGAAAAAAGTTAATACTGATAAAAATAACGTAAATAAAGTGTCGGTGCCCTAACTGTAAAAAAAAATCTTATAATAAATAAAAACTTGAAAATTGTGATATAGCTTAGGTGATATCAAAATATTTTATTAAATATTATATACAAGTATAGAATCTCAGCGTGGCACGGTTCACAGTAAAGGCAAACTACATCTTTTCATTTGCTGAGCTTAGTGTCCATTTGGGAACATAATGTGCAGTAGGATCACTTTATTTACACATTCGCAAAATTTCAAACCTTTTTGTGGCCAGACATTTAGAGCATTTTACCGATATTATGCCAAAATAAACGTTTATGATTTAAAAACTTAAAAGCATGATAGTGTGAACTTTTTACAAGTGAAGAATTTAAGACACAAATATTAGTATCGTATGTTGTGGAAAAGAAAAGATTATGAAAATCTCATATTATAATTTTAGTAATATATTATATATTAATTAATATATATTAATTAATATATAATTATACTAATAGTACATGGTCATTGACAATATTTGTAATTTTTTAATATAATAAGAAGGGATTATAAAACTACTAAAAAGAAACTTTGTTTGGGCAGTCCTCAGTTTAATGAAGCCCTCTATAGCTAACTACTAATTTTAAAATAAAAACAATCAAAAAAACATTTACATTTACATTTAGTCATTTGCAGACGCTTTTTAGCAAGAGACTTACAATTGGGGCAAATACAGAAGCGTTCTTGGTCTCTTAAAGAGGCAAAACAGACACAGGAAGAAGGCCGTGCTTGTAATACAAGTTTTAGGCATTGTTCAATAAGTACAAGAGCTAGGAATTAGAAAGGGGAAGGAATAAATAAAGAGAAAGGACATTTAAAAAAGTGTTGATGATTGAAGTCAAAGTCAGCATTTAAAGAGTGAGTTTTCAGTCTGTCGCTTGAAAAATTGTCAGGGAAGTCTCAGCATTCCGGATAGGGGTGGAAGACATTCCACCCAGTCCAGGAACATGGGAACGAGAATGTTTTGGAAACGTGATTTTTGAGCCTCTCTGTGATTGGTACCACGAAGACTTTGCTTCACTAGCGTAATCTCAGACTTCTGGATGGGGGATGTAGCTTAGTAAGTAGTGAGTGGAAGTAGGAGGTCGTGGAGCCTGTGGTGTTCTATTGCAGCATCATAAGCGCGCGTTTCAATACCCTCTCAAACTTGTATGCGCAATATTGAAATTGCGAAATTGAAAAATATGCCAATGGAAAATGCGTGGGGTCAATTTCGAAAAAAAAAAAAACGCCCCTATATAGCAAAAAAAGTTTTGTTTTTTACGCTCGCAAGAGGTGGTTTTTCAGGCAATGCGAAAAAGGATTAATTCGCAAAACTGCAATGAAAACGGCTTTTTCGCATTTACAGGTCAAATGGCGTATGTAAAAAGTCATATGATAATTCTTCAATGTACTATAACATCCAAGAAACACTTCATAAGTGGCCGAGCTCCAGTATAAGGGGCTTTCCCTACCATTAATACTTAGACAATTTACATTGCACACGTCTGCAGTGCAGTGTGGCTCTGATCCGAGGCACTGAAGCTGAATACGGCCATCAATGCTGGCATTTATGTTTTTATAACAGTTATGGTAGTTTATTCCAGCCGCTCCACCATGTTTCTGAAGCGGGGCCCCCTCCCATCTCTGTGCTGATTCGTAAAGATACACGCAGAAAAAGCATACTTGAATAAATATAGCCAAAATCCTACCAAAATCCGTTGCCATGACTTATCTTGAGAGGCAAAAGGTTACGTTTTAGCCACATAACATTGGTTAATGGAAACGCCATCATTTCACAATACTTTATCGACATTCAGAAAATAATCGCCAAAGTTTTGCGCAAATCTGTAATGGAAACGCAGCTAACCGCCCAATGGCTTGAACTTGAATGAGAGCCACAACCGTGGTAGCCGTTGCAAGTGAAGGGAGATAAAGAGAGGTGTAACATGGGTTATTTTGGGCTCGTTGAAGACCAGTCATGCCGCTGCATTCTGATTCATTTGTAGAGGTTTGATTGTGCTTTATGGAAGTCCAGCCAGAAGAGCATTGAAATAGTCCATCCTAGAAGTGACAAGGGCCTGGACAAGAAGTTGTACAGCAAGCTCCGTTAGAAAGGGCCTGATCTTTATGATGCTGTGTAGTGCAAACCTCCAAGATCAAGCAGTCTTTGCAATGTGGTCTTTGAAGGTCAGCTGGTCATCAAAGATTTACACCAAGATTTCTGACCGAAGTTAATGGGGTAAATTGTAAAAGAACCTAGCTGGATGGTGAAATCACGCTGTAGAGTTGGAGTGGCAGGGAAGACAAGGAGCAGGGAAGACCAGAAGCTCAGTCTTTGCCAGGTTGAGCGGTAAGTGATATTCTTTCATCCATGCCGAGGTGTCTGCCAGGCAGCCTGAGATCCGTGTAGCTACCATTGGATCATCTGGTTGAATGAGAGATAGAGCTGTGTGTCATCAGCATCGCAATGGTAGGAGAAGCCATGTGCCTATATGATGGGACCCAGTGATGTAGTGTATATGGAGAAGAGGAGGGGTGCGGTACAGGTCCAAGAATCTGATCCCTGAGGGAAACCCCAGTAGTGACCAGTTGATGCAGCTTTTGGAATGACCGCCCTTCCACCAGGCAAAATGAACGACAGGCACCAGTAAGAGAGGATTTCAAAACCAGTGAAATGCAGGGGAACCCTGTCTGTGATTGCCAAGTGATGAGAGTGCCAGACAGACAGGAGGATCTGGTGAATTGACAGGGTTCAAAAGCAGCCAGCTAGATCCAGCAGAGTAGAAATGATGTGATTGGGAATAAGCGTTTTGCCATTCGCACGGCTGCGTAACTAACAGTACGCCGTCTACAGTTGAAGGCCAATCCTCGAAAATGACTGCGTAGGTCCAGTTTGTTGTTCTCGTGAAAGAAACAATGAACCTGGTTGAAACAACTCGTTCAAAGTTTTTGTTTTCAGATTGAACGGAAGGCGGGGGAGAGAGAGGGTGAGCGCGGGTCTGTAGCTATCTGTAAGTGAAGTGTTGAATGTAGGTTTTTTGAGCAGTGGGGTTAACCGAGCCTGCTTGAATGCAGTGGGGAAAGTAAGGGCCTTTGTGAGGTGAGGAGAGATGTATTGATGATGTGTGTGAGTGTTGGTAAAAGTGGAGGAGAGATTGCTTGGAGAAGGTGAGAGGGGATTGGATCTAGAGGGCTTGTTGTAGGATGGCTGGAGAGGAGAAATTTTGATACTTCTGCCTCAGTGAGGGGACAGAAGGAGAAGATGGGAGGTTTTGCAGTGGGTGGGGTTGGTTTGAAGTCCTGTGCGTTTGTGTGGTTGATTTGAAGTCCTGTGTGTGTGGGGCTGAGAAGTGACTACTGATTGTTCTAGTTTTGTCTGTGAAGAATGTAGCAAAATCATCAGCCGTTATAGAAGTGGTGGGAGGTGGTGGAGGGGGACAGAGGAGAGAATGAAATGTTTTGAAGAGATTACGTGTGTCAGAAGCGCTGTTGATCTTGTTGTGAAAATATGAAGATTTGGCAGTATGGACTTAAGCAGAGAAATATGAAAGCAAAGACTGATACATACTCTGGTCTGATGGATCTTTTGATTTGTGCCATTTTCTCTTTGCTGCCCTGAGTTTGGTTCGATGCTCACAAAGAACATCGGATAACAAGGGGTTAGAAAAACAAACTATACAGTATATATATAGATATAGATATCGATAATATACTATATAGATACTTTTTCTTACTTGAATTATTAATCATGACCATTAAACAACATAGGCGAAATGCATTTTATGTCGAGCAGCTTGGTCTCAATAAATAGTTTGTAGGGGAAATCTATATATAATAGTCATATATTATACTTTATATTATATCTATATAGTTCAAGTAAAGTAACAAGACACAACTGCGGAAAGAAAATCTTTATTCCCCTCATTTGAGGCATAGAGACAGAAAAGGACAAATTTTCACATGTTGCAAGCATGTACTGCACTATATGCCCCATAGCTATATTTCAAAAATATTGTTCACCCTCTGGTTGGCCTAGCTTATTGACCCTTACACGGGTTACAACTGCAGTTTACATTCAGTAAAAAGTATTGAAGTATGCTGCTAAATACATTACATCCACAATCAAAATGCTCAGAAGGATTGGTTCTGAAATATGGATAGGATTGCTGCTGTCCATATTTAAGATCACATGTCGAGTTCTGTACTTAATTTTCTACACGTCAAAAGGATAACACAAAGGCTATGTTTGGAATGGTATACTAGCATACTCATCTTATTATTTCTGCTGTATGTTGTTTGTATAGTGTGAACAGTATGCACATTTTCTGGAAAATACTATATCTCACAGTACACTGTTCGACTTAAACTTCTATTTCCAATGTGATTAATAAACCAAAAGATTTTTTTCCAGAAATTAATTAAAGAAATTAATATTATTTAATGCAAAACTAACCTTCCACCCCACCCACACAAATAGTAACAACATACTGTTTTCAAACATTTGTTGTAAATATAATGTACCCATGTTTCACATGATATTTTTTTTAAATAGTACACTGTATACAATGTGTATTTTGTAGTATGCAGTACGCTAGTATTCAATTCAGCCACTCTGTGTATGATTTCATCCCTGGTGTGTTTAAACAGTGTCAAAATATTTCATAAACTAGATATCGATGGTAAAAGTCATTGTATTTAGGTACATAGTACTGAGTATGCTACATAGTAAGGCGCATGTTTAATATATGATTTTAGTATAGTGTTTTTTTTTTCTCGTTCTTCATTTAAGATTTAATTACTTTGGAATACACATCAGATAATCAGTTCTGATTACTGATACATTGTTATGGTCAGACTTGCATAACATCTGAAGTTGAACAATGACTTGGAATATCTGGCCTGTGTTGTCATTATATCTGATTGTCTGATCTGATTGTTGATCTGATTGTTAGCTTTCCAGTTTATACTGTTTATAGATCGAAAAACTCTTTTATCAAAAATTAATTAAGGCCCATTCTGGCATCAAACTGATTGTCTCTCATCACATTTTGCCTAAATGTGGTCTTACATTTTACTCTCAATCCGATGGTCTCGACATAACCATGTGGCCCAATCTTGAGACGTTATCTACGAACCACTGACCAATCTCTCCTCACTACTGTTAAACACATCAGAGAGACCAAACCATTTGGTTGTGGTTTTATAGATAGCGCAGTGGTCATGGCCTTGTCATTATAATAAGTTCTAAGTGGGTTTCCTGAGAGAAAGAGAGGATGAGACGGATAAAGGCAAAAGGTTGCCGTCTCCTCATTCCTCTCCTACATTCTGGCCCCGATCACACTTCCTGTTTTGTCAACAGGCCTTATCACAGGGCCTTTGTTCACACTAATATCCTGCAAAATAAAAGCAATGCAAAGATACATTGTCTTTATGTTGGGATTTTTTGGTCCACAAATGTGTGATGTTTTGTCTGCGAGTTTCCAGTCCTTTCCTTCAAGCACATGGAGGTTCCTCCGCAGTCAGCAGGGGGCTGCAAGGCGGAGCATTGCTCAGAGGGCGGAAAGCGAAGATGGATGGATCGTAGGAGTATCGGGGTGCATGACGACCACCACTCAGGTTCTGTGAGGGAACCACAAGAAACAAAAAAGGGTATAAAGGTGAGTTTCCATGAAGTTATACAAAGGCTACTCTGTCATTTTTTTTTAACTCAGAAGGGTGCTCTTGAGCTGAAGGTGGCATTTGCAAGAAGGCCTGAGTGGCCACCACAACTTCTGGTCCAATGCAGTGTAATTTGTAAGAAAGTTCAACACAAAATAAAATATTGAGGATATGTTACACTTGCAAGTGCATTTAACATTATCCCACACCGAAAATCCAGGAAGACTTGGATATAATTGATAAAAATATCTGTTGATACATATCACAACTTTATCGTAAATGGGTTTTGCAATATATACATACAATTACACACACACACACACACACGGTGTAATGACTTGTGATTGATGCTTATTAGAAATATGACAACTACCTCATTTGCTATGGAAGAACATTATACTAGCGATTTTTGCATAAGCAGTCCATTCCAGTCAATTTGCCTAACTGTCAGCCCAACCATCATCACTTTATGCTTGTATGCTAGATGTTTCTGGCATACACTGGTCTTGTTTCTTTTTTTTTTTTTACTGTAATCGTATCCACACCCATTTAACTGACCCTGCATTTATGGCGATCACAAAGCATTGCTGGTTTGCCAAACCCATCTGTGACAGGTTGGGAATCTATGTAAGTGTCAACAGATCGGCATGATATTGGATGTTCTTCCAAGGACTACTGGATACAGATTTTGTTGGAAAAGTTTAAAAAGGAGTCATATGATGCTTTTTTAAAGATCATTATTTGGTGTATTTGGTGTAACAGAATATGTTGACATGTTTTAATGTTCAAAAAACACATTATTTTTGTGTTTATATATTTATATTATATTATTGTAGGTCCTCTATGACCCGCCTCTCTCAAACGCGTCGTTTCTACAAAGTCCCTCCTTCCGAAAAGCGCAGTCTACTCTGATTGGCCAGCTGACCCAGTGCATTGTAAATAGCGGAACACCACAAGCACGCGTCGGAAATAAAACGGCCCTTATCATAATTGCGAGCGTCAGCTTTCAAAATAAATAAAGACAGGAGCCCGATACGGGGAACAGAGGCGCATGACAGAAACAGTGCTGAAGATGGTATGTTGTTCTGATGTGACCCCCACCCCTCTCCCTCTCTTCCTCTCTCTCACTCTATCTCCCTCTCCCTCCCTCTCCCTCTCCCTCTCCCTCTGTCTCTCTCTCTCTCTCTCCTCTCTCTCACACACACACACACAAACCACACACACACGATGCACAAAACTCCGCAAAACAAATACTTAAACTAATAACAAAACAGTAGCTGATTCAGAAGCGCCAGATTGTCATAGCAAAGTCAGAATTACCTCCTCTCCTAGGTTCACGAAACGGTCGTCCATAAAATGCATTGCTGTTCTGTTGTAAGTAATCTTAAAGATTCCTAATTGCATCTACTTTCGGAAAGGCCAATTAAAGTGCTTTTGCTTTCGCCTAGAAACACAGCGTCTCCCTGACATGGCTGCTTCAACACTAACTGCGGTTACTGAAACCACGCCTTCTTTCTTTGCGTGCACATTTGGGCGGCATTATGCAAATATTTCAACATAGTGAGGTAGATATGTGGGGGCGTGTAGGAATGAGCTGTTTTAGGGGGGCGTGGCAGAGTCTTAACTTTGATAAAGTATATCTTTAGTCTTTGCAACTTCAGGGATCTTATCTATGCACAATCAGCTTGTAACACTCCAAAGAGAAAGGAAAACTTGAAATCGCATCATATGACCCCTTTAATTTCTGCCATACTTTAATTTAAGATCTGCCATACTGATTTTGTTTCAATTTTTTGCTAAATTTGGATGTAACATATAAAATAAAAAGATGAAATTTGACTAAACAAATAAGTAACCAAATAATGCATTGATATTAAACCACTAAGTAACTAAAACTGGTTTCTTGCCCTTTTTTGTATGTTTACCTCCATCTAACTTTAACTTGCATGCACTACAGTAACATGGTGAACTTTGTCTAAAATGTTCCTCTAGTGTATCATCACTGGCTTACACGACCAAAATCTTTAAAACAAAACCGGAGTAAAACCAAATGAGCAAAACCTGAAAAACCCAGAGAAAGTAAGAGTTCCTGTCTTGGGGAATAAAAGAAGAAGTTAATATGTTTCACATATGGCCAGCTAAATCTAACCTAGCTTAAATTGCACAACTCACAAAGATATATAGGCATGTACCACAAGGTTAAGCTCTTTTCCTGTCAAATAGCCACTCTGTTTGAGGTTTTCAAATCTATCAAGGGGCCAGATCAACACTTCATCAAAATAAAAAAAGAGGAGGCCTCAGCGTTTCACTGCAGTGCTACATTATTCCATTTTCAGGAAGCAATGTTCTAGGTTTAATCATTTTAAACTGGTTTCATCCATGCATTCCTAACAGCAAATGACAAACTATCAAATACAGTTCTTTATTTTTACATTTAAATAGCTCTGCGGGCCTAGGCTGACAAATACCTGCAATTGTGGGAAGACTAATTATTATAAACTAATTATAACAAATAGGTCAGGCACTCAGGCTTTCCTAGTACATTTTAAGACCACATAATGCTTTCAAAACATCATACGACACACTATACCCCTTATACATGGGGAAGAATTAACCCCTCAACCCCTAACATCTGTCTTGTCAACAAGTTTGGACCAAAACTCATCCAGGCAATGAGACTGTTTGTCTTCTCTGGCTTCATCCACCAATGACTTTTTTCTCTCTCCTTCTTTGGTTCATTGCTTTCTTGTTTCTGAGCCCTCATACTCTCTGGCCATGTCCCAGACCTCAAACCCCCATGATGATTTTAGGATAGTTCCAACGAGTAGGCTCCCAGGGGACCAACAAGAGACTAAACCAGGCCACCAGATAGCGCGACTTCACGGATTCCCATCTTAGCGCCACCCGGAGCCAAGTGGCCAAGCAGAGAGGACAGGGGGCTCGTGAGCTTAAACGAGGGGCCCAACCACTACATGTGCAATTGGGAAAGGACAGAAAGTGGAGAGTGAATGGAAAAGCATTATTATTATCAGTGTTGGGCAGTAGCGTCACTACATTTCTCAATAGCATGGTGGTAGCATAGCTGTTTTCTGCATCAAAATAAGCTTCTATCCAGACAATCAAAACGCTCTTTTGTTGGAAGCAAGAGCCAGAGAGTTGCCGGAGAGACCAGTACGAAGTTAGCGTCGCAACGACAAGCTACAATTTCCAACCAAACCATTTGACCTGAACGAGAACAGTCCAGAGCTCAAAACAGAAATATAGCAAGCTGCCTAAGGGTCACGGATGCCTTAAAGTGGACGCTCCACCATACATGGACCTGTGTAGCAACAGAAGTACTTCGGTATGACGGTGACTTCTTCTTCGTTTGTGTTTACGAGACCGATAGCGGTTTGGTTAGCAATTGAGCACTACCCCACCACCGCGCCGTCGCGTACCCCGACAGTGAAAGGGGTGCAGTCCAGCATCCAGTGTAGTGACGTCTCCATTTCAATCTCGCGTTACCTGCGTAGCCTTCCAGCATCACTACCATTTCTCCCGTAAGCGGGTCCACACCTGAGTGTGACACTCGTGTCGTATAGGTTACTTGTGGCGTCGGAGTGATAGTGCGTGCTCCTGCTAAATCGAACACAGCACGACCTTTATTGCTTGCCCCCCGCGCGTTTGCCCACCTGCACCTTACTGCGTACTAATCACCGGAGCCAGCAGCTTCCCGGGCCCACCCCCCAGTAGACTAGGGCGTCAGCGCGGCTCCCGGGCGCGACCGAGACAACACCGCCTCGTACGCACTATTATCGATTCAGCCCGATGTCTGATTTCTTATCACTCGCGAATGCGAAGGAGTGAGAGGCGGCTCCTGTCCACAGCGAATGACGGCCCTTTGCCCCCCCACGGAACCGTGTATCCATACCTGCCGACACTGTTTTCTGCACAGCGTTGTGCCCTTTCCCCTTGCACCCCTGTTGTCCCCGCAGGAAGGATACCCCCAAGAGAGGCAAGCACGGCCGCGTTGTTAGTCCCTCCATCACATTCCCCCCCTTCCGTTTCCCCCCAGCTGCCCGTCCCCCCCTGGACTTCTCTTCCTTCTCAGTCGCCCCATTGCCTCGTCTTTTCTTCCCTGTTTTCCTTCCCACTTCACTCCTGTTTATGCCCGTCCCGCCCTTCATGGGTTTCTCTTTCTAATGCTGGCCGCTTCCCTTGCCGTTGTGACACTGACACCGTCACAACATCCTTAACCACTAACTGGAGCTGCCTCCTGCCCCCTGTCTTTTGTCGCGCCACTGCGTTATTCGCTGTTAAATAGCGACGAGAGTCTATCTAGATCAATAGTGCCATCCTCCCCCACCCCGCAGCAGGCGACGACCGATCGAGAGTTCGAGCAGCTCGTTTGACGCGGAGCAGGGGCGTAGCCGCCCTTCCGTCCTCCTAGCTGAGGATCTGATGCCTCTGTGCCTTCCCCTTCGAGCCTTACATACACAAGTATTACGGCAGATGGACAGACAGTCAGGAGGGTTAGATGTGTAGCTTTGGTTTACCGATGTGCTACCTGCAGGCCTGTCTAAGACTGGGGCACGTCACAGTACCAAGAGGATCAGAAGAGTCCAGCTCGGCGCCCACTTTAGTAACGCTTCTCAACCTTCCATGGCAATAATTAACAAATCGGAATGCGTGGAGGACAGACTAACTGGATAGGGTAGAAAACCCGAGAAAGAAGAGAAGGCAAACACACACCCGTTGTAGACTGTAATAAGCGACTTCAATGCGATAGCAAGGATGTTGGGAACAAGAAACGATAATAGAGAGCCTGAAATGAACAGTATATGTGGCCACCCAAGGAGGATTTTTTGAGTGTGTCTGACAACAGATTATACTAGATGGACAATCAAGGACACAGTGCACAAAAGGAACAAAGGTAGCAGTGGAAATGAGAACAGGAAGCTGCGAACAGGACGATGTAGAAAAGAGAGGGGAAAAGAGCGAAAGAAAAGTTGAAAAAAGCAATCAACACAAGTGGAGGAGTGAAGCGATGAACAATCAATTCTGCATCGTATGACTGTTAAGATCTTACCAGATACACGGAATACGGCGGGCACCTCATATACAAAGGGAGACGAGAAATAAAAAATGACTTCATCCTAACACACACACACACACTTCCTCTCCCTTTTCATCCCTAGCTCCTCACCTCTTTCCATTAATCTAATAAAAATGGTCATCCAATCTCCTACAGATGAAATGGAGGTTTCTGGATGTTCAGTAGAGATAAAGACAATTATGCAACAATTATTTTACAAATAGAACATTCTATAGAAAGTAAATCTGCATTTCAGAAAGCTAGAATAATTTGTATTATTCTTTTTTATGATTATACTTATTATATAACATTTTAGATATGAGAATTATAATATAATTAGATATGAAGATGCTGTTCGTATTTAAAACTTTACCGAAAAGGACGATCTCAAAGGCAAAATGACAGTGGTATACACTGTTTTTTTTTTTTTTGGTAAGGGGCCCATAAGAGGGGACACAGATTGTGTTTCTAATTCATCTCGGAGCGATAAACAGAAGGCAGCCTGGTCGGCTAGGCCAGGGTTGCCCAAGAAAGAGTGGGTTCACAGTTCGGCTGTGGGCGGGTAGAGGCTTGGCATGGACAGGAGAAGCGAGGGCAAGTAGCAAGAAGAGTTAGCTGTTGGCCGCGCAAAAACTCACTGGGTGGCAGTAGCATCCTAAGATAGACCGGATCACACACCACTGGGGCCATCGAACGATGGAAGTCATGCGGGGCCTGTGCGGGGACCGAGAGTGTGACGAAGGAGAGGCCGAAAGGAAAGCAACCCGGAAAGGTCCAAGCGGGCCAGGGCTATGAGGGCCAGCGGGTGCACTATAGGCGCCATGGAGAGAACAGAATTAACAGCCGCACGAAGAACAGAAAGGAAACTCCTCACCATGTCAGTGTTTTATAAAGCAATCTAACCCCTCTCATTCAACGAAATCATGCTACTACTGTTTTATCAGATGTAAAAACTGAACAAGGACTTAGAATTTTTTTAAAAGAAAAAAAATATGAAAATGTTCATGATTTCAGTAAAAAAATCATGTTCTAAAGGTTTGAAAAACCAGATACGTTCCAAATATTTTTTTTAAATTGCCATATTAGGTTTTTGTCAACTTTTTGAAAAGTGTGCTTATGCAATCATTCTTTATAATAGATGAGACTTTCTTTAATATTTTGTTATCTAATGCAGTGACATTCATACAGTGTGGTTGAAGTGTCTGAATACTTTTTTGGGGACACTTTTTTTTTATTTTTGACACACTCACCCGAATCTTGATAGTCCTTGTTTTCCCTCCACAGTTCTTTTTTAGAAGCATTTTCTGAAACAAAAAGCAGAAAGGAGAAACTGTGGTTAAAAGGAATTACATAAGCCTTCCATAAGTCTATACAAAGCCAAACTCCACACAACAGCACAATGAGGAACAAGTTTTCATATTGTAAGTATAAACATTTACTGCTTTTTTGCCCTTGAGCTGTTCTGGAAGAGCCCTGGAAGTTCTGGGCCACTGTTTTATGTAACATAGCAAAACATCCTGTGGGCCACCTTCTCAGGACAACCATGGAAATCGGTTTGCTTTCCTTACCCAGAACTCTACTGTCAGTGCTAAATTAAAGCCTGGTGACTCAAGAACAGAGGTTAACAGGAGTCTAAGCTGTTCATTACAATAAAAACAATCAGTGATCCTCATACAAAACTTTTATGATAAAAAAAAAACCCTGCAATGAATGAAAAATTCTACATTATTTACCCTCATTTCAAACGGTGTGACTATCTTTCTTTTGTAGAACAAAAAAGGGGATGTTTAGCAGAATGTTCAGGCTGCACCAAGGACCAGGGCTATCAATGGACCAAAGGCAGTTTTACAGTTTAAAAAGACAGTTTAAAAGTAGTCCAAAAGACTCATGTGTCATATTCCATTTTATAAACAGGAACGGACTAAATTTAAAGGGTTAGTTCACCCAAAAAAAATTCGCATTAATTATCACCTCGTGTTGTTCGCTTACCCGTAAGACCTCGTTCATGCTTCGGAACACCATATTGGAAGATATTTTGATGAAATAATGAGGGCCTCTTGACCCTAACCAGTATGACAGGCACCCCGGTCACACCCCACAAACCCACAGTCACGGTCCGAAAAAGTACCAATATGATCGACAAAGTAGTCCGTGTGACTTCAGTCGTTCAACTGTAAAGTTACGACGCAACGAGAATACTTCTTTACGCAAAGAAAACAAAAACAATTACTTTATTCCACATTTTCGTCTCTACTGCATGTAATTAATGACAGAATTTTCATTTCTGGGGAAACTAAAACGAGCTATTTTAAAGTTAGTTCCGTTCCCGTTAATAAGTGGAATATGGACAAAGTGAGGCTTTGTGGACTACTTTTAACGTCTTTTTAAAACTGGTAAAACTGCCTTTGGTCATTGTATAGCCTGGTCACTTGGTGCCGCCCTGAAATTCTGCACAAAGAACATTCCCCTTTTTGTTCTACAAAAGCAAGATAGGTCACACCGTTGAAGAGGGTAACTAGATGCTAGAATTTTTCATTCATTGCAGGTTTGTTTTTTTTATCATAAAGTTTGTATGAGGATCACGGGCTTTTTCAAATATATTAAATTGTGTTCCAAAGATGAACGAAAGTCTTACAGGTTTCGAACAACACCAAGGTGAGTAACATAATTAATGACAGAATTTTCATTTTGGGGAACTACCACATAAGTCAATGGTATCTGGATGCTGTGAACGATCTCATTCAATAGTGAACAGGTTTGTTGTGTGTAAAAAAAAAATCGCAAGGTTGTTTATTACACAAAACAAGAGGGCGTCCATACCAAAACATAACAAACCAATCTTAAGGATGATGGAAAATAACCCTATGGTTCATTAGCGATCATTTAAAAAACATTCAGTATTACAAAACAAGGGCTTTTCAGTACAGTAAGAAACGAGCCAGCTTTCTTATAGCTGTAATACTGGTAAGTGTAATTAAAGCTATGCGGGAAAAACCTAAAGGACGATTAATGGACTTCAGCGGTCCCTTCTACAAGGGAAAATCCAGTGAAAAAAAACAGGAAATGTCCAAAATTGTCAGATCTGATATGATGAGGAGCAGCCATGAGTAAAGGCCAAGGGAGTTGCAAATGAGCTCGCACGGCCTCATTTCAAAAGTTACCCAAAAAGGAGATAATGCTCTGTCAAGCTCACGCAAACATGGAGGGCCTCATTTAGACACTGTCAGAAAACCAGCATTCACTCAAACAAGCTGGACCCCTGCATTGAGATATAAGTAATGCCATATGTGCGGACAGGGATTAGTTGGTAGGATTAGTAATGAAAAAACTACAAAACACCATTAACATAACAGCTGTCTTATATAATTAAACATGTGAGACGTAGAAGAGAGAGGCTGGACGTGGATTATTTCATGTTTACAACTTCAGCCAATAATGCTGATAAGACTTAGTAAGACTTACTAGTTCTGTGGTAAAAGGGATTAGATTTTTTTTAAATTAAAGCAAAAATATATTTTAGCAGCTAACTTGAATATAGTCGCATATGTGGTTTTTACATCACCACCTCCATGCAATGACCAAGCACAACACCACACCACACACACACACACACACACACAACACACAACAGTGCACTAAGAGAGTCATATGTCCTCCCAGCCATCTGCATGAGCTCCTCTCTCTCTCTGTTCTAGCCTGTTGCTCTTTATGTCTCCACATATCCTTTTTTCCCACTCTGCACAATCTGGCCTGTATATTTGAACACCTGAAGACAAAACTACTAGGTTTACTTGTCCTACTTTGCTGTTTCATTCACTCTATTGGGCTTTTGTTTAAAGTGAGGGAGGGGGGCTGACATCTGTCATCCTCTCTTTCTCTCTGGAGGTGGCAGGCACAAAGCCCTGGAGCACATGGAGTTGTCTGAGTAAGTATAGTTGTGTGCATTGTCCTGCATTGTTTTCAAACTCAGCCATTGAGTCATCAAGAACTGTTGGTCTGGAACAGTATTCTGAAGAGATTTTACATCAGAATCGAAGATGGTCTTTGGAATTAAATTATTTAAGAAGAACTAACTTTTTTCTAGGTTTGCACGATTAATCGAATGCTACTGTCATGCGCATCTTGTCAGTAAAGCCGGTTCTGTGATTAGTAAATCTCCAGCACGTGCTTTCAGATGGAGCAGAATTTACTACACAGAGCCATAGTTCACTGACAAGCTACGCAAAATCGCGTTCATAATCGCAGACGATTTAATAGTGCAATTATGATATCGTTTTGTGATTTATGAAAGCTGTTTGTGTAGCTTGTCAGTGAATTATGGCTCTGTGTAGTAAATGCTGCTTTATCTGAAAGCATGTGAAAATACCACACTTAATAACATTATTTTTACTCCAAACTCACTTCATACCGTCAGTCGAGTGTTTGAAATAAATCTTTCTGTGAGATGATGTGGCTTCTTACACAGAATAAGGCACGCAACATATTTCATAGTTTTCTAAGCAGTGATAAAGGCTATGTCGATTAGCACTGCATTATTATATACTTTATTATAATAAAAATTATAATAAGACAAACTCAGATAAACCATATATTGTCATAGTCGTGTGTTTATTAGTCACGTTGAATTAATAAAAGAAGTTAAATCTTCTGTTTATTCAGCTACCGCTACAGGGTCTTCCTGGGTTTCTTCTGCGAGGCGTATTTGGGGTTTCAGCGCGAGAGCGCCCTCTGGCCTTCGGATGGAGATTTACTACTGATCACAGAACCGTGCTTCACTGAAAGATACGCATGACAATCGCAGCTTCTGCCCAATCGCGATTTATCGCCTTTGCGATTTAATTTCGATTAATCGTGCAGCCATACTTTTTCCCCCAAGGCATTTTCACAATGACTGGTCCTAAAGTCTTTTTGATGGTTGTATGTAGTCAATTCGCCTCAAAATCATACAGGGTTGTAACCAGAGTTTCCCATATTATTGCAGAAACAAAAAGTGTCCACATAGTTTCGCCTTAATAGAAAAGTATCTATCGTTTTATAATTTAAAATCTAAACTTAATTTACTACTGTTTCTAATGCAATAATATTTACACATTTTTAAGTCTGACTTTGTCCCTAAATACCTTTTTATAATTTTTTGTTTTATTGCTTTCAGCCAACTGTCCTATGAATTTATGTTAAACGTAAACAATGTCAGTATGAGTATTTTTCTCACACGCACTTATCGCTTCGCTTAATTCATTTTAATGGTTTTTAAAGCATTATCTTTGAGGGTTCCTTCTATTTGCATTATGCAGGCTTAGACATGGATTGTTTTTCTAAAAATTTCAATTTGTTTTGCAAAAAAGAAAAAGTCCAATACTTTTAGGTGGAAAATCCCTTTAAACTGATCTGTGTAATTTGTTCATAGTTTGTACAGCCATTTGCTGTAGGTCTCAAAGCAATAATGTTTTTTGGTAATATCCTAATCTGATTTGCAAACTCTTCACATTGACACACTAATATGGCAAAGTGCCCCCATCTTTTTTGTCTTTGTCCCCAGTTCATCCATTTGGAAACGGCAAGCATGTTGTAGCTCGGTTGAGTGAATTTGACCCCCTTCCAACTCCCATGCTCTATCCTCTTCCCACCTTTTCCGTTTTCCACATCCATTTCTTGAGACTTTTTGCTGAAATATGTGAGTATCACATGGTGCAATACTATTAGGACAATTTTTAGTGACTAATTTTAGGAAGAATTTCTTCCACATTCTTATCAACCTTTGTACTTTCCTCTGATTTTAAGGGACGGTTGAGCATAGGGTTAAGACTATTAGTGTTTATAGAATATGATACTCAAGGACCAACAAAATATGGTTATATCATCTCTTGCAAAATCACAAAGTTTCTTGTTGGCTAAGTAAGAACTTCAGGGAAAATGAGTGTCCCTTACCTGCTGCATTTTCTCCAGGTCCAAGCTGGGGCGACCTGGTTCCCCTGTGTAAGCGGGCCGGTGCCGCCAGTAAGGCATGGAAGGTTGTTCAAAGTGGCTGAGAATAATGGGCCGGACAGGAAGACGGGCTGGGGTGTGGGAAGGCTTGAGAGCTCGAGGAGGAGAGGAGCTGAAGAGAACAGGGCTGGGAGAAGAGGCGCTCAAGCGAGGTCCAGTCGACGATTCATTTGGCCCACACAGGTCCTTCACCTCCTCGTCACTAGAGGCGCTGCTCATGTCTCCATGCCTGTGCCACTTTCGACCCCCCTCAGCCCCCGTGGCCCCTGCGATGCGCTCCAGCTCCTCTTCAGAACTGTGATGGTCCAAGATTGGGTCCAGGAGTAAACGGAGACGGCGTAAGTGGGCGGGAGAAAGAATGCCCTGATTGTGCTGCTGGCTAGTAGCTAGAGGGGTCAAGGCGCAGTTTCGTCGACGCTCTGCAAGGGGTGTAATATAACAGAAGGATGTCATTTAGCAAGATATAAACTTAAAAGACTTCAGGGACCAAAATACAGGGACAATCCCATGAAGCATCTTGGGTTTGCATGTCTTGCTTAAGAGCACAATGACATTTAAGTCTTGTTCCTTAAGGGGTTGTTCACACTGATAAACATAGAGGTTAGTTGCTAGTCTATATTAATACTGAACTGCAGTATCAAACTGCATCATGAGGTGGATCACATAAGCTCCACTGTCTTCACTTCTTTGGTAGATGCCATATTGAGTCACTGCTCAGCTAAATTAAGTTCAAACTACAATACACCAAACCACAATAGATTAGACCAAACCAATTTCCATTGCTCTTAGCCTGCAGAGATTACAGCAGGTACAAGCAAAGTATGATTAAAATGCACAAGTGGTCTTTCTATACTCCAAAAAAAGTTCATGGCTTGGTGTTTTTAACCTACAAGATCAAAGTTTATGTATGTGACAGACTATCGGGTTCAACTAATAACTATTTTGATACTCATTTAATTTGTTGATTATATGGCTCTACTCTAACCATTACTTTTCTTTTAATGCTGATTCCTTGTATGTACACTTCATTTTTTAGATACCCCACTACTATAGATGTAAAAATAACATTAGTTGCATTGCATTAAGGGTTTTAATTTAGTTTCAATAAGAAAAGGTTTAATGCTAATGATTGCACACCTTCTGTTGCAGTCTATTTGATTTATATGCATATTGATATGATAGTCCACACAAAAATGAAAATTATCTCGTTACTTACTATCATATTTGTATTTTTCTCTCACACACACACCTATCGTTTCACTTCAGATCAACTGTAAAGTGATGGATAACTGTCATGTTCATTTTGCATGGTTTTTGACGCGTTAACTTTTAGGGACCCATCCACTTGGATTTTATGGACTCACAGAGGTGAATTATTTTTCTAAAAATATCATTTTGTGATCCACTTAAGAAAGAAAGTCATATACATCTGGGACAGGATGAGGGTGAGTAAATAATGAGCGAATTTTCATTTTTGGGTTGAGTACCCGTTTTGATAAAAAACCCCACACTTAATACTTACTTTCAGGTTTCAAAACCTTGCTTTTAGAAACACAACAGTAACCTATGTAAATTAGGGTTGGGCCGATAGACGATGCCATTGTCCATCGCCGATGGCTGACAGACATCACGATAGCGACATCGTGATCCCCGGCCCGCCCCCACACCCCCCTCTCCCGCAATCCGCCGCATCCCAGTTCTGTGTTCGGAAAGAATTAAGTGTACTAAGGAAACCCTAAAGGGAATAAATAGCCTACGAGATGGGAGGATAAAAAAAAAAGATTTCAATACTTTTTCTCGCTATTACATCATTGGGTAAGTATACTTTATATAAATTGCGGGCATCAGGGAGCAACTATTGAAACCGCTTTCGATTGTGTGCTCTAATTTTACTTTCACTTTCGAGATTCGCGATCACAAGGACTCTATACTATGAAGCGGCAGTACTTACCACACATTTGACAAGATTAGATGTTGGTCATTGGTGCTCAGGATCTGCAAATCATTCGCCATCGTCCTATTAGACATTTCTCCTTACTCTGTGTATGTGGTAAGTGAATTTCATGTACTGTAATGCAACAGGCTACCGTTAGCAAGCGGCTAACCTTTTAGTGGCTCCGTATAACACATTATTTGTTTCACGCTTCGGGCACACCCCTAACCCCGCCCCCCAATGTCATCTTCCATCACGATGTTTCACTGTAGACATCGTCCGATGCCAATTTGGTACACATCGCCCCAACCCTAATGTAAATGTGTTATTCTATGCATTATCTATGTAATATTATACATTTTATGAATTAGTTGTTGAAGCCCTGTATGCTATAGATATATGCATGTGGCAACACACACACACACACCTCTGTCAATCTGTGCCAGCTCTTGGTTTTCGCCTTCTGAATCTTCACTCTCCCCCCCTTCCTCACTGCCATGGTAGGAAATCTGTTTAAAAAGCAAAGCAAAGGTCAGACAATCCTGAATCACAATGATACAAACAAGAATACTCATACGGTCACATCCCACAGCTCACACAAGCAAAAGGAAAGTGTTTTTCATGCATCCGTATTCAAGTTTAATAGCATAAAAGCACAACAAGACCAGTGACTAACATTTTTTAGGAAACCTTCTAATATTACAAAGGGTGAGACAAACATATGCAGTAAGTGCTGAATGTTTCTTGCAAACAATCCAACCTAAACAAACGGATTATCAATTTACTCAGAAACTTTCTAAAGAAAATCTGTGTGATGATTACCCATGCAGAAGATGCCTTCAATATGCAAGGGTGATGTGGGTGGTTGCCAGAGCAATGCTGTGGTTGCTAAGGTATTGAGTGTTTTTAGTATGTTATGCTTCGGTTGCTAGCATGTTCAGAGTGGCCCAAGTCTGTTCCCTTGATATGCAAGTCTATAGGATTTTTTTGGGTGGGCCCATTTCATCATTTTCCTGCTGAAAACCTGAAGACTGGTTGTTTGAAGCAGTAATAGAACACCTAAATAATCTACTTGAATCATGCCACATAATGTGATACATCAACGTTTAATACCTAGTACGCGCAAAATTTTCAGTAATGCTTGCCTTAGAAATCAGCACTAACTATTCACAGATCCACACCTCAACTGAGATGAGAGAAGGTGTGATTAGATTAGAATGTGTGTTAAAATGGAAAAGATGTGCTCAGTAAAGTTTGAGTAAAGATCCGAAAGTGTGAAAAGGAGAAACAGAGCATGAGGTTATGAGAAGTAAAAACAAGAGGCACACCCAATACCACAACACCAATTGCTATGACAGCTTAGCTGTGTCCCATTGTAAATTCATTTAGACAAGATTATTTTAAGAACAAAACTGATTAAAAGTCTATCAGCGAATGAGAGAATGGAACAGAGAGAAAACCCAACAGATTGCACCAGTAAAGAGTTAAGTAACACTACACGGTAATTACCTTGTCCAAGCCCAGCTAACCAGCTGCCATCTGTTCTCAAGTACACACACACACACAACACACCCCACTTCTCTTCTCATTTCTTTCGCCTTTCACTAAGCAAACAGTGAGAGAAACTGAATGACTCCTATGTGTCACTCTTTCTCACATGCACTAGATTCTCACGGCAGCTCGGGGGCCCCCAAAAGCCAGTTTCACTCAGCAAAATACAGTCTGTCTCGGATCTCAAAGTCACCACAAATTACCATCCTCACCACCAAAACCCCTGCCAGACACTGTCTTTGGTTGTAAGAAGCTATACTCAAGGTTTTCATTTAGTATTACGTACTTAGAAATAGGCATGTCGCAATAATCAATATATCGACTTATCGCGCAATATATGTACATGACCTCAATAATTTTTGTGACTCAATATATCGCCCATTATATTTACTTTAAAATTAATGTCACCATGTTTTTTACATTCCACTTGCGCCTGCGTCTTTTGCAGCTTCTCGTACATAATGAAAAGATGCTTCTACAAAAGGTTTCAACTGCAGATATGGTCTTGTTTAGTGATCTGTGCCTTTGTGCATACGGACATCTGACTGCTGAGTAGTGATTGTGTTTCTCAGCAATAGTGTGCACCCTTCATTTACAGAGAAAAGAAGGTCAGGAAAAAATCTGCAGATGGAAAAATCTCCATAAAAGTTCTTTGTGCAGTTTTCTTTTTTTCTACTTGTTACTTTGCACTTTTTGTTAGAAAATGTTTATTTATAATTTATTCAGGTTTTTTAAGATATCTAAAATTTTATACTTAATTTCCATGATCTAAATATTCTTAAAAATTAAAAGTTTGTTGTCATTTGGAAGTGTGTAGGCCTTCTTGCATTATTATGCTGTTACATTATGATTATATATTCTGTGGCATAAAATGGTCTTTAAAATGACAATAATATCGCTTATCGCAATTATTTCTGGGGCAATATATCGCATAACAAAAAGTTATCGTGACAGGCCTACTTGGAAACTATGGCCCATTACACACTGTGTTCGAGAGCATTGCATAAGTTTTAGGGGTGTTAACTATACAAATAAATACAGATTGAATGCCCTTATTGCTCCATGTGTGTACAGAATACACAAGTCAGTCCCACTAGGAGAAAAAATAGCTGTTTAGTTTGCTTTTGTTGCAACCAGAACTTTCCTGGAAAGAGTTTGGTTGTATAAATATCATGCCTGAAAATTCTGTTTGTACAGAATCGAATTACGAGTATTACACACTGAGAGGGGAGAAGGTACAACAATATTCATCTGCAGTAGAAAATGTATTTTCAAAATTGATTAGTTAGTGGGTTAGTTCAGGAAACCCATATATAACTAGGCTGGTTTACTGTAATAACTGCTCAGACATGTTTCTTTGCGATATACAGTATATGGTTATTAATGCGCAGTCCTTTAATAAGGTAACTGGACAGATATGTAATAAATAAAACGGCTAAATAATGTACCGTATTTTGAAATCTATCATTGAAGTTGTTGGATTTGTTATTTTTTGGTAGTGGAAACCAAACAAGATATATCCTCCTATACTTTCACTGTAACTGACCACCATTCTCACAAGTACATGAAAAGGCAACAAATAGGTTACTCAGTGTACACCAATTATTTTTATTCAACCACAAAAAAAAAAAAAAAAACTGGTTTGGACACATTGTGAGTCTACAACTTGCGTCACCTGTACAGTTCACGACCAAGGCCAAATGATGAATGAGAAACAGTTGTGTAAAGATCGCAATATATCAAAGTTTTGAATGATAATACATTTAAAAAGAGTAATATTATTGTATGGTGACACAGATATTGATATATTTATCTCCATGTCCTTGCAGATTCTTCCTCCTACTGCAAGGTTGTATTGCCACAACAAAAGAGCAATCACTGGAACAAAAACCAAAATATATATATATAGAAAAAGCATGAAAAGCTCATAAACAACACCAGAAAACCTGTTTCTGAATGTAATTATATACAACAAATAGACTTCTTTTGGGTATAAATGCACAGTCAGCCTGTCAATATTGAAAAATCAACCTTGACACTGTGATCTTGCATCACTCTGAAGGAGTTTACTTTGTCATAATGACCAAATGTTTATTAATGGTTTGGTTATGTAAGCAGTTTTGCCATGCCAATAAAGCAAATATGACTAGGAACTGAAATGTATAGCCTATATGCGAGCCTCATCTGTACACACTGGCCTCCTTGTGTCAAAGCTCTCTCAAATAGGCAGAGTGTGACACAATACCAGCGCTACAAGATGCTGGCAAGTGACCTTGGCTTAATGGTGACAGCCAATCAATAGATCCTGGGAGCGTTCTTATACATCCAGCCTCGCCTCAACTCGTTTCAGTGTCAAGAGAGAAAACACTACTGATACTTAGTCAACTTCTGGTTCTTTGCCTGCACTGAAAAGCTCTGATAGGATCTCATGGGTGTACAAAAAGCTGCTTGAAAAGTAAAAAGCAGTTCCAGTAGTGCATAACAGAAAAACAGGCTCTGTGTATACTCCGTCTGAGGCAGAATGTAATGTCTTTTAAGCTAAATAGTGATCTGACATATTATGTTGGCTAGTAAAGGACCCCTAAATACTGTCACACGTGCATACACGCAGTGGAGTGACTGGACTAAATACCGCAGCACTGCATGAGGCCTGTTTCCCAGGGAACAGCCCCCAGATGGGATGACAACATCCTCACAGGGGATTATGGGATGCATGTGTTTAAGTGAAGATATGTTAACAGAGCTATTGTCAAAATCATCAGCATCAGGGCCAAATTACCCATTAAGCTATTCACTATAGTTCTGTCAGGACCACTATCGTCAAAATGATAGATACTTGGCATAAAGTTTGGTTTGGCAGTATGGTTCTGTTCTGGGCAAAATACTCCCTGCCCATCCATGCAGCCTGTCATGAATGAGCAGGGAGAGCAGCAATAATAACCCCCCTAGGGTTAACAGAACAGAACAAGGCAGATATCATTAATGTACTTAATGATATTTAAGTGTAACACTTTATTCAAGATAAAGGAGTCTGATTAGCCAGGAATATCAGAAAGCCAAGTCCTGACTGTGGCGAAAGGAGGAGCTGGGGATGGAGAAGGGTAATTTGCTCCTGAGCAAGCTGAAAAGCTGCTGAATCTGAAAAGCTGCTGAATAATACTGAATAGAGCTTATATAGGAATGCTGCGATAGGTGTCGTATTTCTATAGGTAGATGTGATCAGCTGAGAATCAGCTGATGCAAGCTTGACTCACGTGACCTGCCAGAACTAACGCTAACGCTTAATTTTTGGACCGAAATGAAAGTACAGCCTGTTTTTTTCTCAAATAATTGTTTAGGCAGTATCAAAATGTAGTTCAAAGGAGGCCAGTGCTCTCATACCACTGGCTTTGAAGATTCAAGATACATGAGATCCAGCATATTGCCTCATACTACCACAGTATGTTTTTAAAAGCTATTCACAGTATGATTCTGAATTTGAAAAAGAAGTAGGTTTTGAATGAACGTCTCTCATCCTTCACATTACTTCCACCAAGTTCTAACCTAACAGTAGGATAAGAGTAGGATGTTTATGAAAGTCAAGCAATTTACCTTGGTGCATTAATATTATAGTCCAACTGAGGTACGGACACTTATATTTACACATTTAAAGGTTGCGAGTAAGACCAGCAGCTGTGTTATTAGCTGTAAAAATTGTAATACTTAAAGAGGTCATCGGATGCGACATGCACTTTTACAAGCTGTTTGAACTGAAATGTGTGTTGGCAGTGCGTGTACACAACCACCCTATAATGATCTCAGATGCCTATCAGTGTGATGTCACAAAGACAGGCCCCTCCCACGATTGTTTGATTGACAGTAGCGTTTCAGCACAGACTGAACTGGTGTCTTACCTTAGATCCGCCCTGAGTGAGCTTGCAAAAATCTTTGCAAATCGCCTTTCCTAATAATGCCTTTCCAGCTCGAAAAGTGGGCGGGCGAGAAGAGCTCATTAACATTTAAAGCGGAATGCAATGTAGACAGAGCTGTTTTTAACAGGGTAAAAACAGTGTTGTTTTACACTACCATTGAGAATTTAACAACCACTGAGGGTTACGAAGACCTTTCATTAAGACCCTAAAGAATCATGTCAACTTGTGGAAAACGGGCATCCGATGACCCCTTTAATGCGATTTTAGAGCTGCAACTAACAATTAAGTACTCTAAGCTAAGCACACTAAAAATAAAGAAAGGGTTCCTATTATGCTCTTTTACAAAGTCTTTTTTTTTGTTTTGGGGGTGTACTAGAACAGGCTTTCATACTAGGTTGTTCGAAAAACACATAATTTTTAACATATTTGACATTATTACAACACCTCTCTCCCCAGTCCTGCATGAATGGCTCGAATAGTTCCTGTATAAAATGAAGGCCCACCTTCTGAAATACAAAATGTGCTGTGACTGGTTAGCTGGGCCAATGTGTGCTGTGATTGGCAGCACTCGGCGCCTGGTCGGGAAATATCACGCCTCTTACCATAGCTGCCTGCAAGCTTCAGTGTAAATAGTTGGCAAATCAAATCAATTTGAGCGTGATTTAAACCCAGGTGATTGTAACCACTCTTAAGTTCGTCTCCGCCTTGGGAAAGCTAGTTTGTCTCTGACATAGTGATAACACTCGTGGCCTTCTCTAGTGCAGCTCAACCAGGTCTCGTCCCATTGGTCAATATTTGTGATATCACAACTCCCGGAAAATATGCGTTGTAGTCCAAACGAGTCGTTCGTTGTAGTTTTTGAAAAGTGATTTCTGTTAAATAAAATATCTCCTTTTGAAGTGGACTTTGAGCTTTGTAACTTTGCAGATCTTTTTTTATGCTCAAACAGCAACATTACAGACTAAATAAAGTTGAAAAAGTGAAAAAGCATAACAGGACCCCTTTAAAGGAAATTAAAAAGGAAAGACTTCAGTTCTCCATCATGGTCACTATTTAACTTTGCCTCAATGGCATAATTTAAAACTTCAACAGGCCGCACATTCATCCAGTGGCTGGTTATTTATCTGAATAACTGACATACAAATTTAGTAGGGCAGGTGAACAACACAGGCATGTGGCTGTGCTTGAATGATTTTCTTTGTAACTTTATATGATAAGAGCACCACAGTGCAGGGCCACATTTTTGCTCGGGGTGACATGAGGTTGGTAAGCACCCATTTGTAGCAGTTCTTTTCAATGTACATGTTGAATCTTAAGTATGTTAAATCAATCCAACATAGACAGCACTGTTTACTAACATAAATGCATGCCTTTCTGCAGGGGAGCTGTACTCATGTAGGTGTGAATCACACGATTGGCGGTTTCCAGCCCAGCCCGCTCCCTCTGCATTTGCATGGCTTAAGCAGTGGACCTGAAATCACATTTTGTTAGTAATGCCGGTTCTGTAATCAGCAGTAAATCATCATCATCACGTGCTTTCAGATGGAGCAGCATTTACTACACAGAGCCGTAAATTCACTGACAAATCGATTTTATTGCGCGATTATGAAATCGAAGAAATCGTTCGCGATAATGACAGCTGTTTGCATAGCTTCTCAGTGAACTTAAAAAAAACTACGGCTCGGTGTAGTAACGCTGCTCCCTCTGAAAGCATTTGAAAATACCACATTTAATAACATATTTTTACTCCAAACTCACTTCATAACGTCAGTCGAGTGTTTGAAATAAATCCTTCTGTGAGATGATGTGGCTTCTTACACAGAATAAGGCACGCAACATATAACATAGTATTCTAAGCAGTGATAAAGGCAATGCATTATAAATACTTTATTTTAATGAAAATTATAATAATAATAACTCAGATAAACCATACCATTGTCATAATCGTGTGTTTATTAGTCACGTTGAATCATAAGCCAGTTAAATCTTCTGTTTATCCAGCTAACGCTATAAGGATTTCCTGGGTTTCTTCTGCGAGGTGTATTTGGGGTTTCAGCGTGAGAGCACCCTCTGGCCTACGAATGGAGATTTACTACTGATCACAGAACCGTGCTTCACTGAAAGATACGCATGACAATCGCAGCTTCTGTCGAATCGCGATTTCGATTTATCGTGCAGCCCTACTTCATATAAATAATTAAAAGTATGACAGTGCTATGGTGATACATTACATGATACTTAACTCATGGTGCTAAATGTTTACCACATTCATTCATGGAATTGACATAACACTAAGACATACTTTAAAGAATAGAATGGTACCATGTCCCAAAAACAGATTTTTTGTGATGTTTTTAGGGATAACAGATTATAGTCTAATAATAAACAAATAAAAAAAAAGACAAAAAAAAGGCAAAAAACATTCCAAGAAACATTAACACCATTCATTGTAATGAATTTAGGATGGAAATGTCCCTTAAGGAATGATTTCTTTTGGCTTTCGAATTCAATAATCCCTCATTGTAGTGAAGTATAGGATTCAAAATTATATGATTTAATACATGAAGTGTTTTTGGTATCCCTAATAGGCGGGTTATCTGGTTTAAAATGTATCTCAGACATTTTCAGCATAAACTAGAACAACCCGTTTGCATTAACATATGCAACAAAACAGCATTTGCATGAGGGTTTGATGCTGACCACAATGCACTGCTCTTGCAGGCAGAGCTGTTTGCATAGTTTATGGTTTACTCTCTGTATCCTCCGGCCCTGTTTGAGCTCGTAAATTGTAGGGTTGTCAATGTGTTTGTATATGTAACATAATCAGCTGCCTTGTAGCCTCAGGGTCTACAGTAGCATCCTGCAAAGCAGTCTGGGAATGAGAGAGGCAGGGAGGTGCCACTGCTGTCATGGCCTTCTGGATTAGCATTGGCTATTCTCATTTGAATGTGTGGGGTAGATTAAGGTCAGCAATGACGGTCGTGGATTACAAGATTTGGAGAGGGTGTGTGTGAATATGATATCAGCTCAGAAAGCTGTTGGCGCACAAATGAGCTGTTAGTGTGATAATGCTCAAAGGTCAATGACATGACAGTCTTAACGTCATTATGAGGGCACCTAGGCATGTCCTAAAACAGAAAAAAAACAATGCGCATACCAGCGCAATAAAGTAACAATGCAGTAAATTCTATCCATGATGTGTCCTGGAACACGTCAATAGGTCCTGATTGTGCAGTGGCCCATAATGAGAGGTGCTCTAATTGATTACTGTTGACCTTTATTACAGCTTGCTAAAGGTGAAATGTGTCATTTTAATAATATACTTTCAGCTTAAAATGCAGAGAAAACTACAAGTATACCATTTGTAGACCAATAAACATGAGGTACGTTGGCTCTATCAAAACAAACCAGACGACACAATCATCTAACGGCAGTTCTTAACTATTTTAAGTTTTGGCGAATTGGTGGCTAATCTCTAAGAATTCTAACACTCTCATTTGTACATTTTCATACAATCTGCATACTCCACAGTCACAGTTATGTTTAGGTTTGAGGTTAGGGTTGGGCATTCATGCTTAAAAAAAGATCATATACAAATTCATATGAAATCGCCACCTCGTAAAATAGTTATGTTTAACCTTGAGATCAGGTTGGATCAGCCCAACACAGCAATATTGGCTCAAGCAATGGAGTGAATTTGGGGTGGGACTATCTATTTGTATCAGGAAACGAGAGTGTTGACTGTTCATTGACATCCTGACAAGGACACCTGGAAGTGATGTGACAAAACTATTAGCCTAACGCATAACCAGAAATTGCTCCAAATTAACTAAAATAACTTTATAGCTCAACTGTCTTAACCAAAGAATTAGTCAGCAAAAATATAAGCGTCACATTTCTGATTATAAATCCCCCACGTATTTGCCTGCTAGGCTTCCACTGCTTCTATTCCAAGTGCATTGCTGTGTAAACACATTTTTTATTTATCTTCATAAACAAGGTAGTTCCTATGGTAATCAGCAGCAGATCAGAGATGTCTTAAGATAGATATTAAATTATATTTCACCCAGAACATGCAAGTGTTACTTTGAATGACATAATAAGTAGTATAGTAAGTAGGTATCCTACAACCCATAGAGACCAGAACTTGCCCTAAATTACCCTTGCGGACTACACTGTTGAGTGGTAGTCCACCATGATGTCCGCAACTGTGCATGCATCAGAAAAGAATGCAGTGTAGCATAAAAGATGGTGCTTCTGACCACCCTTCTGAATAATCAAATGACAAACGGGACACCCTACGGCCTCTTGGACTTCACAAGATTTGGAACAGGGCCCAGTTCTCTCATTATGCACCAAAAATGTTAAAGGGGTCATATGATGTTGCTAAAAAGAACATTATTTTGTGTATTTGTTGTAATGAAATGTGTTTATGCGGTTTAAGGTTCAAAAAGCCCATTATTTTCCACATACTGTACATTATTGATTCTCCTCTATGCCCCCGTGTCGATTTTTACAAAGCTCATCGGTCTGAAAAGCGAGGTGTGCTCTGACTGGCCAGCTATCCAGTGCGTTGTGATTGGCCGAATATAGGGGTGCTCCGAATGATCGGCTAGCGATCACTATCTGCCGATAATCACTTTGGATTATGCTCGGCAGTCCTAAAAATGCATTCTAGCTTATGACGCTCCTTCTGCCGTGTGAGGTTTGGCACGACATGCAGTAGCACAGTCTCATTCTTCTCTTTTCTGTGCAGATGAAATAATTATAATGCTGAAGGTGAGGTACAATTCATATTTCTCATTAAATAATTTATAAAGTTTGAACTTTCTGTGAATGTATTTTCACAAAACAGTGTGCGGCAGTCTGGTTCTTCAAACACATCGCGTCTGCACTACAACGAGCTACACAGTTGACACAGAATTATCACTGAACAATCAGCGTGTTTCATCGTCAGCTAAAGTTTATGATTGCTTTCTTTTTAATTCTTTTCATTGTTTTAAAAAACCATTCAGCGCACGCGCGTCTCTCCTGGACACTGAGTGTCCCATGCAACTCGAAGCGCAGACACATAACTCGAGTTCACACATTATCCCTTTTGCATGCGTATGCGGTGCATATTTTTTTTTTTCCCACGCTCAGTTAAATGATTTTTAAGCATTCCATACTGCACACGGTTGCGGTCGCCATGCGTTCCTTCCATGAGCGGTGTGTCTGCAGCGTGCAGAGATAGTTCCGCTGCATGCGCTAAATTAAATGACAGCGCATTGTTTGTCTGTAAAAATGATAACGACATTTATAATTACAAACACCATAGATGCATATAATTAAAAGTTTGCTGTGTTCACAGCAAAACATTCGCCTTGTGGCTAGGTTAAAAAAAGAGCACTTTTAGATAACAATGCAATAATCGATGGCATTTGCGGAGGTAAAACACAAAGTTCTTTATGAACCGCAGGATTGCTTGTGATAAAGATTTAAAAGCAAAATAAAAGGCATTAGAGCTGACTGTTTCTGTCAGTGGGTAATTTTAATTAGAATGTTAATTACGTAGAAAAGTAGTTTAAATGTTTTGCCACTTGCTTGAGCAACTGTGTTGTGCTGTAAGCTATTGTGCAACAATTGCATGATTGTAAAAACAAAAATGCAGTGCATGATCAAATGTTTAGGTGAGATAAATATATATTTTTTAAAAATGTCAAAAAAATGTTCCCCTCCACCCCTCAAATAAAAAAAAAAATCCCCTCTCACACCTGTAAGAGGGAAACCCCCCCCATTTTCAAAAATTAAATTCCAGCCCTGAATAAATGTCTAAAAATCCTGATTGGAGTATTACTATAATTCCACATGATAAAAATAAGGCTATAAAAAAAGATCGGTATCGCTGATCGTATCTGCAGATACTGCTTTCTGTGATCAGCCTCAAAAATCATGATCGGAGCACCCTACCGAATACCTCAATGTGTGATGGAAATTTCGCCCCTTAACCTACTGTGATGCGTGGTCCAGGACGACTAACAAAAACCATTAAAACCATTAAACCGAGGCATTTTGCAATCCATTAGTGACATAAAAAAAAATTTTTTACTGATATAATTGACTTATACTGGTAATTTTTTAACCGTTGCGTATCGTGCCACGTAAACATAAAACCATGTCGCAATTTGTGATGGAGAAATGACAAACCCCACAAATTGCTACTCACACTGGCCAAAACTCGCGTTGAATCAAGCAGTGGCAAATTCTTTAAATATAAACGTACTTACAGTCTGTGAGTCAAGAACAGCCGGCATTGTAGTCTACTCTACTCTACCAGGATCAGGAAACAGCTCCATAAAAATGCGCTGGACACATCGTAATATTTGGGTTGAACTGTTCTGGAACAGTTTTGTAAATACAATTTAACCACTGATTTCTAGTCGTGTCCTCTTTTGGAAGGCCAAACAAAGTATTTTCGCTTTCGCAACGAAACACACAGCGTCTTCACAACATGCGGTGGCAGCAACAATAAAGTTACACCTTCTTTCTTTGCGTGAACATTTGGGCGGCGTTATGCAAATCTTCCCACATCGTGACGTAGACATGTGGGGGCATGTTTAATCGAGGCATTTTAGGAGGGCGTGGACCAGTCTTAACTTTTATAAAGAATATCTCTTTGGGTTTGAGACTTTAGTCTTTGCAACTTTAGGGATCTTGTCTATTCACGAACAGCTTGTAACACGTCCAGAAAAGTAAACTAAAATTGCATCATATGACCCCTTTAAAACCATGAAAACCTCTTAATGCTGATAGCTAAATTATTGGTCCTGGCCCGTTTTCCTTCACAGTCCTCAAAGAGAGTCCCTCTGGGGGTTTTAATGATGTCTGTGATGTCAAAGCAGTATGCTGTGTAGTGGGCGGTAGATGAGAGTTGCATACTGGGCGTCAACATGCGTGTCACAGCCATGAGTTCTAGCTACGCCATCTGCTAAACAGTTTAGAATGGTGATTGGTCCTGTGTGTTTGTGTGCACATCTATTGTGCGCGTGTAGATCATGCGTGTTACACAGACAGCAAATGACTAAATGTAACCACTGTAACACACCACCCCGCTCCTTCCGTACTGTTTAAAAGTTAACATTCATATGCATGCAGACATACCAGTCTCATAAAGCAACACAAAATCAGATACATTCCATTTCAGTACATTAACATAACTTTATGACCATTTCTCTAAACAAGTTAAAGGGGACCATCAAAAACCTCTTTTTAATTGTGCAAGAGGTTGTGGGGAATATACGATATATGCATGCACCTTTAACATATTTTCAATGTATTATTCTAATGTCTATTTTGAAAATGCCTCTTGAGCTCAATGCAGGCATTAGATTTCACATGAAACATGTCTGCTTGCCCTCAGTTGATTGACATTTGCATTACATCAGCCAAACTTAAAGGGATAGCTGAAAAAATGCATTTACCTACCTTCAAGTCAATCCAAAGCTGCAGAACGTTCCTTCTTATGCAGAAATATTTTAAGAAGGCTGAGAACCAAACGATATTGGAGCTCACTGATTTTCAAAGTACGGACAAAAAAGAAATTTCTCAATATATCTTAAATGTTTCACAGGAGAAGGAAAGCCATAAACTTTCATTGAATGACATGAGGGTGAGTATATGATGACAGAATTTTCATTTTTGGGTGACCACTTTAACGCATCTTTTCACAATGTTTTAATTTTCAACCACAACTATAAAAACTACTGTAACAAACCAGCTTTTTTATGTATGTTTCATGTGTTTTCCGCTATAACACTGAGGGTTTCACAAGTCTCAGCATTCCCTGATAATATTTATGACCAACCACAGCTGAATTCCGACCAACTTGCTAACAATGTCCAGCAGAAAGTGCCTAATCACTACCAGCCACTACCGTGCATGTTTCACATTTTCACCCAGTGCAATAGCAGAACTATCAATGTTGAAATAAGTTTTACTGCAATTACAAAAAACTAACAGCAGGAATCAATGAGGCAACAATACAACTGCTTGATGAAAATATCTGATAAAGTTTTTTTTTAATTACAATGCATGCATGCTTATAGCAGACATAAGCTGCCAATTATGTCCTATTATTTAAGGCCTATAAAATTTACTGCAGCCCAAGAAGCCAAAGTACATTTGCATTTCTTCCTTTGGCTAAACATACTACATACTGAGTAAGTGGAAATTACTCGAGCAGTAAGCTAAAAATGCTATTACAGCATAAATGTGGTATGAATCCACAACGTCACATTTACTTAGTATTGCTAAATAATTTTTTTTCTCTAAAACCATTACAAGTATCCAACTTTCTTTAGCCTGGCTGCTAGAATAAGTGCTTGGAAAACATGTAAATGACATTGGGCTAGAATTTCCAGTCTTTCCCCTTCTGGCTTATAGAAACGCAAACATTTGACAAACTGTTCAAGGTTTGACAGTAGGATTTAGGTGAGCGTGTGAACCAGTCAATTGTCCTTTTTTTACATTAAGCCCGCACAACTGACATAAAGTCAATGACCTTTTTGGCTTGTATGTAAACATAACAAATTTATGTAGGTTGGCAATCTAATGTTTTTTAGATTGCAAATGAATGACTAAATGAATCTTATCAAGTGATGTACTTTCCAACAGAGTCTTGCAAGACTTGCAAAGGCACTTTTGTAACATGAAGCAGTCTGCTAACCATGTGATTGTTTAGGCCAAGTCCTCTGTGGTCAATTTAAAATCACACGAGGAAAAAAAATTAATAAAAATAGCCACACTCACAGCTGCGTTTTTTAATTTTTGCACAAGTGGACAAGAACAAACCGATCAAAAGGGGATCAAGTGAAAGGCTATGACACAGGACACACTCAAACACAGGAAGACACACAATAAACAGTGTTTCAAGACTCAAACAATCACACCAGCCCTCGGGTGCCATGACTGCAGCTCTGTCTGTTCATGCATGAAGGAGACTTCTGGGCAACTCTAGCTTCTGGGTTAGTATAGATCTGTTTATGTCCTCCTTATACAGTGTTGGTTCATTTGTAATGTGCTCTAACTTGCGTTTGAATTCTACTTCTGTATTTTTTTATTTAATAAGGCCTCTCCATATGACTCTCCATGTGACAACATTCCCCAATGTGTTAAACTCTATGGATCAGAGAATCATGCTAAAGCGTTACAGTGGACAGCGAGTTGTCAAAAGTTGACACAATAGTCCAATTTTAAATACTGAAATCATAACGTTCATTCCTGTAAAAAGGCCTTTGATTATTATTTTTCTTCTGTTGTGTATCCGGGGAACACTGCCATGAAGATCCTCAAATTCCCTCCAAAGCTTCTCAGTGAACTACTAGATCTACTCAAACATGACAGATACACACATATATACACACGCAGGTTCCGTCAGCAACCCGGCAGTGCTAAAGACGTTTCTGGCAGAAAGCCACACTCCAACCACTGTAATTGTATTTATTAGTGTAAGCAACAGGGTCAAGCTGAGATCAGGACATGTGTCCATTGGTACAGGAATAACAGTCTTTGGCATGGAGTAGTCAAAACGTCTTCCCATCTTCCTTTAACATGTTGAGATCTTGTAAAAAAAAAAGTTTTTGTTTTATCTCAACTGAAGCTAGCTTGAAAATCAACCAGGTATTTCAACTCTTGGTCTCAGCACTGGTCATAGACAAGCTTTGCAATTCATACTGTCTTTCAGCTACGAATCCCAGTCTAGTACAAACAATAGAGGTCGACCGATATGGGTTTTTCACTAGCCGATGCCGATATTTAGAAATCAGGGCAGCCAATGGCCGATATATGATGCCGCTTTTTTGGCCGATATTTGGGCCGATTTTCTTTTCTTTTTTTCCCCTTCATCTCTTAAAAGTGAGTTTGAGTAAATGATTATTGCAGGGCACAAGATAGTAATAGTAGTAGTAATAGTCTAATAAGCACTGCGCTCACAGTCACAAACGCTACTTTATCAGGCATTGCAGGAAAGACAAAATGAAAATGACATTGAAGCTTTTCTGAAGACAGTCAGTTCTTTTCACAGATACATTCATATAAAAAAACCCGCGCTGCATTTTAATTTTGGAACGTGCAGTGCTCAGTTTATTCAACTAGTATA
Organism: Sinocyclocheilus anophthalmus; assembly: GCA_018155175.1. Taxonomy (NCBI): domain Eukaryota; kingdom Metazoa; phylum Chordata; class Actinopteri; order Cypriniformes; family Cyprinidae; genus Sinocyclocheilus; species Sinocyclocheilus anophthalmus. The sequence goes on from JADLZN010010895.1 coordinate 89,971, forward strand.
AGCCTTTTGGGAAATCTATTTATGGCCGTGACGATCCGCCACAAATAACTCCATGTATGGGAAACACTGGACACTGCCATAAGTCAAATGGCCAAGTCATAACAAAAATAAAAGAGTTCACACATATTACAAAGCCCACTGCTCATAACTGCTCAAGAGTGCACTAGTCACGAGCGATGACATCGTGGATGCTATTGTCGAACCTACACACACATTTCATGAGGAAAGTTAACGTGCACGTTATAATCAGCCCAGAGGTTTCGTCTGAATTGCATGCGTTTTTACTTTCACATGCAAATGACTTGTTGCACTTATGAATATGATAACTTTCCAGCATCAATTCTAGTAGGGTAAAGCGTAATTACGCTTTCGAAGCAGTCTGTTTTGCCCTGCCATCATTAGCTGAAGTTGTTTGTGAACAAGAAGCGGCTGCAGAGTGTGAGTTGCTCCGTCTCTCACGCAACCAGAGAGAGATTCTCTGGCGTTCCGCAACAACGCTTAGCTGCCCGCAGATGCGCCTGCCTATAAATCCGCCTAATTTGCAGCACAATCGGCTGATGCCGATTAATTAAAAAATGCCAAAAATCGGCCGATTAATCGGCCGGCCGATGGTCGACCTCTAACAAACAAACTTAAAATCAACATGAAATGGAACTCACAACTAGTTTTACTTCCATAATATACCATGTCCAAGTGAAACAAGATCTATTAGAAACCATTTAGATCATGAAAGAAGTGAATTAGAATGCAGTCAATTAAGGATACATCTACACTTATCGTTTTCTTTCATATTTTTCTTTAGCTACTTTTTGGCCTTCCGTCCACACTGAGATGACATTTTTGTCCTATTTGAAAAAGATGTTGCATATTTAGTCATGTGATTCATATTTTACTAACAGATATCTATGGCTGTACCGATATTGTTGTGCATGCGATTTGCATTTTTACAAGCACTTTATACAATCTTCATATTACATTCATAAAAATATGACAGAAAATCATGCTTTCGAACTTGCTTTCTTGTATAAAAACTGCGTACATGGAACGGTGATTTTGTGTATGACCTGAACGCACCAGTGAGTGGTGGAATATTTTGGTAATAAAACGACAGAGCTAGAAAAATGATGTGAGAATTTTATGTCTAGTCTCTACTACTAATATTTTTAGTAGACTAAAACTACACCTAAACAGCTATTTCTCAATACCAAGCCCATGTGGCCTATTTGACATCAGCCGAAAGGAAAGTCATCTCAAAGGCAGAACTAGTTATTGTTCTTTATCGCACAAAATATCATAATATTAATAAAGTTTTATCATCGCACAAAAATGAAAACTCTGGGAAAACGTTCAAAACTTAAATCATACAGATTTGTAACAACATTAAATATATATTCCCACTTTTTCAATTGTTCTAAATGGTCACACCTTTATAGCGGCCTCTCCGATTTCATTCATCATCAGTTTTAAAGTAGATTTCCATCCTGCTGCTGCCACATTACCCCCCTCATCTACCAGGAAAGAGCTCAAACATATCTGCAGGGTACACCTCTCATGACAAATAATGAAACTGGAACAAGCAGTTGTACCGATCAATCAACTAAAAGTGTAATGGGGAAAATGTGAAAACTACCATGCGGGGATCCATGGAATGGACCAAGAAGTGGACTCTTCCTTGATCAAATAAGCTTAAGTTCATACAAGTTTTAGGCTACATCTTTGAGGAACATCACACCATGTGCTCAAACAAGAAGCATACTGACAAATGCCTCAACCAAAGGTTTACATGACGCATTTATGAGCAATTTATGACTTTATAAGACTGTGGCATTAACAGAGAACCAGCATTTATGTCCAGTATGTGAAGTATTTATGGATTCCATAAAGGTATTACTTTAAAACGGTTCTTCAAGATGGCGTGAGCCAGATGCCATCATGCTTTCTCCTGCTAAAACTTTTAACTCACAGGGTCATCTGGTTCTTTCGTTTATTCTTTCAAATAAAGGTTTTTCATTCACGTATAGTTTTTGGATAGTCTCTGAGGACATCTTTTCATGGTGTTTGTGCACTTCCAGTTTTAAGTGTCTGTGTGTGTGATCACTTGAATAAATATGCACAGGAGTCTGAATGAGTGGGTAGGTTTTAAAACTATTCCATGTAACAAATCCACCTTGAGCTTAAACAAACATATTGTAGTAAACTGAGACATGGTAAATAAAAAGCTTCTGCAATCCAATGTAGGACAATACGGCAGTCATAAGATAAAGTGCTGTATGGTAACACTTTCACCTTACAATAAAGCTATTGTTACATACTGTAAGTTACTATAAATTATGACAAACCTAGGAATAACGTGTGATTACAATCAGTTCATTATTTCACTTCATTCAGTACTTCTTTATGTAACATTAACACTGTATCAAAGTATGACCCCCCTTTTTTTTAATCTACTTTTATTTGAATGTGATATAGATCTGCATTTTTAATGGATCTTGGCCTACAACTATTTAGTATTATTGATAGCACAGTCAAGTTACATAGATTTCCTTTTTTTTAATACATGCATGTTTTATGTAATATAGTTATATACTGACTTACCTTTAGTTGAAAAGGATGGATCTCATTTAGAGAGTGTCTTCTGAGTTTTTTAGTAAGGGTCTTCAGCATTCTGTCTTTCCTTGATTGTTCTCAGTTTTCCTAGAGATCACTTCTTCAAATTACAGATTCATATCTGATACATAAACTCTGGATTGATCAGCTCTTTCTAAGAACAGTCAATGAGTTTATTCAGAAATGTTCAGCTCCATGCAAACAAACTCATGCTGAAACACAAATAAACAACGATCATGAGTTCCCAGTGCCAAAACAACAACAGATCTCCGTGCACAAGGTAACAGATCTGTTTAAAGTTAAAATGAGAAAAGTATCATAACTTGGTCTAGACATCCATTACTCTAATGAAGGTAATTTAATTAAATCGAACTATTTAATTCCTGTATTGTGTTGAATTGATCAGCGACAGTGACATTCTTCCTCAAAAACGTTTTTAAAATCCAGATGGGTAAAATCAATGTTAATCTTACTCCAAACGACAGATGGACGATGAAGCTGAAGTGTGTATAAATTTAAAAAAAATCCTCCATACAATCTCAATCGCACTCATACACGCACACACTCACGCACTCACACATACGTATGCGCACTACACACACTACTCTCTCTAGCGCATGCTCGTCGTGGTCTCCCATTGGTTGCTTAAACCGATGATGTCATTGCGTTCTAAAAGGAGGCGGGGCAGTAACATCTTAAAGGGCTATGAAGAGTTTGAAGGGTTTGGGGTCAAGTGTGACTGACTACAATGTTGTATATTTTATGAATCTTTTATTTTAAGTGATATTTTAAATTCTTTTTTAATTCATATTCTTTTTTTATTTTAATAATTGTGCATCGTACTGTGCAAATACAAATAATTTTCTTGATGTGAAGCAGTTCTATTGTGTTGTTAGAAGCCAAATTATCAGACAAAACTGAAGTTTTGATAACGCTACATACAGATTTGATATCATAGCTGTTAGGGCCTACTATTTTAGCCTATTATATATATATATACAGTGTTGGGGGTAACGCATTACAAGTAACGCGAGTTACGTAATCAGATTACTTTTTTCAAGTAACTAGTAAAGTAACGCATTACTTTTTAATTTACAAGAGAATATCTGCGTTACTTTTTCAAATAAGTACTTTTTTTTCTCCTGTCCCCATGTTGAGAGAAATCAGAAGATGTTACTGTAGTTCTAAAATAAATTGAATATGCATTAATTCTCTCACACACACACACACAAAAACACATATTCAGTATTCCTCATAATGAATAAAAATAATGCAACTCAGATTATGACGCAAACCTGCAATAATTAAATGTTAAACAACACAAACATCCTTTATGTATTTAATCCCATTCTATTAACCAATGTTTTTGCTTCTGACCTTCGATGATCCAGTTCAACCGTACTAATAAGCAAAAATTACTCTAGATGAACATTTGTTTGTCTTTTTTTATTGCTAAAGTGTGTTGAAATTTCTTCTTCTTCATTCTACTGTACAGACGTTAATTTACTTTTCCTTCAGCCTGAGGCGTATTCATTTCACATTTGGAGTGAAAAGGCTTTTATATTTGCCAAAAATAGAACTTTTTTATTTTAAAAACAAACAAGCAAGCCCTGTCCAGATTTAAAAAGTAGCGCAAAAGTAATTTAATGCATTACTTTCCATAAAAAAGTAACTTACGTAATTTGTTACTTTTTTTATGGAGTAATGCAATATCGTAATACATTACTTTTAAAAGTAACTTTCCCACAACACTGATATATATATATCCTTATATAATATATTTTTTTTGTTTTGTTGGTTTTGTTTTGTTTTTTTTTTTTTTTTTTTTTTTTTTTTACCAGCAGTCCTGAGGAAATGTTATCACTTGTTATCACACACACTTACATCGTTTACAGTATGACAGTATAAAACATGCTGAGAATGTTCATGTTTAACTCCACCTACAACACATACAGATATGAATTAATTAGACAAGTAAGAATTAAAATTCGGATCTAAATCTAAATTCACCTTTATTGACCGAGTAAATTACTCTTACAAGGAATTTGCATTGGCATTGGTGAATTCAGAAAAACAAAACATAATAAATACATATTCATAGAGTACTTTTAGAAATGTTGTTTAAATGTAAATAAAGTAAACAGTAGTAGTAGTAGTTAGTAGTAGTAGTAGTAATAATAGTTAGTAGTAGTAGTAGTAGTAGTAATAAAAGTAGTAGTAGTAGTAGTAAGTCGTAGTAGGCCTAGTAGTAGTAGATTATTAGTATATAGGCCTAGTATAGTAGTCAGTAGTAGTAGTAGTAGTATAGTAGGCTATAGTAGTAGTAGTATTAGGTAGTAGTAGTAATAATAATAATAATCATAATAATAATAATAATAGTCTACATTGATCCTCTAGCCTTGGGACTCTCTTAGCATTGTGTATTTGCTTTTTGCCTCCATTACACTTTGTTATAGTCTACTTCTTGCATTTATTACTTTTGTAAATATTATATTTTGCCTGAAGTGAGGCCGCTTTAAAAGATGTTTATCTGACATAAAAAAAAAAACACACACACACACAACAAAAACGCAAGGAACCACATTCAGAACTGTTAAGACTGGAGTTATTTTTAATAATTGTTTTGATCACTTTTTGTACATATATATTATATGTATAATATATATATATAATTATATATATATATATATATATTTATTGAGTTGCTGTAAATTCCATCATTCATTCATTCGTGTATGTCATGCCAAGTTATAAGGCTTCTGTATCAGTTCCACAATCCACATGAAGAAGAAAATGTAGGAACACAATATGACCACTGGAGAGCACTGTCTTTTTAAAAATGAATGCGTTGCACGTGGCTTTTTGTCATGTTGTTAGTAAGAAGAGCTATTGATAAATCATATGCAACTGTTTGAAGCCAGGAATTAGATTTTTTTTAAAGAGGTGTGTGTTGAAATTATTGTTTTGAGTTAGAATGACTCATTTGCATGGTGTTAACATTTCTACAAATTATCTGCCAAAATCTGAAAGAACTAAGCACTCTTAAACCGTCATAAAAATAAAAAATCATTTTGATGAACTCAATTTCAGAGTTTGTCAATAAAGCACGCCTTGTGAGAAGAGCTCCAGCAAGAATAACAGAGGTTATATATTTGTATGCGTGTATGTATGTACTATGTAGTATACAGAGTGTCAGTAAATATTATGTGTTGTGTGTATATATTTAAGAACTGTACAGTTGAAAATTGCTTTTTGTTATGAAAGAATATATATAGGCATATTCTACACACAATTTTCATTTTTCTAATGTTAGCTAATGCTCAGATATTAATGCTAGTTAATACAGCATGTCAATGTTAATTTGTGCATATTACTAACATTTCAAGTAAGCTACATTAATGTAAAAGTTATAAATGAACATGAATTTATAATGTACACACATAATATTCAGATATAGTCTACAACTAATGTACATAATATATTAACTGATGCACTTAATGTTCACACACACATATTCATATTCATATTGTAAGTAATATTTATTTTCCCATTTGCTGAGAACATTACTTTTAGCCTGCGTATTAGTCATCATACCCAATAAATGGCAACAACATCAAACAAATCTGTTGCATTCCACGTCAGTGTTTTTCTTTGGGCTCCCTTTGTGCCAAACAGAACTAAAAAAAACCTGATGACATGTGGAGAGTTGTGACCTTCACACCCTTGTTGCAGTACACAAACGCTCTCAGCCTACTTGTCCTGAACGGCACTGACTTTCCAGGTGCACACAGCCCACACCGCCCACCGCTCTCTGGACCAGTTCAGCCCGTCTCTTCCTCCTCTGTGGTCTGCCTCCCTCTCTCACCCACTGACCCACTGGCGGAAAGCGTGGGCACTGTGCGTCCAAGAGTCCGCTTTTAGAATGCCAGATGGCTATTTTCTTCCCCAAGCACTCTAAAAAAGGATAGACTTACATAAAACTACCACTGCTAAAAATGCTGGTCCATGAGAGATCTTTAGAGAACAAAGGAAGCACGTCTCTATCAATCAAGTAGGCTACTTCATACAAACAACACATGCGAATGTGTGAATTTACAGCAGAGATGAGTCACTTTAAAAAAGATATTGTTCATGATGATGTGTGAATAAAAAAATTAAAAAAGCCACTGAGCCACCAACTTTGAACACACTGTCATATGGATCTAATGGCATGTGATTCAAAGACAGCAAAACATTAGGTAACCTTTTCCATTTTAACACCAAAGTCAAATGTCAGTGATATTTATAGCACAAATCACGACTTGCACATGCAGATGTTGCCATGATGTGATATACATAGTTCTATGACTTTTGTTAAAGTGTGATGACATTGCTGGTGACAGGAAATGACCATATCCTCTTGGAGAATGTGTGGGTGTGCGTATCAGCATACTGCTTGTCTCGACGGTTACAAATTAAAGCAATGTCAGCTTTGGTTAAAAATAATGTGCAGTTGTGATGTCTAAGTGCATGCCATAAGATAGAGTCCTGTTTAGCAAAATGGAAACTGTTGGGAAAATGGAAATATTTTTTTGGATGGCATTAAATTGACCTTCTAATAAAATGATTCAGAGCAAGTTTCTAAAATGATTCAGAGCAAAGGTTTGGATTTTTCCAACGATCTCAGAGCACAGGAGTGATTCAATATTTCATGCTGTGTTATTTAATCAATATTAAGCTATTATCAAGAGTAGACTATGTGGTACGTCAAAAGATCTGTTGTGATTTCAACATCATCACTTTTAAGTTTCCATTAACTTGATTAAATATATATATATATATTTTTTTTTCCCAGAATGTCTTGTTAGAATAGTTGCAAGAGTGTGGTATATAGCAAACTAGTGAGTACTTGAGAGTACACGTCCAATGTGATGACATTAAATGTTTCTGACAACCTCTGTAGTCCTATTTAGCCACTTTTTCAAGACAATTAAAAGCTTTAAAATGGGGTATTACTGTATTATTTTATAAAAAAAGTAGATATAGTATTATCTAGTGCTGTCAAATAGATTAATCGCGATTAATCGCATCCAAAATAAAAGTTTTTGTTCTAATAATATATGTGTGTGTGCTGTGTATATTTATTAGGTATATATAAATACAAACACATGCATATATATTTAAGAAACATATGCTATGTTTATATATTAAATAGTTAAATAGAATATGTGACCCTGGACCACAAAACCAGTCTTAAGTCGCTGGGGTATATTTGTAGCAATAGCCAAAAATACATTGTAAAGGTCAACATTCAAATTTTTATTTTATGCCAAAAATCATTAGGATATTAAGTAGAGATCATATTGTTCCATGTAGATATTTTGTAAATTTCCTACTGTAAATATATCAAAACTTATTTTTTGATTAGTAATATGCATTAAGAACTTCATTTGGAAACTTTAAATGTGATTTTTCTCAATATTTAGATTTTTTGGCACCGTCAGATTCCAGATTTTCAATTAGTTGTATCTCGCCCAAATGTTGTCCTATCCTAACAAACCAAACATCAGTGGAAAGCTTATTTATTCAGAAAAAAATGTACCCTTATGACTGGTTTTGTGGTCCAGGGTCACATATAAATTATATGAATATAAATATATACATGTAAATACATGCACATATTTTCAAAATATATACTGTATGTGTGTGTCTTTATATGTACATAATAAATATACACAGTACACACACATACATTATGAAAATAAAAAAATGTATTTTGGATGCGATTAATCGCGATTAATCATTTGACAGCACTAATTTATATATATATTATGAGCTTGTATTAACCACAGACCATATTTCAGGCATTTAATTAAAAACTCTCTGACTTCAGGATGACGGAACCAGTGCTAAAAACTAATTTCCGAGTTTTGGCATACAAATACACATCTCTGCAGCATTCTTTTGGATGATTTTGCTCATTTTATCATCCATCTGGTGAAAATCAGAGGTCCAATTGCTTTTACAAGTATAACCAGCACTTGCAGCAAGCTGCATGGTTTGAGATATCATTTACATCTGTAGCACAAACTTGCAGGTTGAGTTTCATGCCTTTGTTGAAAATGTATAATAATCTGTTTCTTCCTGTCCCTGACATTACATGAGTGCTAGCAGCACCACTAACACACTTGTTTAGTAAAATCCCAGTAACTCACGTTTGTATATAACTCCTAGGACAAAAAAAGAAATAAAAAATAGCATATTCTTTGTCAGCTTTTATTGACATACTGTATGAAATCAAAGAAGACTTCAGTGAATTGCATGTAAATGATTCAAATGGCTATCTTCAAGAGGAGTAATGCTTATACAATATCAGAACTACGAGTACTGTTGAGCAGAAGCAATCAGAAGTGGTCCAGTGACTAATCTATGGCTAATAAAGGCACGGCTGTGTTTGGGGTGCTACTTCCTGCGTAACCTTGGCATCAGTCGCTAGGTGATGGATGGAGTGGAGACAAAAGGTGTCAAATTCTACCTCTAAAAAAAAAAGAAAAGAAAAGAAAAAAAAGAAACAACAGTACATGCTGGTTAGGTATGTTTTGAAGCATGGCAGCTGGTTTGAGCTGGTTTAAGCTGGTCCTTAGTTGGTCCTGAGCTGGTTGTAAGCTGGTTCTGAGCAGGAGCTAGTTGCTTAGGACCAGCACATGACCAGTTTAAACCAGCTCATAACCAGCCCAGGACCAGCTTTAAGCAGCTCAAAATATACCTGACCAGCATATGCCGCTTTTTTTTTTTTTTTTTTTTTTTACAGGGCAAACAGTTGCTGGTAGCATTTGACTTCCATGGTATGAAAAAAAAAATACTATGGAAGTCAATGGCTAGCATCAACTGTAGCATCAACATTCTTCAAAATATCTTCTTTTATGCTCCACAGAAGAAAGTCTTATGGGTTTGTAACAACATGAGGGTGTGTAAATGATGTAAGTAGGATATGCAACAATTATAATCTAAGGTGACTCATCTCACTTTATTACCAGCAATCGTTGTTTTTCCACCAACCTCTGATCATTTTCAACGGACCATTAGCATTTTTTATTGTTTCACCGTTCCATGGTTTCACAGTAGGTCTCCAGCAGTATTGTAAGTGTACGAGTGGACTAATTTAATTTTTCTCTCCCTTTTCCTTTAATTCATTCATTCATCTTTTCTCTCTGCCTCCTCGTTCTCCTCATGGCAGATGTCAGCAGCCTACTCTCCCCTCAGTGGGAACAGGAGGCAGCCCAGTCCCACTCCCGCTTGCGTCACGGAAAGGAGAGAGGCTTCCGAAAGTGGAAGACAGATGGGAGAGGCATCCATTGATGAGAACTAAATCCACACAGACTGCGATTGAGGCATTTGACACTTCTGAACTAATGCATTAATGAGTGGTAATGTGAGAGTCGTGCTCATAAGATGCAGACGAGTAATGCGAGAGAAGATTTTGTTTTTTTTTTTTTTTTTTTTACTTATTATTAGTATTTTTAGTTTTTTGCAACTGATTAGAGATGAGTACCTTGTTACATTCTGTGCCTATCAGGTATTTCTTATTGAGTAAAATGTTGTTGTTACTTAATCAAATCCATCTTAGTAGCTCAGGTCTGTCTTGGATCTAAAATAACACATTTCGGTGTATTTTCATACCTGCAGCCTGAGAAAATATATATTTTTTATCAGGCTTGACCATTCATGGAGATCTGACAGCGGAAGGCAGTGCTTTCTTCTATAAAGACGTAAGTATTTTTTTCTTTGTAGTAGTATTCTAAAAATTATTTCATGAAATGCTTTTGTTCTAATTCAGAAACCTGTTACATATGGAGGACTCAATGAGAGGGTACAACATCATCTGGTTCTCTGAATTGCCATCGCCATGGCAACCTGATGCACATCCGTATGGCATCACAGCCCACTCAGTCAAGCAGGGACAGAATGTGATTTGAGAGCACTCTCTGTGTGAGCACCTGCAGTCTACAAGACTCTCCGCCAATTATTTTCTCAACAATTTGAGGGGGGGGGGGTATATTTTATTGAAACTTTACACAAAATATTTGTAAAAATCCAGAAAAGGTTTGCTTATTTGTTTTTTTGTTGAGTATCATATTTGATACATTGGGCTTTTATGGCTCCTATAGTTTGATATAAAGGAATATGAAGCTCACACTCGAGGGAACAACCTTTTATTCAGAGAAATTTTTTATTCAGAGGCCAAACTGAGATATCATTGTATAAATTAATTTCTAATTGATTTATATATATATATATAATATTATATATATATATATTATAGTATATATATATATACACACACACACACACACACACACACGTATATCTGCATGGATAATCAAGTATAGTTGCTTCCACCCAATAATTGTTCATACTGAAATAATAACAATAAAACCAATATAAAGTTATTCTTATGTTTATTATAACTAACAACTAGAGTTAACAATACTATAACTAAAAATATAAAAGTTTTTCTTTAGAAAATCCATTCAAGATCTTACAGCGAAAGACATACCTGAAGGAGGACGTTTTTAGAATTATATTAAAAGGCATTTTACTTGATAAAAACTATAAACTATCCATCAGACAATACAGAAGATTGTGTAAAACATGTTTTTCACCAAAGTATTCATTATGTTGATCCTTTAGAGGCCTTATTAGGCTTTATTGGGTTAATTATAAACTATTTATGTGAATTTGACATGAAATTAATTTTGAACTATCTAAGTTTTAGAAAAAAAGAGATACACATTTAGGAAAAACAACATGTCTTTGTCTATTTCATAATTGTGGAATATTCTGCATTTCAAAATAATCTGTAGGCAGATCTGTTCCGGCAACTTCTCTCTTGCACATGTGTCTATTGCAGCATGCTGTGATGACATGTTTCTTGTGTCAATGTCAGTAAGCAGGGTGGTTCCGTCAACAAAATCTGGGAAGACATGAGCTAATTTAACAGGCTGAATGAAATGCTTCTTCTGCCACTGTAAGGTCTCTCTCCACAGAACCATCAACTAGTGACGCAGGCAATTTCACACACATCCTGCCAGCTGGTAGCAGTGTGGCCCATCCAACAATTAATTTCCTGAACCCTGTGATGATCTTGCTTTTGGCAGTATCGCTTCCCCTCTACCAGGCATCTTTCTTTCTAGAGAAGCTGCCTCCCACATTAGTAAATCTTGAATATGAGCTGCTGCATGTTCAGCAAGTAGAGCACGCAGTTAAGGTCACGTACACACTGTAGTGTTGTAGGACTGACAACCGTATTTAAACACAAGACCGAATGCTCCAAATTACCATTCCAAGTGTGTACAGAACAGAGCTGTCACTAAAATTCAACAACATTTTTATAAGTGGGCCCCTTGTCCCCAGGGCCTGGAACAGCTCTGACTCTAATACAGACAGTTACTCCAAATAAGATTATTTCTTTTTTTTTTTTTTTTTTTAAATAAGCCATTTGGCAGACCTTCAAAAATATTATTTATTTATTATTATTATTATTTATTTGTTTGTTTATTAATTTTTCCAGTTTGCAACCATCTTTGTGTTGTTACAATGAACTGTACAGTGTACTCTTTTTATATTTGACAGTTTTTTTTGTCATTTTTATTAGTTGTACTTTTACAACTACATCGTTTTTCTCTGTTTTTCCTAATCGTATAGCACCAATGGAAAAAAGAAAAGCCTTGGCTGCATACACATCAAAGTTTTATTAAAATGTCATCTTGTCATTGGTGATTTACCCCAGGTCCTGTTCACTCCAAGACTGATGACTATAAAGAACTATAATAATAACTACTGTATATTAAGGCCCCAATATACTAGCATTAGCTTGTAGTGATTATGTAATAGCTGTGCATTGGTTCTCCGCCTTCTGTGACATGGAAATCTCTGTTGAGGTCAGATATGAATAAAGACATACAGTATATGAAAAACAGTAGGCCTATCTAACAAAAGAAGTATGAGTGAATTCACAGTACTCATAAAAGAGAAGGCAAAAAATACCCATATGACATTTCTGGCAAGGTTATCCCACAAGGCAATGGGAGAGGATTAATGAATGGCAGTGAAGCAACACAACTATGGAGCCAGATCAGCCTCAGAAATAATACATTTGCAAAACAAAATTCATAAATGCACAGCACAATTTACATTTACAAAATCCGATTCGTAAATTCAAAACACAATTCATAAATACACAAGTAAAAGCATAAATATTTCCCCAAATGCTCACTCAAATGCATCTTACCTAAATAAATTTAAAATGTTTACACAAATATGTATATATCAAGTTCTTGAAATAATTTCCATCACACATTTATGAATGATGCTACATGTATTTATGGATCGTTGAATCTGCATTTGCAAATCGTCACATGTGCGTGGACTGCTTTGAATTTGTGTGCGGTATTTTTGAGACCTTCCTGGCAGGTTAAGATTCATAAATATCTTTTTTTGGAGGATGTTCCGTTCAGCCAACGCGGTGAGCTTTTAATCCACCAATCAAAAACACTCTTTACTGAACAGACTCAAGAAGCTCAACGCTGTGCTTGTACTGTGCATTGTTCCATGATCGGGTCCTTGATGTAAAAACATTTTAATGAGCAGTGTTGGGCAAGTTACTCTGAAAATGTAATTAAATTACTGATTACTGATTATTTAAAAGTAATAATGTTACTGTTCTGATTACTTTATTTCAAAAGTAATTATTAATTAGTTACATTACTAGTTACGTTACTTTTTTCTCCATTAAATTTATGAAATCCCAGCATACACGCTCCCGATAAATATTGGTTATTAAAGCATCAACATTCACAGAACACTGTTGTTTTTAACTAAAGCAAGTGGCTGCTGTGTGCATGGTTTGGCATGGCAGAATGACAGCAAAGAGTGCTGCATTTATAATCTCTAAAAAACATCTCAGTTCATCACAATCTCACAAATCTCTGTTATAACACAATAAATATATGCATAATGTATCTTTCATAATGTCTACAATTCGTGTGTTATGAGAGGATTCGTGAGCATGCAAATTTCAGCACTGCATTGCTCAACGCTGCAAACACGTGTTATAGCCTAAATAGAAACTCTGCATACGCTTGCACCTGTTAATCGTTTATATTTTATAATAGTTCATGTGGCTTTTGTGCAATATATGAATAACAATTTATTTGTTTAGATATTTTATGTTTAGATATTTTTATTTTGCGGGAGTCCCGTGAATCAATTTATTCTCCCGCATCCCGCACACACACAAGTCTCTACACGTCAAGTCTTGTCCCGCGCCGCACTCTGTTGCGTCGGGTCTCGCGGGAGCAGCTCTCTAATCCACTGGCACTTGACTCAACAGTGCGTGTGCTACATCCTTTTTACAATCTCTAGATTATAAAACACTGCATTCTGTCAGCAAAGTAATGCGGCAGTAACGTATAGAGACCTTGGCTTGTAACTATACTCTAATTACTATTTTGAAAATTATATTAAATTATTAAATTACTCCGTTACTAAAAAAGTAATCAAATTACAGTAACGCGTTACTAAGTAATGCGTTACTGCCCAACATTGTTAATGTGTATTCTTTTTTTAGCACATGATTACAATTTCTACAAAATCACAGCTACCTGGTCAGCCTGCTGTCTTATACACCAAAGTTGCACATACCCTGTTTATTCAGATCAATCTGTAATGTTATTAAATAAATGTTAAATGTCCAGATATTTCATTTAATAACAACAATTATGTAATGTGTTCTGTTGTTGTTATTAGTAGTAGTAGTATCAGATTTGCAGTAACTTTTGATCAGGCATTAAAAACAGCTATCACCACCTAAGAGAGATTTCGAACACAGACAAGCGAAGAGATTTAGCATGGAGGATGAAAACCACACTCAACGAGTGAGTAAAGTCGTTTTTTTATCTGATGGCATTTTCTTACGATTATAGCTAGTCGCAATGGTAACTTTAGAACCCACTGACTACAAATCGCATTTAAAATTATGCAATAGTTTAGCATCGAAATCATTGTTTTACTGATTGTTTATCGCCCATTCATCCTGTGATTACTAAAGTGTTCCTACAAACACCAGTTATAATATAAGAAAGCTGACGTGGACTAACAACTTTGTAACACTGCACACTTAATTAACTAAAACAACCTTTAATCAATGAGAAAATGCCATCAATATAAAAAACGATTTTTATTATTTGTATTACGCCATTATTGCTATAATCGTCGTCCTTTACAGTGCATAGAATGTCTGAATGTCAGCGGAGACCATGTCAACCAGATGAGCCCCAGAGACAGATCCCCTCAGAAGACCTCGGGACAAGACCACGGGAACCAGATGAATCCTCTGCACAATCTGACTTTGTTGCAACTTATAATTAAACTGCTGGTGTCCTCTGGCCAGAGGAGAACGGCACATTATTTTGACACACTATTTCCCTTTTTTAATACTGTAAAGCTGCTTTGACACAATCTGCATTGCAAAAAGCGCTATATAAATAATGGTGACTTGACTTGACATAGAAGGTATACATTTGTGCTCCCTACAAATGGAACATATGACTATGATGTCATACTCTACTACATGAGTTGCAGGTATATAATAATAATAATAAATAATTTACGCATTTAGCAGACGCTTAAACGTTGTCTCATTCGGACGGTGACGAGTCTGCTTACAGACAGGAGGTTAAAGAGCTGGCTGTCTGGTGCATCAGTGGAGATGACCGTGGACTTCAGGTGAAACCCCCCTGCTCTCCCCCCACTCACCATCATGAACAGTTCTGTGACTGCAGTGGAGTCATTCAGGTTCCTGGGCACCACTATCTCTCAGGACCTAAAGTGGGACACTCACATTGATTCCATTGTTAAAAAGGCCCAGCAGAGTTTGTACTTCCTTCGCCAGCTGAGGAAGTTCAACCTTTCACAGTAGCTGCTGAAACAGTTCTACTCTGCTGTCATTGAATCCATCCTCTGCACTTCTATAACTATCTGGTTCAGCTCAGCTACCAAATCTGACCTCAGAAGACTACAGAGTGTAGTCCGGATTGCTGAGCGAATCATTGGTACAACCCTCCCTTCTCTCCAAGAACTGTACTCATCCAGAGTGAGCAAAAGGACTAGCAAAATCACTCTGGACCCCTCACATCCAGCACACTCCCTCTTTGAACTGTTGCCCATCTGGTCGACGCTACAGAGCTCTGAGTACCAGAATGGCCAGACACAGGAACAGATTCTTCCTTCAGGCAATACATCTCATGAACATTTGACAATAACTGTGGAACACACAACGCTATTTATACACCCATACACTTATTTATCTAACACACACAATCAGTCTACATTTCAATTTGCACATAAAATACCTGTACATACAAAACTGTCTATAGTAATATGCCTGCACATACAATTGTCAATTTATATATTTTTATTTCTTATTTAATTGTTCTATTTTTTTATTATTTTTATTATCTGTGTTTTTTGTTCTGTCACGGTCATCTGTTGCACTGCGGAAGCTTTTGTCATGAAAACAAATTCCTTGTATGTGTAAACTTACCTGGCAATAAAGCTCATTCTGATAACACTTACAGTGCATTCCGGCTATACATCTTTTTACCAGTATGCGTGTTCCCCTGGTACGTAACCCACAACCTTTTGCCTGCAATGCAAGGCTCTACCACTAAGCCAACAGGAGTAGAAAGAGACTAGAAATTAGTGGTTACGTTGTATTTACAACACTGTTCCAGAACACTTCACCCCAAATATTCAGATGTGTCCAGCGCAATTCATGGAGGACCGTTTCCTGATCCTGGAAGAGTAGACTACAATGCCGCTGTTTCTGACTCAATGACTGTAAGTCGTTTTTTATATTTAAAGGTTTTTATATTTATATATTTAACGCGAGTTTTGGGCATTGTAGAGTAGCACTTGTTGTTTTCTTTCCCTCCTTTCTCCGATCACAAATACAGACATGGTTTTTATGTTTACGCGGCGCGATGCAATGCAATGCGTATAAAGACAGTATAGGTCATTATAATCAGTAATTATTGCAACAATTCTGGATGCAACAAATGCCTCGTTTATTAATGGGTTTTCATGTTTTTTAATCATCGCTCTGGCCTGACAGGGCACCATCACAATATGGTAAGGGCTGCAACATTTCCGTCACACGCTTTTGGCCAATCACAACGCACTGGATAGCTGGCCAATCAGAGCACACCTTGCTTTTTTCAGACCGATGAGCTTTGTAAAAATCGACACGTTTCAAAAAGGCGGGGCATAGAGGAGAACCAATAATGTACAGTATGTGGAAAATAATGTGTTTTTTGAACCTTAAACTGCATAAACACATTTCATTACACCAAATACACAAAATAATGTTCTTTTTAGCAGCATCATATGACCCCTTTAAATTTTGCCTATAGACACTTAATTCATTGTATTTGCAGAAGGGGTTCATCTAGTGATATCCTAGCCATCCCCTATCTGAGTGACTTAAAAGTAAATAAATTAGAATACTTTTATTAATATTTATTTTAAGTATTTTTAAATGTGACATCATTCATTCATTCATTCTTTTTCTTTCTTTCTTTCTTTCTTTCTTTCTTTCATAAGCTTTTGATGTTCACATATTCACCTTTCATATCCACATGTTAAAGACATACATAAAATACGTAGAACCAAGCTAACCCATAAGCAAAATTACTTTAGTCCCATCAAAGTCCCGATGACGCACATGACACCGGAAGCATTGGCACTTTAGCCGGAAACTTCAAGTCAGAGGAGCTCAATGTGACATTTCGGAGCGGTTACTTCTGAACTGTTATAGAAGAATAAGACTGTTTCTCACTACTGTAAACTGAGTACACCTATAATGATAATATCTACAATATGTATCTAAAAATATCCACAAAACGTCATTGTCAGCATAACTGCGGGCAAAACGTGTAACGTTAGACTGAAGAACAGATGCTTTGAGTAGAGGCTAATAACTAGCCAGTAGTTTCATGTATAAATGTATAATATTTGCATATTAATAAAATTTCGAAATTCAAATATTTTTTACTATATACCACAGATATTTGTTTTAGATGTCACTTGGTGATTGTGTATTAATAAACGCATACATACGTGCATCATATTATTCATTACAATGTTAGATGTCAGTGCTAATTACTTTATTGTTTTGCTTCCTCTTGAATTATTTCGCAATCTAGTTGCCAAGAGCAAATCTAAGTGAGTATTCCCACATCTCCATTGCACTTGTTTACATACTTAAACTTTGCTGCACTGATATGCAAGACACACGGCTGCCATGTTGAGCTCTCGTATATGATTACATTTCTTAAATTTCAAACGGAGAGCATACAGAATAATACACTTCACGGTCTAATATTGCTTTTTGTTCTGTTGCTGAACATTATACAATTGTTAACTTTAACAACTTAACAGTTTATTCTGGTAGGTCTGGTTAAACACTTGATTTAAAAATAGTTCCTGTTCCTTGGTTTAATGTCTTGTTGTTTTATGACAGACACATTGAAGTTAGTGCTTTGTATTTACCTGTGGCTTCTTGTGTTTTAGGACTTTGCTGGTTCAGATGGTGAGTGCAGCTGGCACAGGTTACTGTTTTAACACGAAGAGGGGCCGATTGAGGGACAAACTGGTTTTGCGAAAGCATGACCCCATAGGTGAGGTGAACTTTTTCTGTCATTGTAAGTATAATGGCAAACTCTGAATTGATTTCCCCCCCCAAAAAACCTCTTTATACTGTGTGTGTGTGATAAAACATTGATTTTATAAATTACATAATCATAATAATAATTTCACATCAGTTTCTATTTAAAAACATTCACTTTGTATTGCATCGATAGAAACCAGAAACCTTTTTATTAAAAGAAACCTGAAACCTGAACCCTTTGAATTAATATTTGCAATAAATGTCATACTACAGTTGATTTACAGAGAATATTGCTTTAAAACCCTAGTGAGCATGTCTGTCATAACAAACACTTGTACACAGGGTGCGAACTACGGGGGAGCTAGGGGGAGCTCGGCTCCCCTTAATAAGACATGGGCTCCCCTGAAAACATGATTTGTGAAATTTTGGGGAGGCTCAAAAATATTGACAATGTGTTATTTTGACGTGCAATTTCAGTTTTGTGTAATGTGATCATCGTGGATTATTATGTGTAAAATTGCAAAAATATCATTCATTCATGCATGACGGCGATTTAAACCTAATTCACTTCAATTAAGATAACTACACATGCTATTCTTGTCATGAGCATCAAGGTGTGGGGACGCTGCGGTGCAAATTCCACTCATGTTTAGTACATGTTAAAGATTCGTAGAAAAAAATATAAACGTTGGACTCTGGTCACTTATGTGTTAAGGTAAGTCATGTTATTCGCAATCATGTGTTGTGGCTGGGTTGTTATAGGTCTGCGTGACTCTCGATGTCTTAGGCCTAATTGAACGAAGGAATTATGGTATTAATTATAGTGCTTGCATAAAGCAAGTAGTGCATACACTTGTAGCTGTTATGTATCTTTGTAATTCATTGTAAGCCCCCTTTTGAGGCACGCGCAAGTGCACGAACCACTCCCCCGTTATAAAAAAAAACAAGTGGGCTCCCCCAAAGTCCACGGTATAGTTCGAACAATGCTTGTACATAAATATTGGTAACACTTTACATGAACATTTCAATTGTTACATTGGTTAGCTATAGTTAACCTAAAATGAACACTACATATACTTTATTTAATTCATCTCATTTAGCTAATTTCAGTATTATTAATACAATCAAAAATCAAAAGTTGTTTCTGTTAGCATTAGTGCACTGTCTAACATGAACAATTGGTAAGACTTTTCATTTGTTGACATTAGTGAATGCATTAGCTAACTAACAATGAGCAATATATATTTTAAAGGATTCATTTATTTTTGGTGATGTTTGTAAAAAAATATATAATTGTTCATTCAGAAAATGCAAATGTATTCTTTGCCACTAGGTGCCGCTTTTGGAGCGATAAAATAGCGTTTTTCCCGGTAATGCTGTAAACAAAGCAGCACTGCGCTCACAAACGCTGCTTTATAAGGCATTATAGACATGATGAAACGGAAATGAAATCGACCAATCGGAACAATCACGGCAGATTAGCGTCACACTAAGGAGGGGTTTGGAGAAATGAATCGTTGAGCGAATCGTTTGGGAGTCGTTGAGCAAGTAAAGTAAAAATAAATACATATAAGACAGTGAAAGTGTTTTTTGACCTTGCATGCATGTCAACCTGTTGTTGGGGACTCCCAAATCCAAAATATGAACATTTCATTACCCATAATGGGGGCACTTTAATTTAAGATGCAAAATACATTTTATAAAATCTTTTTCTCTCAAGTGTTCTGTGGATGCTAGCTTGAAAACCACTGAGGTTGTGTACTCCTAAACGATGATGACAAAATATACCTTCGATATGTTGTGCTCCAACTTTAAAACAACACAAAATCAAAACATTTTTTTTTTTTTTACCATTTTCTGGGGTTTTAAAATAGATTGCTTTATTAATGTTTTTAATGTTATTTTAATTTATTTATTTTCTGTTCATATTTCAGTTAATGTTTTCCTCTTCACTGCTCTCCACAGTGAACAAACATGTTCTGTTCATTGAGAAGAGGAAGATACAATCTCTTTAAAAAAAATGGGCTGAGAAAATTGACTTTTTGAAGTGTTATCAGCGTAAAACAACTGTGATGATTGATCAACATCCAGCATATGCAAGTGTCATTAAACAACTATGAAGGCAGAAGATTTACATCAAAGTAAAGACCCTGCATTACTGCAGCTGTGGATGACTGGTCTAATGAGACCAGAAATGAGCTGTACATCCTGTCAGGATAATGTGCTGTTAAGGCCATTACAATAAGTGTATTATGTTGGATTTGTTTGGTTCTTTTGTTTTCTTTTTTGTACCAAATCAGAATTTTGACCTACTGCAAACAATGAACCACCTACTCAATGACAGATTGCTTTAGGCTGAAGTGGATTTGTTGGAATAATTATCCTACAAAATGTGTTTAGCAGAAAAAAAAATTCATAATTGTTTAAAAAAAATAATAGCAGTTCATTTGCCGTTTGTACTTTATTACATAAATTTACATGGTTTTATTTTATTTTCAGAGATATTTAAACATTATATATCACGTCATTTACAAATAATGCCAGGAAATTACATTATCTGGAATTCACCAGTACATGGTATTGTTTATTATACAAACAATAATTCTGTGGACACTGTGCACAGATTAATGGTGCTGTTTTGAAGCCAAGGGTCACCTTCAGAACAGTTCAGTTGGCAGATCCTTCTGAAATGGAAAAGACGTTTGAGTGCCGACAGTTTGTACAGACACGGCTGCGACAAGGTTGGCTCTCCTGGCCATCTCTTCCAGCGGCATTGTGGGATAATGGGCCATGTAGAAAGCCAGAGCACCAATGAAGCTGTCGCCTGCTCCCTGTTAAGAAATAGTTCCAGTTCAGTTTGTGGCATTTAGATTAATGCTTATAATGTGGAAGAGAAGAACACTGAACTTTGCATCACAACTTGGAGAAACAAATATGACAGCAGGGGGTGCCGTCATACTTGTCAATGCCAGTACGTCCAAAGGTTGTAACTTGTAAAACAAATCTGGGAAACAAATGGCACCACAATGTACAAATTTTATTGAGTCAATCTTAAAATAAATATTGAACTACCAATTGCTCGTGATAATATTTAATGGTGACGACATGACTTTAATTCTCTATTTGTGTGCCGAGTCATGTGTGTTTGCCGTTGTGTAAGGCATGTGAGTAAGTCTGTAGATGCTGACTTGGGCACAGGTCACAAGGGTCAGAGTGAAACAACACGCATGCTTTAAGCTTTTCTTGACCTCTGTCAGTGATGTAGGGTCGCCTTCTGCCTCGAAAGTCTTTGTGAAGGTCTTCTGTTGTGAGTTGAGCACTTGCTGAGACATGCAGCGTGACATTATTTTTGTGTGTGGGCATTTTTGTTTGCTCTCCTACTTAATTTCAGTATACTCTGTGAATGTTTATTTTTGGGTGAATCTAATGTAGCTTGACAACAAGTCCAAGTCATATCTTGACTCAAACTCAACAGTACAACATTTGATGCATTATGAAAATTGCAAAAAAAAACAAAAAAAGAAAGTGCCTAAATCTTTTTATTTTTTTAATAATTAACCGCAACCATGTATTTGTTAGTTTATATACATATAAATGTATGTGTGTGTGTGTTGGTAACAAAAAATGATTTTTTTTTTTAAAGGGGGGGAAAGAAGCCTCCATGCTAAAACAAAAGGGCTTGATTCAATTCAAGGCTCCTATGCTCTGTATTCAATTAACACAGTAACACATAATATTGTGAATTATAATTTAAATACTGAATTTGATGCAGAATCCATCTGAATTTCCTCTCCTCGTTGCTATATTATAGATATATATATATATATATATAATAATATTATATAATATATATATATATGCGCATATTCTAACAAACTGATCAAGGGGTCCATTGTATTTATTTTAAAGGGACAGTTTCCCCCCAGAGTTATCAGAAATACACTCTAAGCTGTCTTTTTAAATTTGATCTCCACTTGTATGAAATTGATAAGGACACTGGCATGTTTTACCATGCCTGTAGGGGGTAGACTGGGATCTGGGGGGAGGGGGTGATGTCGGGTGTTGAATTTATGATGAGAAAGCACAGAAGAATGTAGTGATGTGCTCAGATTTAACCGCAGATCGCCCCATCACTGGTTCTCACAAGTCTACCAGATTACTCATCTCAATGGCCCGCCTCTTAACCATCAATCTTTATTACACACCACTGACTGTCCCTTCGGTCTCCTCCATATAGCCACAAGGCCATAGGCCACAGTTGTCTGCACTCCCCTACTGATTGATGACTGAATGAAGTGAACTATGCAGACAAGAATCCATTACAAAATGATCACAGTCCACCTTTGCCCAGTTTGGCTTAAGTCATGCATTTTGTCTGTTTGGATAAATGGAAGAACATCTGCATTTGAACATATGCTTCTACAATTACCCATCAACTTCGGTCAGAAATCTTGGTGTAACTTTTGATAACCAGCTGACCTTCAAAGACCACATTGCAAAGACCGCTCGATCTTGCACGTTTGCATTGCACAACATCAGAAAGATCAGGCCCTTTCTAACGGAGCATGCTGCACAACTTCTTGTCCAGGCCCTTGTCATCGCTAGGCTGGACTACTGCAATGCTCTTTTAGCTGGACTTCCATCATGCAGTCAAACCTTTACAAATGATTAAGAATGCAGCAGTATGACTGGTCTTTAATGAGCTCAAAAGAGCCCATGTTACACCTCTCTATCTCCTTGCACTGGCTACCGGTTGCGGCTCCCATCAAGTTCAAGACATTGATGTTTGCATATAGAACAGCCACAGGCTCAGTACCCGCTTACTTCCACTCACTACTACGAATTTACTTCCCCTTCAGAAGTCTGAGATCCGCTAGTGAGCGACGCCTCGTGGTACCATCACAGAGAGGCTCAAAATCACTTTCCAGAACATTCTCGTTCACCACTCCTGGCTGGTGGAACGATCTTCCCACCCCTATCCGGAATGCTGAATCCCTGACAATTTTCAAGCGACAGCTGAAAACTCATCTCTTTCGAAGCTACTTGACTTCATCATTAAAAAAATAATAATATTTCTCTCTCTTTATTTATTCTTTCTCTTTCTAGCTTGTACTTATTTGAACAATGTCTAAGAACTTGGTATTACAACCACTTCTTGTGTCTGTTTGCCTCTTTAAGAAGAATCGCTTTATGTATACCCCAATTGTAAGTCGCTTTGGATAAAAGCGTCTGCTAAATGACTAAATGTAAATGTAAATGTAAATATGGTGTGGTCATGAGGAAAGTTCTGGGAAAAAAAAAATTCTCATTAAATTTAGGTAATGTCTCCACCTTGTTCAGATGAAATCTTCCACCCACCTCTATTACTCCAATAAGATGGAATGGTGCTCTTATTGCAAGAGGTTGTCAAGTTGGCCATAGTAGCTGTTCCTACTAATAAATTTATGGGTGGGCAGCACAACTATACATAGAGCACTTCAGTTTGTAGTCTCCTGGGATTTATTTATTTACTTATATTTTTTAAAGAAAGATGGTTAACATTAACCTTAAAACATAAATTTTGCTGCTGCTGTGTTAGAATGCTAACAAGTTGCTAAATAAGGACGATAGCACAAGGCTATGAGTTTACTTGATTTATGAATTGGACAACTGTTGCAGTCCTTTTAGCAACTTGCATAAAAATGACAACAACAACAAAGCATCTGTGAAATTTACATGAGGTATGACTATAAAATTAATGTTGTTGAACAAACGTGTAAGTAATGTTAACCACAGACCTTAAGACTCGTAAATCTAAAACTGCCATTCTAAATTCCTACAAGAATGGCCTAAAAATTAACATCATTAATGATCAGCTCCATTGCCATCAAATATGCTGTTTTGTTTCCAGTAAATTTTCAGATTTTCTGAACTTCGACACTACCACATTGTATCACCAACTGCCAGTAAAAATGTATTACTTCTATTTGCTGCAAAAACAGTCAGTGTGAATGACCTGTATTTAAAAAAGATTGTGAAGAGTGTTAAAAAGAATTTAAAAAACAAACTTGGTTTACTTCAACAACATGATGCAAAAACAACAAAACTTTCCAGTTCTTCATTGAAAAAAATGATCAATCACTTTTAAAAGGGCAGCTTTTGTCTTTACAGGCCGCATGATTAGACTTTGCAAGTAAGACTGACATCTGACAACATTTGTCTGAAGCATGATGCATCAGTGGTGACAACTACTGCTCCTCCCAGTAGTTTCCAAACAGTCCCAGACACATTCTCGTAAATGTTATATAGAGCTGTCAGTCAATCATATGACAAAACTATTAGATGTGGTCAGTCAAAGACTGCAACTTGTTTAACATTACAGCACTACAACAAACTGTGAAACAATACACAATTGTAAATCAAAAATTTTAAACGGTGTTTACAACCAATTTTTTTCTGTAATTTGAAGGACTTCCAAGTGAAAAGAAAAATGTAGACGGGGACTTGACTGTCCATTGGAAGTGAAATAGAAGAAGAAAAGTAGGTCCTGAGAGAATACAGCTATGTGGGTAGAATCAGTAAAGGGGTGGGGCAGAAATATAAAAGGAATTGGTCACATCATCCAAGAAGGAAGTTGGTTCAGTGAGGATAACAAAGACAAGTTTGTCTTTTTGTGGAATATAGATGAATTGTGCACAATAAAACCAGTGTTCCTGTGGAAAATAGGCAAACAAGGAAATTAATGCAACTGATTCCGAATGCCTGTTGAAGTCAGTTGTCAATGTGATATACTAAACTAACATTTAATTTGGTGGTAGCCCATGATTGTGGCCAGTGGAGTAAAAGCTTGGGAAAACCGGATGGTCACCACAGTTAGAACAACATTTTATCACAACAACAATGTACATCTGCAAGTCCACTGGTTAAATACAGTAAAAGTCTCCAAAAACAATGGAAGGAGTGGATGACTCACAGATGATGTGATCAAGATGGCATTCAAAACTTCAATGGCAAAAACGTCCATCTGAGGTTACTGAGTGAATGACCAGTGGGTGGGTTGCACAAAGTCAAAACATAAAGACAGTTATTCTGTTGTTGATCACAAGCCATCAGAATTTCCAAAAGGTTGGTGTACCTTAAAGAGTGTTTTTGAAGGCAAACCTAATGGTATTCCAAGAGATATACAGTACAACCTTCAGTGTTTTCTGATGGTCAAATCTTTAATCTTTTAGAAACACACTTGGGGCTCTAAGTGGTCATCTCGTGTCACCATGGTACATGTTGCTAGGAGATATAGTTTCCCTCAAAAGAATGGCTGCTGTCCAATGCGGCTTAGTGTGGGTTCTTCTTTGTGGGTTTCATTTACAATCTCTTGGTGTGATGACATCAATGTCGGTTGGAGGCATGCAGTGCTTTCCGGTAAATACCCACCACCTTCTCCTGTAAAGATCCCTGTGGTGGGTCCTCTATGGCTCTTTTCATAGAGGTGAAGATTGGCTGATTGTGATTGTCTGAAACAACTACAAGCCGTGTTGTCTGGCTTGAAGGCAAGGTTCTGGAATTGGGTTGACCTCCAAATGCAAGAGCACAGGCCACCCACAGTTCATCTGAACTGAGTGTGCTGTAGGTTAGAGAAATTGGTCTCAGTGAACACACACGTAGACTACAGATAGAATCACTTTCTTTGGTCAGTGTTAAATATATGAAGGCCTTCGTAAGGTTTATGGAAGAAAGGGAATGATCATAGAATAGGTGGGTAGCCACACAGAGGAAAACTACTTACTTATTTGCCTTTCCAGATTTGCAATAGTGTCTGCCGTGCTTTTCATGTAATGCCATACCACATGGCTTTTGATCACAGAAGGGGTGTCTAGCTGATGTGAAGCTGTAAAGACTGCCAAAAGATCCTTTTAACTTGAGACTGCTTCTAGTCCATAAGAAAGAATTCCTTTATCTTGAGGACACAATGGTACAATCCCTTTGAGATGTGCGTAATGTCCCCTTAAGGGAGTCAGAAGCTAAATAAAAAGTTGTTAAAGTTAGCGACCCCCACATATTTTTTCATAAATTTTCATGCGCTCAAACAACAACAACAAACATGAATCTGGCAGTCCCACTCACTCATCTAGCAGCCCATCTCTCTTTGCAACCACTGGGAATGACAAAGAGTTGAAAATTTCTAAGTGGCTGTTGATGGGCGGTCTCTCATGGCCTTGTCATGACCAATGAGCTAGCAGTTGTGAACACGTAACTTCTTTCTGCTTCAAATGCTGAAGAACTGACAAGCCATAATGTCTACAACCCAATTAATGATTTAGTCCAAAGATTTTTTAAAGTCCTCTTCTTTTTTTGCTCAGCAAACACAAAGAAGAATATCGTCAACGCTATACCAAGACACCAATTGTTGTCCATGACATCTAGGTGGTGCATCTGTTCTTATTTCTGCGAACTTATTGTCTTTTGGTTCAGTAAGCGACAGAATTCATGTTTAAACGATTACCCCTCTTTCACATCTAAAGTGTGACAGACCCAAAAGTGAGAAGTACTTTCAGCTACAACAGACTGTGACATCCTGTTATCAAGGTTTTTCAAGTTGACCAGTGTGCATTTAGCTTAAAAAGTTACAAATAGACTATATTTTTGGAATATTCTAATTTCTGTCCCAAACCATTGGTTGCTAAGTAGTTGCTTATGAGCTGCGGTGCAAACTGAGCCACATAAACAAAAAGACAGAATTCATACAATACCAGAGCTGATGCAATTCCATGCCTATTCTCTGAACAACATTCGTTGTTTAGTATGAAATAGTGAGATTTGGTGACACTGCAGAAAACGCTGGATTCAGGCCAAGGAGCACAGAGCATCGCTGGGCTTCGTGACTCACACCACTATGCTTGCAGAAAAGCGTGGTAAACACTTTAACCGTCTATTTAATGTACTTTAATGACCAAAGATAGTCGTCACAAATAAACACAATTGCCACATACTGTTATAAAGATGATGACAGTTCTTTTTTTGGACTGCTGGCAGACCAAATAATCACAAAAAAGTTTCTTTTTAAAAAGTGACATGCCATCATTCTTTGAGAATAAACTGATGGAAACATGCCTTGCTCCTGTCTAGTCGTTGAGATAAAATCTGGCACTTGGCCCCATTCCCTCCTCCTCCTGGTTTTTAACAAGTGGGGAAAGAACAGAGTTACTGGAAGAGGGATCAGGGCATCCAAAAGAGTTAAACAACTCAGGATTTATGGGTCATCAAAGTGCGCGGGAACAGGCCGACCGCCACGTGGAGACCACAGCCAGGCGGACTCCCGCTGAGTGGATCACTGCTAAGCACTGAGTCACCCAGAGAGAGCAGGGGAACCAGGGGCAGCCTACTCTGATGAGATTGGACGTCTGTGTTCTATATGTGTGAGTGTGTGAGTTTATGAGAGATATGTTATGAGTGTGTTGTGGTTAAAGATCAGACAAAATAATGGTTTGGAAACAGTATGGTTTGGAAATTCTAGAAAAGAATTCTAAAAAAAATCAATTTAATTTAAAAAAAATTTAAATAATGCCATATGGTATAATTATGAAGTAAAAAATAACAACACCTTACACATCCTAAGTAGTATTATCAGTTTTTTGACATACAGTATTACAACCTGAAGTAGCATTGGCTTGTCAAATTACCTGAAATTTGAAGATGCTTATTGACCTTATTGACGTTGACCACATACTCATAAGGGTCTGCAGGGGTCCTCTCTTTTAATATCATTTCCTGTTTTCAGTGTTTGTTTTTTTTTGCACGTCAGTTGCACCACATGGCTTTGATTTTCATTTCCTCCTTTTTTAAGCTTTGTTCAAATGCATTTTAGTAGTAAAGTAGTAGAAGATTAAACTTGTTAAAATGTCCTAGCCTTGTTCATGTAACGCTTACATTACTATGTGCCACTTACAAAATCTTGTATGTACTGTAAATAATCCATAAAAATAAGTTGCTGATGCTTGGTATTACAGTCTTGCAAATGTGCAAGTGATTATTGCACATAACTGAAGTTGTTGGAAATTAAAAAGCTTGCAGAAAAAATACATCAAAACATAACTTATCACAGCAGTGAATTTGTAATTTGCAAACCTTCCTCACAACTGATGTTCTGCTACTAGAATTAATACTATTTTTGACATATGTTTCAATCAAAAATGAATGCAAGCTTGCAGGGGTTAACTGAGAGTTTAAAGCAAACTAAATCATTTGACAGATGTACATCACCAGAGAGAAGTCCGTTGAGTTAACTGCTATCTGTCTGTATGACTGTGCAGTGATTTGCAGAAGAATCCTTGACTAAAAGAGATGGATGTGGTCTCACACGAATCTTGCTGTGAATCCACTGCTTCATTTTGCTTAAAATTACAGGGTTTATAAAATAATGAAAATCCCCATTTATGTCTGAGAACTTCTCCAAATAAATCTCCTTTTCTTAGAATTTTAGATACATAGACCGATGGTGGTCTGCACGTCATGCTAACAAGTAGGAGTGGGACGAAGTTGCAAATTTGCTTTTTAACCATGAAAGACGTGGTTAAAAAAAGAGAACTGAAATGCAGTCTATATGAATTGCAAGACAGTTTCTAATCCAAAGAATAATAAAAATAAAGACCAGACAATCTTTTTTGGCCAGTTTTGGTCACTGACGGGACATATTTATCACTTAACTTGCATCACGATGTGTCCACTTTTCTTTCTGGCTTGACGCATTCTAATATGTGACTAATGATTGATCTTGTTGTTCTTCAAAAGACTCAGTAGGCCAGACATTTAGAGAGCAATAAAATAAACAGGAAATATGAGTTATGATGACGCCAGAATTAGCGAATCCGAAGTGAAATGAGTTTCAGAGATTACAATCAGAAGAAAACCCAGAAAAACCACATCCACAATTAACATTAAGGTTGATGTCAAGACTTGAAAAAAATGTGAGGCAAATAAGTAGCCATATTAAATTAACATATACGTAGAACTCCAGACTGAACTTCTGACAACAATCAGATGTTTTAGTAAGAAATGACGTGAAACTCCAAGAAATGCTTAGTTCTCTTTTTTTTTTTTTCATTTCTCATGTCATTAAAGCCCACATCAGAATCATACCAGGTGCATGAAAATGGCAATTCAAATGTTCCAAATGATGCATAAATTGTGTTTAACGTTACTACCGTTCAAAACATACTACTTCAACTATGAATCATGCTTGTGGATCATATGGTATGGGCACATTATGAATGATGACTAAATATCTTTCACTCATGACTGTAGTGGCATGACCAATTTGTAGGGGTATACAAACATCTGCTCTTCTCAGATACTGTGTCATAATTTTAGCTTCAGGTGGACCACGAATAGACCGTTCACAGACTATCTGTTGTATATTATAAGGTCTACCCAGTCTGAGTGGTGCATGGGTGTTGTTATCAATAGCTGTTATAAGCAGGGTTTAAATTGGGCCGGGGACGTCCGGGGCTGAGCCCCGGCACATAGACTCGTCATTAACACTTCATTAAAGGGGTCATATGATGCAATTTAAATTTTTCCTTTCTCTTTGGAGTGTTACAAGCTCTTGGTGCATAAAGAAGATCTGTAAAGTTGCAAAGACTAAAGTCTCAAATCCAAAGAGATATTCTTTATAAAAGTTAAGAGTCAACCACGCCTGCCTAAAACGGCTCGTTCTAACATGCCCCCACATATCTACATCACTATGTGGGAAAATTTGCATAACGCCGCCCAAATGGTCACGTTAAGAAAGAAGGCATAACTTTTATTCTCGCTGTAGTATTGCTGTTGCCGCCGCCGCCATGTTGTGAATGCGCTGTGTGTTTCGTTGTGAAAGCAAAAATACTGTGTTTGGTCTTCCAAAAGAGGATGATATCTGCTTCGTCATGCTGGGCTGATCCAGCTGGTTGCTTGAGGAATACTACTACAAAACTTTGCCCTGGTGGGTCGACGAATCGGCTTTCCCCCACCGTGGAGGAAGTGGAGTCCAGCCCGGGGCCGTCACATGTGGTTGCCGCAAGCCTGCGGCCTCTCCTTCGTCGAAACCGCCGCCATCTCTACTGCTCACTCTAGCCCTCCGGTCGTTCCTCACATATAATCCCCCGTTCTCTGCTCACTCTAGGCTGGCCGTGTGTGACGCGGGTGTTTGTCGTGTGAAAACGAAAACTCTACCTTCTACTTTTTGTTTGGCCTTCCAAAATGAACACGACTAGAAATCAGTGGTTTAGTATTTACAACACTGTTCCAGAACACATCAACCCAAATATTCAGATGTGTGCAAATTTTTATGGATGAAAACTTTTCCCCCCCTACATCCTGGTAGAGTAGACTACAATGCCGGGTGTTCTGACTCACAAACTGTAAGTACGTTTTTTTATATTTAAAGATGTTTTATATTTTATATATTTAAAGCGAGTATTTTGGGCAGTTTTAAGGTAGGGGCCTGTTGTGTTGTCAGTTTCTTTTTTCTTTTCTTTTATTCCTTTTCTTTTCCTTCGATCACAAATGCAGACATGGTTTTATGTTTTACGTTTACGCGGCGCGATGCAACGCAATGAGTAAAAAGACATTATACGTCATTATAATCCATAATTATATCCCCACTAGATGCAACGAATGCCTCGTTTATAATGGGTTTTTCATGTTTTTGAATCATCCCGCTCTCCGTCCTGACAGGCATCATTCACAATATGGTAAGGGGCGTAACATTTTCGTCACATGCTTGAGGTATTCGGCCAATCGCAATGCATTGGATAGCTGGCCAATCACAGCGCACACCGCTTTTTCAGACCGATGAGCTTTGTAAAAATCGACATGTTTCAGAAAGGTGGGGCATAGAGGATAAAAAATAATTAACAGTATGTGGAAAATAATGTGTTTTGAACTTAAAAACCGCATAAACACATTTCATTACACCAATACACAAAATAACATTCTTTTTAGCAACATCACATGACCCCTTTAAAAACAGCAAGTAACATGATTTAAACATATCAGTAACCAAAAATAACTATGTATAAAACGCAAGTATTATTCTGATTTTATTACATTTAGAGTAAGTGGAGAATGGTGGATATAGCTACTATATATTATGCATCTATTGCTGAGGCGAGCCTCTCCAGGAGAAATCAAAACGCAAAACACTAAGAAACTCAGCATCCTGAGCTAAAAATTCAAAATGGAAAGTTTTTACATTTAAAATACAGTTAGTTAGGCAACATCACACAACGTTTTCACCATTACGACTTTTTAATAGTTCTATAAACAGTTCAATAAGCAAATACAATATTATTAGGTCACTTACATTTTAGGCGGAAACACAGCGCATCTCAC
The DNA here is from genome assembly GCA_018155175.1 of Sinocyclocheilus anophthalmus. Taxonomy (NCBI): domain Eukaryota; kingdom Metazoa; phylum Chordata; class Actinopteri; order Cypriniformes; family Cyprinidae; genus Sinocyclocheilus; species Sinocyclocheilus anophthalmus. The sequence continues at coordinate 121,628 of JADLZN010010895.1, forward strand.
AGCAACCAGCCGATTCATTGTTGATTGATTCCGTGTTTTGAACGAATCGGTTGAATCAAAGTTTCATTAAAGGGGTCATATGATGCTCAAACAGAAATATTTTGTTATTTGGTTGTAATGAAATGTGTTGATTTTTTTTTTTGCTATTATTGATTGCGGTTTTAAAGATGGTAAAAAAAACAATTTTTTTTTCCACATACTGTACATTAGTGTTTCTCCTCTATGCCCCCGCCTTTTTGAAACGCGTCCATTTTTACAAAGCTCATCGTCCTGAAAAAGCGAGGTGTGCTCTGATTGGTCAAATATCCAGTGCGTTGTGATTGGCCGAATACCTCAAGCGTGTGACGGAAATGTTATGCCCCTTACCATATTGTGATAATGCCCTGTCAGGCCGGAGCGATGATCCAAAAACATGAAAACCCATTATAAACAAGGCATTCGTTGCATCCAGTGGGGACATAATTATGGATTATAATGACTTATACTGTCTTTTTTAAATTTTAAAAATTTAATAAATAAAACCATTTTTTTTTAATGTGATCTGAGAATTTGTGATTGGAGAAATGACAAACAACGAGCGCTACTCTACACTGCCCAAAAAAATTCGCTTTAAATATATAAAATATAAAAACTCTTTAAATATTAAAAAAAAAACTTACTTACAGTCTGTTGAGTCAGAACAGCCGGCATTGTATTCTACTCTCCCAGGATCAGGAAACAGTCCTCCATAAAATGTGCTGCACACATCTGAATATTTGGCGGCGGCAACAACAGCGAGAATAAAAGTTACGCCTTATTTCTTTGCGTGAACATTTGGGCGGCGTTATGCAAATCTTCCCACATAGTGACGTAGATATGTTGGGGCGTGTTAGAACGAGCCGTTTTAGGTAGGCGTGGCTGACTCTTACTTTTATAAAGAAAATATCTTTGGATTTGAGACTTTAGTCTTTTGCAACTTTACAGATCTTCTTTTATGATGTTGCACCAAGAGCTTGTAACACTCCAAAGAGAAAGGAAAAATTTTAATCGCATCATATGACCCCTTTAAAGCCCACGCATAAACATCTGATGAATCTGCCGTTTGAACGAATCGTTTGAATGAACGACTCAATGACTCACTCATTAAACACTCACATCATTTCTTGTTTGTATATTCAAAAATATTTAAAAGAATCTGACATTTGAAGTGAAATTCAACATTTGAAGTGGATCAAAATCTTTCATCAAACCTAAAACCAAAATGCGTTCTTGTGAGACTAACCTAATGAATGGGGCGTGCTGTTATAACAAAGAATAAAGTGTTAGAGAACCTACCCAGGAAGTACCCCTAGTACGCGCTGAGTCACAGGCTTTGAGCGCCAGAAATGTCTGTTGCAGATAACTAACTCAATATGCCGCATGATGAATTTCTTCTCCTTCATACTTCAAGTGCCTGAACAGTTTTAAATCACAGTTTGCTCCATTAAAAAGGAGGATTAGGTGTGCAATGTTCTGATTTTCTTGAACTGTTATCTAATACATACCCTAGTTTATAAATCTGCCAGACAGCACTTTTATCAAAAACAACACTTTTATAGACTCAACAAAACTAATGTACTGTCTCTGTATTACAAATACCTGCAACTACAACAACTGCAGTCTTACCGTGGTATCCGCACCAGTCACCGCGGTGGTGGGAATGTGTTTAGGTGCCGTATTTGTGGGCTGACACACCACACAGCCCTGTGGCCCCAAGGTGACAATGACCGAACCACAACCTTTGTTTAGCAGCTCCAGGCCTACTTGACTGGCATCCTCCACTGAGGTAACAGACATACCCGTCAACAACTCTGCCTATAAGGAACACCACAAGATAATGAGAAAACAGTCACATTTATGCTAACAGCTAATCTGCAACTGTGCTAATCTGTTTAAATTACCATTGCCAGAAACATCCTATATGTCAAACAACTTGATTTCATGTGTAGTTGCTTTCTGAAATGTGTCAGGGCAAAATTTAGAAAGCAATGCAAGGTTGTGTCTCAGCATAGATGCGAGTTGTGCAACAGCATGCATTAGCATAATTGAACAGTTTACATTTGCAGATCAACTACTGATATAGCTGAGTGACAGTTTAAAGAGAATCTGAGTTTAATTAAAGTTGGTACTAACACAACATTACAACATCAAATCATGCTTGAGTTATCATGAACTAACAATGATCGAATGATACAGCATTTAGAAATCTAGGTTAAAGTTAATTTATTTTTCAGGTTGTATACATTGATATTAGTTAATACATATTATCAGCAAACACGAATTAACAAACAAACAAGTGTTCCTGTGGCTCAGTGATAGAGTATTGCGATAGCAGCGCAAAAGGTTGTGGGTCCGATTCCCAAGGAACACACATACTGGTAAAAAATGTATAGTCTGAATGCACTGTAAGTCGCGTCTGCTAAATGCATAATTTATTATAATTATAAATTATAATTAATTATAACAATGTACCGTGATTGTAAAATGTTAAAGTTGGTTAAACTGTTGACATAGCTAGATAACTAAATAACAACATGGGTTAAATTTATTATGGGTCACACTTTATTTTAAGGTTTCCTTGTTACAGTGTAATTATACATTTAAGTACTGAGTAATATTAATGAACTACATGTACTTACTATATGGTTAGGGTTTGGCTTAGGGTTACTTGCATGTAATTAATCATAATTTATTGTTATTATAATAGTAAGTACATGTAACGTGTAACAGACACCTTAAAATAAAGTGTTACCTTAATATGAAATAGTAGTATCTAAGTAACTGGACATATTTTATTTTGAAACTGAGGCCGGACTCAATTTTATCCATCAGGAATGGTTTGTATCATGAAACATGGATAATGTAGTTGTTACACAATAGAAATTGGGAATGGAGAGAAAAATTACAGGGAATGCAAAAAATGCTCTTTTCAGAGGTGAAGAAAGTTTTTGCTTTTGATTAGTGAAGAAAAGTTACTGCCTATCATTTTTCATTATGTACCACTTCATGTGACTACACAGAACTGGCTGAAGATCAGTGGTTAAGAATACATGGAAAAGAATGGACATAAACCATATATGATGTCCTCCACGAATAACAGAGGGTATGAAGAAGTGTATGGTGCAGGTGTGAAGGATAGCCCCAACTCAAGCCCACCAAAAGAGAGGAGATCGTACTGAAAGATCAGGGCAATAACTATCCCCTTTGTATTTGTGTACTTTAAGCTTTGCCATCAATCTTTCCCAGCTGGCTGCCAAAACAGAAAAGTGCAGACATTGCTCATAAATGTGTGGTTATCTGCTTCTGTAAACTGCTGATGATTCATCATTCACTCTTGCAACTGAAGTCATCGGGTGAGAGCCAAGTGGGTATGCGAATGGGTGCGCTGGGATGAGGGCTGAATCTAAGGGGTTGATTTGTACTGAGGGCTCTCACTTTTAAGTCCCACCTGTACATTTCCCCCCCTCCAACCTCCCAGCCACATCAAAGCTGCCCTGACGGAGCACTCTGGTTCAATCTCTGAGTAACGCTGGAGCTTTCGCCCCAGGCCACACTGACACACCATCTGTGCATCTGCCTGCCTGGTCGTGGCTGCTTTAACTTTACTGTTTCCCATCAATCCAATCCCTTGTCTCTCATCTCGCCCTGCCACGATGTGAAAGAGGGCGGCCCCGAACATAACAGTTACTGTAAGACACAACGGCCAACTTGGCAGGTAGGTGACTTTTTGGGCTGTTGTATTTTGTTTCTAGTATGCCGGTCATGACCAGGCAAGATAACTGAGCTCGTTTTGCTCTAGTAAGCTTTTTTCAGTGAACCTGAAGACCTGTTTAGAAAATAGGCTATACAGGTGAATGCAGTTAAAATACAATTTGGGTTCAAAATTAATGTCAACCTGCTTTTTGGATAATAATAATGTTCATTTATTACTTTATAATGACTTATTTTATTTTGAAATGGCAACACACTAGCAACTCACTAAAATCACTCTGAACACCTTAGCATAGCAACACCCTGGCAACCACACACAGAACCATAGCAGCAAATTGTAATCTGTTTGTTTATTGATGCAATGTGACTGATATTGTTTTTCACCTCAGACTCATTGCAGCAGAAAACGTCAGATGCTTTGAAGAAATCAGAACACAGGTCCACAATAGCTGGAGCTGGATTAAAAATGGTCTTCACTGTAAGAAACACAGAAAATATTATTCAGATATTATATAGAGATATCAAATATACAGATATCATATAACCCAAGATATTGGGTTACATGAGGAGTTTTTTTTTTCATGGAAAAAGAGAGATGCAAATACCACAAGTAAAGATGTAAACACCAAGGTAAATAATTTCTATGATGTCAAACTATTGTTATGAGTTATTATAAGTGGTGTGCATGCAGACACAGCTCAGTCACAGATACTGACATACCGCAGTTCACGTCAGACAGTCAGTATGAAACTCGACCTTTGAGCTACTTGCATTCATTTGATTTGATATAAGCAAACTTTGCTCCTTTCTCAACTTCACCATAGTTTCATAACAACGTCAATCTTTGTCTATCAGTTCCTTTTCTCTTTCTTTCTCTCAGTCCTAAACCTAAAATGTTTTTTAAAACTCAACCACCGGAAGTAACTGTAACCGATCTTCTAACTTCCTGTCTGTGAGGGGATTTTTAGTGAACTTAGTCAACAACGCTGTTTAAGAGGTGGGAATATTTAGTATGTCATAAGGAGCATTTCTGCTGAATAATTTCTCCCAGGTTTGAAGATGGTCTTTACTATATAGAAAAAGACATTCATACTGGCTGCAAGAATGTTCATGTCTATTGCTGCTCATGAATTGATAATTAAAAGGGTCATAATCAAGTATGCACAAAGACATTTTGTAAACCTTTGAGCAGTTACACATCTACATAACATACATTATATTTTTAGTGCAGAAGTTCTCAATGAATTACAGTTATTTAATTTAATATATAAAAAAACAATACACTTACTACACTAATAACACATAAAAATGCTAAAAACACATTTCTTATTTATTTTTCCATTTCATTCAGAATCAAAAAACATTCAGAATCAAAATTGTATAGAATCACAAAACGAATCATTTATCAACATTCCCATGTTTCTATCAATACAAATTTTGGTTACACTTTATTTTAAGGTGTCCTTGTTAGAGTGAATTTATACATTTAGATACTGAGTAATATTAATTAACTACTGTACTTACTATATGGTTAGGGTTAGGATAAAGGTTTTGGTTTAGGGTTACTTGCATGTAATTATGCATAATTAATTGTTATTATAATAGTAAGTACATGTAACATGTGTAACAAGGCCACCTTAATATAAAGTGTTATCAAAATGTTTGAAAACAAGCAATGTTGTCATAATAAAAAAAACAGCAGAAATATAAGAGGAAATATATTTGCCAAAATGAGAGGTTTTCAAATGTTGTTTTTTTTTGTGTAATTACTTTTAACCAATTGGTCAGTAGTACGTGGTCAGTGTGTGTGTGTGTGTGTGTATAAAGAGAGAGAGGAGGGAGGAGAGGAGAGATAGATGCTTTAAAAATATTAAAATATATAAATGTGGCTCAAGTGTCTTTTGAGACTGTGTTCTGTATATTGGCACTTCAGTGGCTATTACATGCAATACCTCTGGCTAATTTGACTTAAAAGAAAGAATACCATATAGGTTTAATCACTGCAGAGCTGTGATACATCAACTGTTTATCATGTTCCAATGTGAAGGGATGATTCGCATCAATCACTTTAACAACAACAAAATTTTCCCTTCCTAAACAACATCTGACTTTCAACATCCAAACCTTTTGAATAACAATCTCTTATCCCCCCATTCTTTGGCCCTACACATGAATGAATTCTGTGTTTTGCACACGCTTCACTTGTTTCTGGTTCTGTACCTCCATCTCTTAAATCTGCTATTAATTTAAACCCCAACTTAAGGAACCAGGGGGATCCATTTAAAACTTTGATAATTTTTTCTCGTCCAATTTCAAATGTACTGTTTAATTTCTAAGATAGTGAAAAGTGTACTGCCATTTTTGTATTATGAACATCCTCTAATAATCATTTTTTGTATGAACAATTTCAAAACCTGGAATTTTCGTCCCCACCCTAATCACTGAGACCAGTGATCTGTTGCTGGCAGCTGACTCTGGGCTTTTAACCATTCTTGTCCTTCTTGACTTGAGCGCTGCCTTTGATACTGTCTCACATAAGATACTTCTCGACAGGTTAGCTTCTATTGGGATTACTGGCACTCCTCTGTCTTGGTTTATGTTGTATCTTTCTGGACACACTCAGCGTATTCAATTAAAATGTTTTAGATCAAGAACATCTACAGTCCCCACTGGTGTTCCCCAGGGTTCTGTTTTGGCCTGCTTCTTTTCATATTATATACTCCCCGCGTCTTGGTTACATGTTTGAGGAAACATGGGTACAAAAAAAATTCATTTTCAATTGTTCTGGCTGATGACACCCAACTGTTAAAAAAACACTGTTTTAGCTGAATTTAAGATTGGCTTTCAGCTAACTTCCCTGAAGTTAAAACTTGCAACAAAACGAGACCCTACTTTGTTGGCACTAGATTTCTGTTGGCTAAATCCCAATTGATTTTCCTTTGTAGCATTGACAGATAAATAATGCAATCTGTCCTTTCCCCCATCTCCGGTTAAAAGTTTGGGTGTATCAGGGATAGCAACACGATCTTTTGGAACTCAATAATATATCACGCAGACCTGCATATTTCCCAACTTGCGTAATATTAACCGTCCTCCATCCCTTTCTCTCAACCAATCATACCGCATATCTTTGTTCACGCAACTAGTCACTCACGTATCGACTATGTAATGCCCTTCTTCCTCACTGGTGCCCTCTAAATTGCTACGAAACTCCGGTGGGTTGGTGTCAGAATTCTCAGCTCGTGTTCTTTCTAGAAACACCCTCTACCTTGAGCACATTTCTCCCAGTTCCTTCAGCAATTGCCCTGGTTTTTCCAGTAAAGTAAATGGGAGTTTGAATTCAAGTCCTTGCTACTTAACTTACAAGGCACTTCCTAATCTTCCCTGCAGCCCATACCCTTACTCAATGTCTCATGTTACAACCCGGGGGTTCATGTACTCTCATATCCTCACATATCTTCATTCTCCTTTGTAGTATACCCACCCTCGTGATTCCGACTAACTAACCCCATGGGTGCCCAGATCTTTTAGCCTATGCTGATGCCTTGTGGCCTGTGGTGCCCCCCGCTGCTGCATGTATGCTATGTGCTTGTCCGCTTGGGTGCCGCTGCTTGGTGTGGCTGTGTGATGGCTTGGGCTGTGGGGCCTGCCTGCCCCCGCCTCCCCCCCCCCGCCTATGAGAAAACTCTCCCTTCCCCCTTCCCCTTGATATTCGCAACAGCGATTGCCTGCTGACTTTTAAAACGTATCTTAAGACATCTTGTTATACAGGCTTTTTTATAATGTTTTATTGAGTCTTTACTGCACTTTATCTTGGGTAAAAAAAAAAATATTCGGAGTGTTTTGTTGTGTGTTTTTTTTTTTTTTTTCCCCCCTTGTGTAGATATTTGTATTTTATTTTTTATCCTTTGCTTGCTTGTGAGGTGACCTTGGGTGTTTTGAAAGGCGCCATTAAATAAAATGCAATATTATTATTATTATTATAAAGTTCACAACTGAATGTTCATGTATGAACAGAAAATTCATTCTTCATTCTTCATTCATATTCATATATTGAAGAATGTCCTAGCTGGTATTTTCTAATGAAACTGGAAACTGAAATCTCCAAAGTAGGTAAAGAAGTAGAATGAAAAAAAAAAAAACAGTCAATGCAGTCCATACAACTTGCATGCTATTCCGTGATATTCTAATAAATGTACTGAGAAACAAACTAAAATGAAATTATTATTCACTGTAAATTATTTTGTGTGTGTGTGTGTGTCCTTGTTGCAGCTTTGCTGAGATAATTTTTTTGGGTGAATTGTCTCTTTAATGAAAGTGAGAGTTTTAAGAATAGGCAGTGAGCCCCTAGTTTCCTTGAGTGAGAAATCGATATGCACTTGTAAAGTGGACAACGTAAAATGGAAGAGCAGGGAAATAATGAAGGAAAACAAGCGGCAAAACTAACGAGTACGTGAGATTATTGAATGAGTCATGAGATTTCACAGTTCAGAGATGCTTTGTTAAGCTCTAAATGAAAAACAACAGAAGCACAAGTTAAAAGTGAGCTAAATTCACGCTCTCGTGATCAAACATTCCTTCAGTATTCGATCTAAGTATGAAATTACATGCTAGCTACATAGAATCTTTGAAGTTAACTGGAATTAACTACACTTGAGGAGAGAATCGAGGCTAGATGGTCCTTATATTCATTTATTTGAAAATGTGGTTAGGAAAACAGTACTCGGATTCTTCTCCAGTGAGCCTGTGGGGGTGGCATGTGCGTAATCCAAGCCTTGAGCTCCGGCTAAGTGCTATTTGCGCACGTCATTGTCTGATGAATTCATCCCAAGTGATAGGCGCATAATCTGGGCTAATGGGCTGTCTCTTAACACTTAATATGGCCTGCTAACGGTCTAAACAGCATGTATCTGGGAAGTTCTGAGGTGGTGAATGTGAATATCGGGGTGCGTTGGTGTGGGGAGGGAGGGTATCCATCTGTGTCATCCATCTGTGGAATAGGCTTGTCGCATCATTGTGCATCGCCATGACAAGGATACAGGGTGTCTCTGATCAGCGGGGACCTGAACATACAAGGTGCTAATGATATCTGAGACACAGTCGGTTGGGTTATTTTCCATGGGAGGAAAGAGTCGTGCTTTGCTCTCACCAGTCATTCAGTAAAAGGAGCTAAAAATAGTTTTTAGAATGTGGGAGTGAGTGTTTTTGGAAGACGAGGAAAAGGAACTAAACTATTGTTGTTAAATGATTAAGCAAATGCACTCACATAACAGGCTGGCAAATAGAGATGACCACAACAGGGTGGAACAACAAGTTATTTTATGAAACACAGTAAGACGTGGATTGTATTAAAGGGGAAGGCTGTAACTAACAACTGAATGCTGATACTTTACCTGCGCACAGACAGTATACTCACATAAAGCAAATACTGTATAATATATAAATTATCTTGGCTGCTGTTGTTTATTTGTCGCTAAAAAGTAAAACTGTATGATCACACAGCTGTATCTATTATATATATATACTGTTAATATAATAATATATAATACATAATTACGGCGCCATAATTAATCAGCATGGCGCCGCAAATGGCAGCAAGGATGCTGAGCTCCGCAGTTCTTCTATTGTTTTTGTTGGTTTGTTCTGTGTTTTGTCATTCTTCTATAAGTTTTAACGGCCGAACTCCTTAACATTAAGCAGAACATCCCGGACAACATTTTTCGGTTTTTGATTTCGGACGTTTTGTTGGAAATTCTAGTCGGAGATTACAGCACGGTGTTGTTCAAAACGCGCGTGCAGACGCCAGAAGAGGAAACGCGACGCCGGCGCCCTGGTGAAGCTCCGCGCGCGCGCGGCTTTTGGACTGCGCTCCCAAGCATTCATCTCGTGAATGTCTGTTCCCTTCCTAACAAAACGGATTAATTTCTTCTCCTCACCCGCACCAACAAGGATTTTTCAAACTCTGCTGCTCTGTGTTTCACTGAAACCTGGCTGAATCATGCCATTCCGGACAGCGGGTTAAGTCTGCTGGGCTTCCAGCTGTTCAGAGCGGATCGCGTCATCAAGTTGTCGGGGAAAACGAGAGATGGTGGATTGTGTATTTACATCAAGGAATGTTGGTGTTCAGATGTAACAACGCTGAAAAAAGGTATGCTGTCCTAATTTAGAAGCACTCATCATAAACTGTAAACCGTTCTACACGCCGCGGGAGTTTTCCTCTTTCATTCTCATGAATGTGTACGTGCCTCCGGACGCGTGCGTGAGCGCCGCGATGAAACAGCTGGCCGAACAAATAACTGAAAGGGAGCAAAGGTACCCAGACTCTATTTTAATCATTATTGGAGACTTTAACAAATCAAATCTCTCCAGTGAACTGCCAAAATACAAGCAGCACAATACGTGTCCCACCAGAGACAGTAATATACTAGATCACTGTTACACAGCAATAAAGGATGCATATCACCCTGTCCCACGAGCAGCTTTGGGGCTCTCTGATCACTGTTGGTTCATCTTATACCGACCTACAGAAATCAGCTAAACCTGTATTAAGGAACGTAAAAAGATGGACTAATGAAGCAGAACAGGATTTAAAAGCTTGTTTTGACCTCACTGATTGGAGCCTTTTTGAAGCTGATGCCACCGATCTGGACGAGCTCACAGAGACTGTAACTTAATTTATCAGTTTCTGTGAAGATATGTGCATCCCCACAAGGACATTCTTATCATTCAATAATGATAATCTGTGGTTTACTAGGAAACTCAAAAAGGTTTGTCACGCCAAAGAGGATGCTTACAGAAGTGGGGATAAAATCTTGTATAACCAGGCCAGGAACAGACTAACAAAGGAGATCAGAGTGGCTAAAAAAAACTACTCAGAAAAGCTGAGAAAAGAGCTTTCAGCAAACGATCCAGCGTCAGTATGGACTGGTCTGAGGAACATCACCATGTACAAGACACCACCCCCACAGATTGCGGAGAATCAACAACTGACTGACGATCTGAATGTGTTTTACTGCATATTTGAAAAGGATCATCTACCACCCCCCATCCACTCTGATCTGCACTTCACACATTCACCTACCACCCCTGCAACCCACCTCACTCCCTCCCCCACCATTCAACCTGTGTTAAAGGTCTGTGTAGAGGATGTGAACCGGGTCTTCAAGAAGCAGAAATCTAGAAAAGCTTCAGGACCAGATGGTGTTTCACCTGCCTGTTTAAAAGTCTGCGCTGACCAACTGGCCCCCATCTTCACACAGATCTTCAAACAGATCATTGGAGCTGTGTGAAGTTCCCTGCTGCTTTAAACGCTCCACCATCATTCCGGTCCCAAAAAAGCCCAAAATCACTGGACTTAAAGACTACAGACCTGTCGCTCTCACATCCGTGGTCATGAAGTCACTTGAGAGACTGGTGCTGGCCCACCTGAAGGACATCACTGGAACCTTGCTGGGATCCTCGTCAGTTTGCCTACAGAGCAAACAGGTCTGTGGATGATGCAGTCACCATGGGACTGCATTACATCCTGCAACAACTAGACAGACCAGGGACTTATGTGAGGATCCTATTTGTGGACTTCAGTTCGGCCTTCAATACAATCATACCTGACCTTCTCTCAGACAAACTCGCCCAGCTCTCCGTGCCCACCTCCATCTGTCAGTGGATCACCAGCTTCCTGACAGACAGGCAGCAGCTAGTGAGGCTGGGCAAACTCACATCCAGGACTATCACCATCAGCACTGGCCCCCCCAGGGTTGCGTCCTCTCCCCACTGCTCTTCTCTCTGTACACCAACGACTGCACCTCTAAGACCCCTCTGTCAAGCTCCGAAAGTTCGCAGGTGACACCACACTTATCTGCCTCATCCAGGACGGAGACGAGTCTGCTTAAAGACAGGAGGTTAAAGAGCTGGCTGTATGGTGCAGTCTTAACAACCTGGAGCTTAAAACGCTCAAAACAGTGGAGATGATCGTGGACTTCAGGAGAAAACCCCTGCACTCCCCCCACTCACCATCATGGACAGCACTGTGACTGCAGTGGAGTCATTCAGGTTCCTGGGCACCACAATCTCTCAGGACCTGAAGTGGGACACTCACATTGACTCCATTGCAAAAAAAGGCCCAGCAGAGGTTGTACTTCCTTCGCCAGCTGAGGAAATTCAACCTGCCACAGGAGCTGCTTAAACAGTTCTACTCTGCCATCATTGAGTCTGTCCTGTGTTCATACATAACTGTTTGTTTGGTTCAGCTACCAAATCAGACATCATGAGACTACAACGGACAGTCAGGACTGTTGAGAGGATTATTGGTGCCCCTCTGCCCAGACTCCAAGATCTTTACATCTCCAGAGTAAGGAAAAGGGCTAAAAAAATCACCTTAGACCCCTCACACCCAGCCCACTCAATCTTCAAACTGTTGCCTTCTGGTCGGCGCTACAGAGCACTGACCACCAGAACAGCAAGGCACAAGAACAGTTTTTTCCCACAGGCTATACTCAGTCTTAACAATTAAGCTCTCATAATTATACATCGTCCATCACAACTAACATAGTATATTTAAATTAAACTGCACACTTTGTAAATAACATATCTATCTGCACACTAATAAACATATCTTTACATTTATATAAACAATTACATTTTTTCCTATACTACTATTTCTGTATATAGTACATTATTAAAAAAAAAAATTTAATTTTAATTTTTTTTATTATATTAGTTTTATATTAAATCCTTACTGTGTTATTCCTATGTATGTCTACACTATCATGTATGTCTGCACTATGTTTGTACTTTCTTCTACACTGGAAGCTCCTGTCGTCAAGTCAAATTCCTTGTGTGTGTAAACATACTTGGTAATAAAGCTCTTCTGATCTGATTCTGATTCTGATTCTGATATATATATACTATATTCAATTTTTTTGCATATGTAAAGTGATGTATAATATATAGCAAATCTCAACTGCCTGATTTTTCATCACAAAATGTAATTATATTATCTCCCGACACTTTACAAAAAGCTGGATATATAAGTATGTCCAACTTTATCCCTTCAGGTGCATACATACACTGACATAGAGCCATATATACCATATAGCATATACATTATCAACTGCTTGATAGCTTCATCACAAAATGTAAACTATCTGCTAATCTGCTAAATGTGACAATAATGCATGAAGATATAATAACATATAAACATCATGATTTTATGATGCTTTGAAACAAAGTGTATTGTGAAAAGTGATATATAAATAAATTTGACTTGACAACTTGAAGAAAGAGCTGTTAGAGAAACAGGAAGTGGGGTGAGACAGTCAAGTATATTGAGATATGAAGATTCATGACTGACCGTGGTTCTCTCTGGCCATTCTCAAGGCCTGAAGCGATGTATCTGGGTTGATTTCAAGCTGGCAAACAAGCACCTTTGCATTTACTATGGCAGTTAGTGCCCGCTGCAGTTCCTCTTGCCCCAAGAGCATATTAGCACCAGCGACAATCACTATGGCATTCTCCCCTGTCAATACAATATATTAACCATGACCACAAGGAGACATTACTGGTAATTAGAATGAGATTTAACTATGAATCCAGATTTATAAGAAATGCAATCATGAAAAACAGAGGTCACATCATGGGACTATGCAGTGGCTCTGAACACTATTCAGACACACGGTATGAATGCCATTGTATTTGATAAAGAATATCAAACAGAATATCATTGTTTTAAAGAAAGAGAAAAACATTTCACAAGTCTGTTAGGTTTAAAATGATAAAGCAATTAATTTGTTGTCAAAATTAAGACAAAGTATTATTTGGACATTTTTTTGGCTGTGGTATGTTAGAAGAACATGTGCATAATTTATGTGATAAACTAAAATGACCTTGGGACTTTTCTTTTTTTTTTTTTTTTTGTAATATCAAAAATTACTCAGAACAGCATGTTTTCAGGTGCCATTTTGATATTTTGTTATCAAATGCAATGACATTCATACATTTTTATGCGGCTTAAATTACAATTTAGGAGATCATTTACTCACCCAGACGAAAATTTATGAAATATAAGAAATTCTCTTGCTATTGCATCACAAGCAGACAGGCACAAATAAAGAGCTGACATAAGTGTTCGGAAAACCACAGTGCAGAGTCAGGAAATATTATCAAAGTTTTTCCTCATTAAAGCTTCCTTGTTAGCTTGCGACATAATTGTTCTAATTCATATTGCTGTGATATTCACACAGGAAGCTAGGTGACACTAGGATTTCGGTAGGTTGTTATGGTGATCATGACGCCAATCAGAGCTCTTCTTGGAGTGCTCACTGTGGTGCTAGTGGACTTCCACAAGGCTCAGCACTTAAGCTAGATCACTAAACCATGACATTTACAATGCAGCAGGCCTTCATTCAGAGGCATGCTGGTTATGTCACCTTTCTTTAAGTCCAAGTACTGCTACATTAAAATGGGTCTAAAATTACCCTGCGTAGGCGAGCTGGACACAGGTAGAGAGCTTCTCACTCATCCATGTCTCATTCAGAAGAGTACATAATGGTGTTTATGTTATTTTAGGGGCTTTTAAAACTCAGGAGATGCAGCAGGGCTCGGTACTCGGACCAATTTTATTTTACCTGTGTCATTTACGATGATAGAGGCAGCTCCAGTTGCAGCATTTTCAGTCTGTTCTGCATAGGCTAAAAAGAGAGAGAGAGAGAAAGAAGAGGATAACCTAAATTGCTTACAGTATACAAAACTAAAATGAGTAAGTCTGAATGTTCATTTAAAATCCTTTACTGTTTATAAATTATAATAATAGAAGCAGTACATATGCAGACTTACAAACTACTGAGGAAGCAATTTTAGATATTTTAAAATATCTAAAAACTGATATATACAACGGTTAAAATAAATAATACAGTTAATAAATTCAGCACAAAAGTAATATGTTAAACTACAGGTAAATAACAAAATGTAGATACCTACAATAAGGGTCAATATATTTTAAATGATGTCATTATCAGGTTGCAAAATGCACTGCAAGTTTTTCCAGGAACAGAACTCAACTGCAAATCTGAGAGTTCTTACTCAGTACTTTTGTCTTGTTTTAATGTAAAAATAACTAATTCTTCAAAGGAAGATTTTTTTTTAATGTCAATGTTCATTTTGCATGTCTACATCGGCTGTTAGACTAATAATGACGTAAATGTCAGCATGATGAAAGTAGCTGTCATCATGGAATTAATGGATGTAGAACTGAAAATTTTGCTTCTGCTTTTGATGGCATATTATCTATAAGGCACTAAATATTTGTGAATTCGCACTTTTGCACACTTTGTACTTACAACGTTACACACATTGCAACTCAAATAACGAAAAATGCTGTTCCAATTATGAAAAACTAAATATATTTGAGTTGCATACACCTAAAACATCTGATTTTAAAAGATATTTTGCTGCTTGTCTATACAAAGCTTTAGATGTGATATGATGTAAAAGCACTGTTTGACCATTACCAGTCGATACGCCATTATTTTTGAAGTTTTGAATGTAGTCGTTCCCAAAAACGTCTCTGCCGACCTAAAGAGAAAAAGCAACCAAAGATGAAAAGCTGAACTTGAGATGATATTTTCTAG
This sequence comes from Sinocyclocheilus anophthalmus, assembly GCA_018155175.1. Lineage (NCBI taxonomy): Eukaryota > Metazoa > Chordata > Actinopteri > Cypriniformes > Cyprinidae > Sinocyclocheilus > Sinocyclocheilus anophthalmus. The sequence continues at coordinate 136,981 of JADLZN010010895.1, forward strand.
CAACTCGCTGACCGGCCAAAGTTCTGCATTGCTATATCAGGCCAAGCCTTCCAGATATAGCATCCCCAAACAAACGCCTCCACTCTACAAATACATCTTTAATCTCCACCTCTCTCCCTCTTTCTCTTGCTCTCAATGAGACGTTCAGTGTTGAGGTAGAGAGCAAAAGGGTTCCTTTTTTCCCAACTGGGTCTGCTTTTATCCCACACTGGTAAAGAAATGCCAAGTATGGGGTCCTAAGCCCCAGCAGCAGAGACCCTTCACTACCTGGCCTCCTGTCTTTGAAGTGTGATCTCTCTTTGAATGTTTCTGAAAGCATAGGAGTCTATTTTTATACACTGCATACGCTTTGGTATTGATTGGGGTCTTTGCACTGACAAAATGAAGAGCTTTATTACTTGGTTAGGTTCTCTTGTGCGGTTAAATGCTGAAATACATGAATTGCTGGATATCAACATAAACTTTTTGTGTCTATGTATACTTCAGGCTATATTCAGTTATTTAGAATGTTCAGGAAAGCAGATCATATTGGATACCTTGCACACCATGGCAGTCTTGGCCCCCAATCGTGCAGCTTGGACGCATTGATTGGCCCCTTTGCCACCGAAACCAATAAAGAACCTGTGTCCATGTATTGTCTCTCCAGCCTTGGGAAGCCGAGGTGCCTGACTAACAGAAAAACATATGGGACAAATCTGTAAAAATAAATTCCCATTCAATTGTACTTGTAAGAAAATCATGTCATCAATTATTCACACATGTTGTTCTAAATCATTTCTGTTTAACACAAAAGAACATCATTTGAAAGAAATTTTTTCTGTCCTTATATTGAAAGATGGCTTTCATTATTTGGACCAAAACAGTTGAAACATTGTTCACCATATCTTCTTTTGGGTTACACAGATATAAATAAAGTTATACAGGTTTTTGGGTGAACTATACTTTAAGTACATCAAATAAAAAAGGAATTCAGAGAAACTCAAAGTGGACTTTTCTTTACAAATTTTAATACACAAAGTTTGTATTTAAAGCAACCTATATAGTTTTCCTTAATTTTGCATTTTTAATTTTAAAACTGTTGAATTAATGCATTGTGGGTGTTCAGTCTTTGTATCGCTATGCTATTTGTTTTCATAGGAACGACAGATGGGCAATTCAGCCAGTTCTCAAAGTCCATATTGTTTAAATTAAAGGGCCTTTTACTGGAAACATGCTATGTTTGTGAGCTGTAAGTGAAAATAATATGACATGACATCCTGAGACCTTCTAAATCTAGGGCAGGTGCTCTGAACTCCCTAAAAAGCTAATTGCTGTGCTGCCTTAGTGCGTGACATTTCATTGCGGGGTCCGTCAGCCTTTCACCCGAGCAGAACTAGCAGCTATTACTCATTCTATTGAACAAGAGAAGAAAAAAACCCTCAATCCAGACATCTAGTTACGGTCTGGCCCCAATCCAAGTCTCCAGAACCCCATGTTTACGTGATGGCAGAACAGGCAGATAAAGTTGTTTTTCACATGTGTGTTATTTGCGTGGTGTGGTTAAGAGCGGGTATATTACAGGAAGTCAATGAAAATGAACAAAGATCCTGCCGAGATTTCGGTAAAGTATGTGGTAAGTGAAGAGATTTCAGTTGGTTATGATGTTTTTGATGAACTGTGGCAAATTATGTAGATAAAGATAAATCCTGACCAACTTTACTTGAGTACAATTATATATACCTCACGTAAAGTGATTGCAAGGCAAAAAACAAACCAACAAACAAAAACAATCTGAACTGAATTATGCAGTTCCAGTGCATCTATTGTTTAACGAGCAACAGTCATTTTCCCACAAACCAAATTCTGATACAAATGCTGTAGCTTTCTTGTGCAAAAATGGAAAAACAACAGGTGTTCTGTATCATAGGCTGTGGTGCAAGTAGCTGTTTACTACTTTATAGAAGTAAGACAGAAAACAGCCTCAGCAACACTTACAGGAATCATACAGGAGCAAGTATTTGTTGTAAACAAACAAGTTCTATGGTAATTTTATGTTTTTGATTTAGTTTTTTGACAAAGTACCATGTATTTCACATGGTAATTTGACAGTATAATATCATTTAAATACCATGTCATATGAATATGATAATAAAGAACACATAAAAATGATTTTTTTAAACAAAGATTTTTTTTTTTAAACAAGAAAATAGTATTTCAGTCTTCCTACTTCAGAATTTCTTCTTTAATTAAAGTAATTGCATGTTCATATGCCGCTTCATGGTAAGTGTTTGTGAAATTTACTAACAATTTCTGAGTGAAAATTGTAAGTATATCCTACAACTATTTATTTTTTTTGGTGTACCATAATATACTTCAAGGATAAACAGAAATATTAAACTCTGAATACAACACTATCAAAACAATGTTAAACAGTGCCACAGTACTATTTTTATGTATATGGTACAATGGTATTCTTTAAAGTATCTTTGAGTACCATATGGTTAATCAAAATAGACATCATTATTGCTAAATGACGCTATTACCAGTAATAATATATCATTACAAAAATGTCTCAGTTTGAACCGAAGTTAAGTTGCTGTAGTATATTGTTATTATATATGCAGAGTGTGTGTGTGCCACATATACACTCTTGACTAACGTCCCGTGGCAAGTGAAATTAGTGAAGGCAAACTAATCGGTTCAAATTGTAATCAGCAGGTGGCACTGTCTGGCTTCACCACAAACACACAGATGTTCCACACAAGACTTGTTTCAAAGTGTCTGATTCCGTTTGACTGTCACAAACACAAGCCACATAGAAAACTGGATTTTACACTTCAAAGCCATGCATAGCACACTTTGATGGGTGAAATGTGTCAGCCACCCTCCAAAAAAATAGCCTGTTGAAAAACAAACATATACTTCTCATCTAAAACTATTGCCTAATTGATGCAATCTCTTCTATTCAAAGGCCAACATCGATGACTGGAGTTTTAATCGTAAAATATATGAGCAATCGGAATTTTTTCATAATGGGTAATTTGTTTTGAGAACCTAGGGTATATGACAAAGAAAGAAATGAGTATGATTTAGTTTAGGTGTGCGTGGAAAGAAAAATGCTCACTCTGGATAGCTTAGAATGGTTAAACGCGTCTATGAAGCAGAAAACCAAAACTTTCATTTATCTTTAAAATATCAAATATCAAACTAATCATTTCCCAGGGTGATATACTGTATGGGTATGCAAGGTATAGGTTTACTACACTCTTAAAAATAAAGGTGCTTCACGATGCCATAGAAGAACCTTTGTCTAAATGGTTCCATAAAGAACCTTTAACATCTGAAGAACCTTTCTGTTTCACAAAAGGTTCTTTGTGGCGAAAGAAGGTTCTTCAGATTACAAAAATGTAATAAAGAGATGGTTCTTTAAAGAACCTTTGACTGAATGGTTCTTTGTGGAACCAAAAATGGTTCTTCTATGGCATCGCTTGAAGAACCTTTTGAAGCACCTTTATTTTTAAGAGTGTACCATATTAAACAACTCCAAGTTTATGCCACGTTCCAGTCAAAACGTTCACCTGAGCTGTAAATACTGCAGCCAAGATGACTGGGACACACTTGATGCCAAAAAAAAAACTTGCCGGCGGCAAATGTGACCAGTGAGCAGTGAATCAGTTCCCTGGGGAAATATTAATAATAGACAGAGCCGGCAGAACAGAAGGCAGTTCCCCAAATCTGCCTTTGTCGGACCTTATTTGGTTCCTGCTGGAAGGACTAATTCCTTTCAGAGTTATTTTAAAATCTAAAGTCTGCCTTCTGCATGTGGAATATGTTCCACTTCCGAGTGTGAGAGTTTGTCACATGAGTATGAAATCATCATACAGGACGATATCTGAGGATTGAGCTTTATGTTGATCATAGAGGGAGGACACTTGTTCATTATACAATGCCCCTAATGTAAATTTCATAATCCAAAATGCTTTAAAAAAACATTAAACTTGAAATTAAATGTTGACTCAGACATTGTGTATCAATGGTTTGGCTGCTTACATTTCCTAAATAAAAATTATTATAATTTTTTTAATAATAAATTTTCAGTGGAAAAAATAACTTTTTCAAGAGAGGATATATGCCCCATATAACAGATTTTTGGAGTCTTATGAAGTCATATTTTGTATTAAACGGTGTGTCATCGATTCTGCTAAAATGACTGAATCAAAGTAATTAAAATAATTCTGTAAATTATATATTTGAAAACAACAAGGCTTTTAAATTGTCTAAATATTATATATATATATCTACAGTGTGTGAAAAGTGTTGGCCCCCATCCTGATTTCTTTTTTTTTTGCATGTTTGTCACACTTTTTCAGATCATCAAACAAATCTAAATATTAGTAAAAGATAACACAAGTGAACACAACATGCAGTTTTTAAAATGAAAGTTTATTATTAAGGGAAAACAAAATCCAAAAACCACATGGCCCTGTGTGAAGAAGTGTTTACCCCCTAAACCTAATAACTGGTTGTGCCACACTTTGCAGCAACAACTGCAATCAAGCGTTTGCGATAACTTGCAACGAGTCTGTTACAGCGCTGTGGAAGAATTTTGGTCCAATCATCTATGCAGAATTGTTGTAATTCAGCCACATTGGAGGGTTTTCGAGCATGAAAACCGCCTTTTTAAGGTCATGCCACAGCAACTCAATAGGATTCAGGTCAGGACTTTGACTAGGCCACTCCAAAGTCTTCATTTTGTTTTCTTCAGCCATTCAGAGGTGGACATAATGGTGTGTTTGGGATCATTGTCCTGCAACATAACCCAAGTGCGCTTGAGCTTGAGGTCACGAAAGGCACCCAGGGGACGGGACATTCTCCTTCAGGATTTTTTGGTAAACGGCAGAATTCATGGTTTCATTTATCACAGCAAGTCTTCCAGGTGCTGAAGCAGCAAAACAGCCCCGGACCATCACACTACCACCACCATATTTTACTGTTGGTATAATGTTCTTTTTCTGAAATGCAGTGTTACTTTTACGCCAGACGTAATGGGACACAAACCTTCCAAAAAGTTCAACTTTTGTCTCGTCAGTCCACAGAGTATTTTCCCAAAAGTCTTGGGGATCCTCAAGATGTTTTCTGGCAAAACTGAGAAAAGCCTTTATGTTCTTTTTGCTCAGCAACGGTTTTCATCTTGGAACCCTGCCATGCAGACCATTTTTGCCCAGACTCTTTCTTATGGTGGAGTCATAAACACTGAACTTAACTGAGGCAAGTGAGGCCTCATCCACCATCTTTGGATGTTGTTGTGGGGTCTTTAGTGACCTCTTGGATGAGTCGTCGCTGAGCTCTTGGGGTAATTTTGGTCGGCCGGCCACTCCTGGGAAGGTTCTCCACTGTTCCATGTTTTTGCCATTTGTGAATAATGGCTCTCACTGTGGTTCGCTGGAGTCCCAAAGCTTTAGAAATGGCTTAAAACCTTTTCCAGACTTATAGATCTCAATTACTTTCTTTCTCAATTGTTTCTGAATTTCTTTGGATCTCGACATAATGTCTAGATTTTGAGGATCTTTTGGTCTACTTCACTTCTTCTTCTTCTTCTTATGATGTTTAATTGCGGTTGGCAAACCAGCTTTTGGTGCATATTCCGCCACCTACTGAGATGGAAACTGTGAGGCGTGATGTCAAGTGGAATGCTAATCTATCAAAAAACCAAAACAAAAACCCAAACAAAACAAAACAAAACAAAAAAACCTTCTACCTATATTTTATTATATAAACGTGTTATTTTCAGAAAATTAATACGAGCTTTATAACCTTTATGAGAACTGTTTAACACATTCTGTAATGTCATAGAATTAATGCCGTCAGATTTTAATTCCTCTTTTAACTGTATTCTTTCCCTTTTATATGCCCTACAGTTAATCAGCACATGCTCTACAGTTTCTGGAAGTCCACAATGATCACATTGACCAGATTCATGTCTTCCTATCATCTGGAGTGATTTATTAAGAGTAGAGTGTCCAATTCTCAATCGAGATATAACTGTATCATCCCTTCTATTACCATAAGCAGTTCTTACATGTCCTACTTGTTTATTTATCATACAAATGTCGCCCTTTGTTACCTTTATCCCATCTCTCTTGCCATATCTTTCTGACAGCTACTTTAATTAAACCTTTAATTTCAGATTTACTCAAGGGTACATGTATGTCAATATTTGTGTGCTTAAGAGCCTGTTTCACTATCTTGTCTACCTCCTCACTCCCTTCCACTCCAACATGAGCAGGCACCCATACAAATTCTGCTAGAATTCTCAGTTGCTGTATTCGGTACAAACTTTGCAGTACTTCTAATAAAATATCTTGTCTAGATTCTGATTTTCCACTCAGTATACTTGTGAGTGCAGAATATGAATCTGAACAGATTACCACTGTTGTTGGTTGGATTTCTTCCACCCACTGTAAAGCTATCTGAATAGCGATCATCTCTGCTGCATATACTGATATATTATTAGAAGTTCTTTTTGCAGATTTATATTTAAAGTGAGGACTACACATGGCAGCACTTGTATGCCCAGTTTCTGGGTCTTTAGAACCATCTGTATAAATTTGTAAAAATTGAAAGTAATGACTGTCTAAATGCTGCTGCACTATTGTCTCTTTGGGAACATATTTCTTGTTTTCGTTTATTAAATTAGATATCTGCAAATCAACTGTTGGCATAGAAAAAAACCAAGGTGGATATACTGGCAGAGCCACCGTGGGGCTAATATCGATATTACTGATACCTATTTGTTGAGCCTGCTTGCCTACTGTCCAGACAAAACTATTCAGATATGTCTGCTCATATTCCCAGCAGCTCTACAATATTTTTTTTACCGGATGATTGGTAAAATGACCTTTAATACCAGTCCAATATACCATCTCAAGCTGAACTTCACGAATGTCTAGTGGTGTTTCACCCATTTCTACCTGCAAAGCTGTCACAGGAGAGGATCTAAACGCTCCACAACATATTCTAAGGGCTTGGTTTTGAATTACCTCTATCCTAGTAAATAATGAGGTTGATGCTGAGGTCTACTTCACTTTGTCAGGCGGGTCCTATTTAAGAGATTTCTTGATTGCGAACAGGTGTGGCAGTAATCAGGCCTGGGTGTGGCTAGAGAAATTGAACTCAGATGTGATAAACCACAGTTTTAACAGGGGCGCAAACACTTCTTCACACAGGGCCATATAGCTTTGGATTTTGTTTTCCCTTAATAATAAAAACCATCATTAAAATCTGCTGTTGTGTTTCCTGTGATATTGACTAATATTCTAAATTGTTTTGATTTGAAACATTAAAGTGTGACAAACATGACAAAAAATAAGAAATCAGGAAGGGGGCCACCACTTTTTCACACAACGGTCCTATAATTATATTATATATATATATATATGATATCATATCTTATCATATATAAATATAAAAATATTCAATGCCTACACCAAAACAACTGTATTGTGAAAAATTGTGTGCTCGAATGCATGGTTCTGGCACAGTATGATTACATGACTCTCTATTGTTTGTTGTCACAGTAGATTTTTCTGCACTTTTTGTTCTTCAGGACAGAGTAATGCATTACAAAGGCACATTTTAAACACGTGGGATATATTTGCCTTGAGCCCAGTTTCACTTGTGACACTGAAACACTGAAATCCTTTGATGACTTACCTTACTAAGTCAGTCATACAAGAGCCCACCACTACAACACTCACGTCTTCAGACATGACCTAACACACATACACACACACAAAAAATTATACTGAATATGAATATAAACAGAATAGATAAATAGATAAAACTACAACACTACATAACTGAAACTCATTAATTTACATTATTTACAGAAATGTTGAATCAATAAAAAAAATTTACAGAAATATTAAAATGGTTAACTATTGGTAGTTATGCTCTACATTGAGCATGCCTGCACTAATGTGGATGATTATTTCAGGACTGGATCATGTGATTGACAACAACCGTGGAAATCCTTCATTAATTCAATCCCTTGCGTGTAGGCAACGCATGTGAATAGTAGAGTGTTAATCTGCTCAAATCTCCCAGCAGGCCTCAGGGGACTGCAAAAGCCTGCCGCTGGCTAAGAAACAGCCTACATTTTCTCAAAATAACTAAAGTCCAGGCTGCATTTTCTGCATACTTCGATTCAGTCTTAATGGCTTGAATAGCTTGAAGTGTTTTGCTGTGACCCTTTGATAGATATGACCATCTCTGCACAAACAAAACGAGTTACATGACTGTTACATGTGAGAGAAACTATTTTATAATTTATTATAAGTATATTAGTATTACAGCCTGCAGTCTCAAAGTAGTTTTCTAGGGAGAGCGTACTACATTGTCATGTAAATAAGACGGAATATGCCAAATTCAGTTAGAATAATTTTAAAAGTGGGCAGCCTGGAGGACAATCTGACAAATGATTGAAGTCAACATGTGCAGTGCTGGGAATAATAATATCCAGTTAGACTAGTACAATATTGTAAGAGCAGTCACGTGTGTTTTATTTACAATAAGAGACAGTATGTTCAAATGTTTGTAGATTTTTATAAAACTGTTTATCGAGGCTGGTTTAGCTGGACAGTGGTTGTGATCAAAGTCTACGAATCCTTTGCACCGTCTAATGCATTAATCATATTAATCATAAGAATTCATGCAGTATCATATTCAATAATTTCAACGGTATAATTAATTAGCGTTTAGAATTATTCGGTAAGTTGTAATATTGTACACTTTACCTATTTGCCCACTGAGTAAAGCGATATTTAAATAGTCAACGCAGCAATCTCTCTTCTTAGGTCTATCTGACAGCACAGAAACGCATGTGTCGAGCATTTGAGCTGTCCCTATTTCCTCCTGTCTTAAAAAAATATAATTTATGCTTTTAAAATGTGCCGAAACATAAACATCATGTAGAAAACTCCGTTTTGTCGAATATAGTATACTACTAACTATACGATTGTATTATTCACGTAGTCGTTTAAAAACACCGTGGTGAAATGATCAGGCATATTTCTAAACATCCATAAACAAGTCTCTCATAAACAACAGCGGAAGTAGGGAATGAGTTCATGCTCGAGATTTGTGCTGTATGTCATATAAAAGGTATCGAGAAGGCGTTTCTTACTTATAAAAATGTAGTTGAGAGAAACGACTGCGTTGGTAATAAAAGAAACATTATTTAGGCTAATACTCGTTCATAATTCCTGATTAGCATGTTAGCCGGTCTGTTAGCATAGCTCTGCAGCTCCAAAACAAACAATTTTCAAATTACAAAACAAACACAAACGTATTCGATTCATTCATGCGCGTGGTCAAGCTCGGCGGCGCTAGTGTTGTTGTTTTGTTTGTTGGTGCAGTTGCTTGAAGTTATTGGTAAATATCAGAGTTTTTCTAGAAATGTTGTTTTGACAGCAAAAGTAAAATTCCACTCGTTAATTAGTTTAATCAAGAACATGGCCTATTCTGTTTTTATTTCTCCTCTTAATTACTGTGAGTACTCTTTAAAGGTTTTCCAAATAGTTAACGTTATTTAGGTTTTAAGTTGTAAAGTAAAAGTAAGGTCGAAATATAATACAGATACTGTCCAAAATGAAGAGAGAGGTTTTTATAGACACTTAGTGGAACTTGGCCATTGTTGAGGTTACTCTAGTTTAACATCAGCGTTGAGTGGAACTACCAAGTTTCCTGTTCCAATTAAAACTGCTTTCATAAGTCCAGCAATCATTGCAGTTATTATGATGATAATAGGTGACAAAGTGAGACTATGGATGGTGGACCTTGGATTCTTTAGAGTGCAAAAAATGCACACCTGCCCATTTTCAGTGGCCTTGGTTCTGGAAGTATTATGTAATCATTAAGTCAAGTCTTAATTTAAAAAGATAAAAGCCATGAGCCAAACCAACCAGTGGTGGTGAATCACAACATCACAAACATGAGAAAAAATGAGAATGATGGATAAATGTAAATTGATTATGTGCATATTTCATGTTTATTACAAAATAATTGGAGTGTGGAGGAGATATATTTATTTTATTTATTTAGTCATTTAGCAGACCTTTTTTATCGCAAATTTCGACTTTCAAATGAGACAATAAAAGCGGTCAAAACTAACAAAAGAGCAACAATATATAAATGACAGTCTCTGTTAGCCTAACGCAGTACACGTAGCAAGTTTTTTTTTATTACATTTCTATATAATTATAGAAATTATATATATATATATATATATATATATATATATATAGATATATATTGCTATATATATATATATATATATATATATATATATAATACATGGCCGTTCTAGGCATAGGCTATCTAGGGTCGCCTAGGGGCACACCACTGAAGGGGCAACCAATGAGCGCACGTACCGTGCACTTTAGCAGGGTGTGATAAGAGTGGCACGGTCACCCATGAAATCTGACTGCCGCCCCCTCCTGGTCCCCCAAGATTATGGGGGCTAGAGTACTTTCATCTGACAGATCCTGTATGCGACTAGGCTCATGCTGTCTGGTTTTGCTCGCCCGTTGTTGCATGCAAAGTTTTCATTTGGAGCGCTCAACAACGCCATTTATTCAGTGGGCTCTGTCAGTGCTTTGGCAGGGTAACACTTTTTTTTTTGCCATGCAATAAAGCGAAGTTCAATTGCCAATTTAAAATATTGGTACAGTAAATAAAGTGCACACAATCTGTATTTTGTTTAGGCAGTATTTGTGGCACATTTGTCAAAGGTGTGGGGGCTTTTTTTGCTCAAACTGCAGTGTTAAAGGAGCTGGCGTGTCATGTAATATGCCCATATAACTTTAACATCCCATTAAAAATATTTGTAGTAAAAGTCGCAATTCATCCCAGATCATACTCCTTATTAAAACCCTGTGTCGAGTTACATGCATCCTGACGAGTGTCAAAATGCTGAATCCATTCATGCATCTTCCACCAAGCGTACGGGATCAGCGTCAGGGCAGAGCGTCCACGTTTATTTACAGGGACGTTAACGCGTTACGAGTAGCAAATTTACGTAGGCCATTGGTTACTTTTATGGCCACTGATAAGCTTTTATATGTAGTTTTGTGGTAAACAAGGGGTTGTATAGGTTTGACTGAAAGAACAAGGCAAACTGACACTATTAATCAATGTTTCAAGAACAACAACAAAAAAATGAACAAATAGGGATTTCGCCTGGCGTCAAATTAGCTAGAAACGGCCCATTTATATATATCAATATATATTATATAGATATATATATATATATATAGATAATATATATATATATTATATTATATATATATATACAGTATATATACACACAAAGAAAAACCATAGATGGAATAGAAAAATAGAAAGCTAGTGTTTGTTTTTTGTTTGTTTTAAAAAAAAAAGGAATTTTGAGATGGAACTCATTTTTCAATATTTGTTTGTTTCAGTTAATGGAAGATTATTTTTGGCAGAATTATGGACTATGTTGTTTTCAACAAGAATATTTGCTAACGCAATCACTAAGTTGTGCAGGCTAATGGCTTCAATCTCTTACTGAACTCACTTTTTCGGCTCTTTCTTATCAACATAAAGGTTTATCATCTTTACACATCCTAATCCCCTATGCGGCACAACAATCTTTGCATGTTCAGACTAGCGTAGCTATCCGAACCCAATTCGTTTTTTTCACTCGAGAAATGCTTGTCACCTTTAAGGCCCTACTTATTTCTCCTGCCTTGTCTGTACAAAGTCTTGTATTTGTGTTTTTGGCGTCGTGTACTCACGATGTCTAGCAGGATCACAGGTGGGCGTCACACAGCTAGGACTGGAAAAGAGTGAACCGGTGACCGCACGGGCAGTATGGGCATATTGATTCTGCAGGTAGTAACGCGTAGCTTATTTACATATAGGATCTCCGACCCTCGCCTGTCTAATCATCGCCCACCGGCGTCTGCGCACAGAGGCGATGTGTAACCCAGTCCACGGCATCTATCATGTTGCGCAGGGTACACTGATAGGCGTGACACAGATGTGGGTCTAGCGCGGCACAGTGTTAGTGTGTGCTCTCCAAACTCAGTGCCGAGTTCCGAAGGCCGGCGTATGACTACTGTTCAAACCATAAGTTCCACAACTGTGGCGTGGCAGATGCACGTCCTCACCCGTTGTGTGCTAGACCGCGGTGTCTACGTGTTAACTGAACAAACGTACGAGTGCCCGAGACTACATGTAGTGCGCTCACGGTGTCATCGCACACTCTCGAGTGCGCCCAACATTGAGTCCGTGAGCGGCTATAGCGTCATACTGCCCTGTGCTGCCTCTGAGCGCCTAGCGCGCCGAGCGACATGTCTGGATAAAGTGTCGGCAGTGCGAAGGGAGTAGGGCACTAGCGTAATAGGGAACGGCTACTAATTTACCTCACTGCTCAAATCGAGCGAGTGCGCCGCTCGTGGAAGTGTTATGTAGGCAGTGCGAAGGGGTGTGATCAGAACACACACAAAACGGTGGAACAGACCATATAATTACGAAAAGCGCGAGAGACAAAGAAGGAACATCTAAACTACTGACAGGTGATGATCAAGGGTGTAAAATGCTATAACTAGTAAGTCGACACAGTCTAAGCTAATATGCTGAAGCAGTGTATTAAGTGATTGATGCTACCTCTAGAAAGTCTGTAAAAAAAGACGGCACAATCTACTGTTCATATGAAAGAATTTTCCGGATGGTTTTTTTACCGGCTGGTAACTTACGCAGGTTGTTTGGGAGGACGGGGAGTAAGATAGTGGATACGATAATGTCCTGAAAGATTGTCCATTTTTCTTACAGTATACTAACTAATCAACAATCGCAGGTAAAAGCTACTAACAAAGTGCATCATAAATGAACAATTATTAAATTACCAAATTATTTTATTATTATTAAACAATTGTAAATAGCAGCTAACTTAATTCATGTGATGTGTGTACTGCTAGGCATCTTTGGTTTCCTCTTTTTGTGTGATTTGGATGGAAAATGTGTGCCTTTTTATTTAGTCACTTATCAAAAGTTGCTAAAAGCAGCCAAATCAAATTTAAAAATAGCTCAATTTGGTGCTAGGTGCTTTTGGAAGAAAAAGTGGCTAGGGTAGTCTGAAAAGTTGCTAAAATTAGCAACAAAATTGCTAAGTTGGCAACACTGTTAACTGGCTCGCATTTTCCTGTATCAAATGAAGGCCCGCCTTCTGAAATACGAAATGTGCTGTGATTGGTTAGCTGGGCCAGTGTGTGCTGTGATTGGTTAGCTGGGCTTGTGTGTGCTGTGATTGGTTAGCTGGGACATTGTGTGTTGTGATTGGCAGCACTCGGCACCTGTTCGGGAAATGTCATGCCCCTTACCATAGCCGCCTGCTGTGAGCTTTAGTGTAAATATTGCGTCAAAATCAAATCATTTTGAGAGCAATTTAAACCCGGATGATTGTAACCACTCCAAGTTCGTCTGTCTTGGGTCTCGATATAGTGATAACACTCGTTGCCTTCTCTAGTGCAGTTCAACCAGGTCTCGTCCCATTCGTCATATTTGTGATATCACAAATCCCGGAAAATATGCATTGTAGTCCAAACGAGTCGTTCGTTGTAGTTTTTGAAAAGTGATTTCTGTTAAATAAAATATCTCCTTTTGAACTGGACTTTGAGCTTTGTTACTTCGCAGATCTTTTTTATGCTCAAACAGCAACATTACACACTAACTAAAGTTGAAAAAGTGAAAAAAGCATAATTTAGGACCCCTTTAAGATTATTTGGTGCACTTTGAGAGTTCAAAATTAAGTGTCTCAGTTTACATTACTTTCACACTAGCGTTTTTATGAAGCCAAACAATTTAAATATAATGATAAAAAATAATACTTTTACTTTATTATCATTATTAATTAAATAATATTATTTTAGACATAATTTACTGTCGTTATTTGTATTATCCCTATAACAGTAATATATTTCTGATTAAGTTCAATTGACGGATGGTTTTTCAAAGCAGTGGTGCAAAACACTTTAGAGATCGATGTTGTTATGAGAAGTGTAATATTATTTAGGTTTATTATGAAACGGTGGCAGGAAAGATTAGACTGTGGTGGTACCTGTGGTACTACTGATAAGGAATGAACATCTAAATTTCTGTATATTCATGGTGTCTTGTCACATTGACAGCGGCAGAGTTTGGAAGATGAACAGTCTCTCTCCAGAGGTGGCATTGAGCCGTATTTCTCCTGAGCTGCGGCCTTTACTCTGCTCTGTGGTGCGCAATGGACGGGTTGGTTTAGACTCATCCAGCTGTCTCCGGATCACTGACCTCAAGAGTGGGTGAGTGTTCGGTAAACTAAACAAAAGCATAACTTTTGGAGAGCAATGCGTTTGTAAGTTCTCCAAGTTACAAATATGACTAATATCTTGAACTGAAATAGCCTATTTCTGAATTAAAATTCTATCACAAATGCTTAATCAGAATTCCAGAAAGCAGAGGGAACTTTTTCAGAATTGATCAATGAGGTTATTATTGGTCACTGCTTCTTTAAATATCTAAATTAAAATAATATCAAAGTTTTATGGGAAAAACAACTACAGCACAGTATCATGTAGTGAATGGTTGCAATTTCCCATCCTTTGCTGAGCTTTACAGCTCAGGGCCTTTAAGATGATTGCAAATCCTTTTTTATGATGTCTTAATTATTCAAACATATTCAATTATTAATTGTATTAGTTTATACTATATTCATCATCAGCCAAAACCTCAGCAACTACACTAATAAATAATTAAGATTTTTATTGTTTTTGAAAGAAATTTCTTATGCTCACTGAGACTGCATTTATTTGATCAAAAATACAATAAAATCAGTACTATTTGTGAAATGTTATTACATTTTAAAATAAAATGTATATATATGTATAAAATTACAATCTTTCAAAATTACAATCTTTTCTATAATCTTTAAAAGATTGCGATCTCGATTCAGACAACCACACAATCTCATTTCTAAATGACAACGATTCTCCCGTGTCTATTAAATCTTTGAAAAAGTCTTACCAGATCATTCAAATTTGCGTTTGCATTGCCGCTGACACAAAGAGAGCAGAAATCTTTTGTGACATTATAAATATCTTTACTGTTTCTTTCTTGCTAAATAAATGTATTTATTTATTTATTGCTATTTTTCAGCTATTGAAGTGTCGTTGAACGTTTTTTTCCTCTTTTTTGTTTTAGCTGCACATCACTAGTGCCTGGTCCATGCTGTGACAGATTCAAACTTCATATTCCATATGCTGGAGAGACTCTCAAATGTAAGTAGTTGTTGTATGAGTATGAACAGATCAGAGGTCGCTCATAACTATGTGAAAGTTCCTGATGTTTAATGATAGTGGTTTGCTGGATGTTCCTGCAGGCTACAAATTTATTGTCAGACATGCTAAAATAGTGCTGATTTCATGTGTAGTGATGCATTATTAATGTATTACATTTTCAAACGGCAGTGTACAGTATAAATCGTCTTGTTGTTTACTACCATGTACATAAAACTGTAGAAAGGATTGGATTGATTTGTAAAATACTGTAGAAGGCAAAACCTCATGGTAGCTTATGTTTGGCTTGTGTTCAGAGAGGCTCTGTGTGCTTGTATTTTCTGACATGTTATCATCAACTTCAGCTCTAGAATTTCTCATCAAAGTGCTAAAATGTGATTGATTAAAACGTTATTAAAGCTGAGGTGGCAAACTCATTAAACACCAATGATATTTTGTGTTTAATAAGCAAAGTTATTTGTAATCCAATGAGTTCATGAGAATCATTTTTGTAATTTAACATCTTATTACTCATTCTTGCTAAGGCAAACATCACTTTATACTAAATAGTTCAGCAAAAAATGTAATTTGCTAACCCTCATATAATTCCAAACTCATAATACTTTTGTGGAAAACAAAAGAAGATATTTTGAAAGAATGTTTCAACTCATATTATTAAAGGTAGCGTGGACCAAAAGCCCCAAAAGGACAAAGGTAGTGTGAAATTAAATCCATGCACCCCAGGTTATTATCATTAACTAAAACTAAAACTAAAATCATAAAAAACATTACTTGGAATAAAATAAACATTTACTAAAATAAAATAGTAAAATAGCGTAGTTATTTTATTTCAGCTAGTTGCTAAGGTAATATTTATCATATACGTTTAGTTTGTTGAAGTACTAAAAATTCAAACGAAATACGCTGCTCAAAAAAAATTGCATATCAGATCTCAATAGGGAAAAATATCACGCTGGCTATCTATACTGATATGGACTGGGTAATGTGTTAGGAACGAAAGGATGCCACATTGTTTGATGGAAATGAAAGTTATCAACCGACAGAGGCCTGAATTCAAAGACACCCCGAAAATCAAAGTGAAAAAATGTTGCAGCAGTCTTGTCCATTTTGCTGAAATTTCATTGCAGCAACTCAAAATCGTACTCAGTAGTTTGTATGGCCCCCACGTGTTTGTATGCATGCTTGACAATGTCGGGGCATGCTCCTAATGAGGTGTCCTGGGGTATTTCCTCACTTAGCTCCTGGACAGTCTGAGGTGCAACCTGGCTGCGTCGGGTGGACTGAAACATAATGTCCCAGAGGTGTTCTAATGGATTTAGGTCAGGCGAGCGTGAGGACCATTCAATAGTATCAATTCCTTCATCCTCCTGGAACTGCCTGCATACTTTCACCACATGAGGCCAGGCATTGTCATGCACGAAGAGGAACCCAGGACCCACTACACCAGAGTAGGGTCTGACAATAGGTCCAAGGATTTCATTCGGATACCTAATGGCAGTCAGGGTGCCATTGTCTAGCCTTTAGAGGTCTGAGTGTCCTTCCATGGATATGCCTCCCCAGACCTTCACCACCAAACCGGTCATGCTGAACAATGTTACAGGCAGCATAACATTCTCCATGGCTTCTCCAGACCCTTTCATGTCTATCACATGTGCTCAGGGTGAACCTGCTCTCATCTTTGAAAAGCACAGGGCGCCAGTGGCGGACCTGCCAATTCTGGTGTTCAATGGCAAATGCCAATCGAGCTCCACGGTGCCGGGCAGTGAGGACGTCGGGCTGTCAAGCCACCCTCAAGAAGTCTGTTTCTGATTGTTTGGTCGGAGACATTCACACCAGTGGCCTGCTGGAGGTCATTTTGTAGGGCTCTGGCAGTGCTCATCCTGTTCCTCCTTGCACAAAGGAGCAGATACCGGTCCTGCTGATTGGTTAAGGACCTTCTACGACCCTGTCCAGCTCTCCTAGAATAACTGCCTGTCTCCTGGAATCTCCTCCATGCTCTTGAGACTGTGCTGGGAGACACAGCAAACCTTCTAGCAATGGCATGTATTGATGTTCCATCATGGAGGTGTTGGACTGCCTGTGCAAATGGTGGATTCTGCGTTATGATTGGTCAGATCGCTTGTCAGTCAAGCTCCTGGAGAAGGATATTAACAAATTTTTTATGATATATATAATATCGACTTTGCGACATAGCGTCACAGCTTACAGTTATCTAGGCCTGGTGCCAGCCTTTCTGTTTATTTGCTTTATTTTGTGATGGACTGTAATTGTTTTGTGGCTAGCTAGCCTTTATTCACGGGAAATGCACACATAAACCTGAAGGCACGTTTTGGTCCTCCTTTTCCCATAAACCAATAGAACTACATTCTTTAAAGGGTTGTGCAATGCAGCCCATTACTCTATGAACTTTTTGCAAATGTTAGACCAGTAAAACTGTAGTACAGATTCTTCAAGACTTCGTAATGGTGGTGCACTGAGCACAATTCTTTCGATTTGGAAGCAAGCTTCTGAGAAGGGCTTTTAGAGGTTTTGTCTGAAATGCTTTCAAGTACCACAGCTCAGTGATGTTTAATGAGGTTGGATAGTAATTATAACTCAGCAGTGATCTTAATTGGGAGTTCCTGTTATAGCTCTGAGTCATGAGACACTCAAACACTCAAGCAGTTTTTCACAGAAGCCACATATGAACAAATTTCTTGGAGCTGGAATTGATCATGCAGTCTGACAGTGAGAAATTAAGGTTACTCAGTGAGGCTTTCTTCCTTTTGGAGATGCATGGCCTGATGGCCATCGACTTATTTGTAATATTTTGTTGTAATGTGGGGCTGATCAGGAGAATTATAAGAAAAACTATGGGTTGGTTGATGAAGAAGTTTGGTTGTTGGTCATTTTGGGGCAATGGTACATGCCTGAGGCAGTGCTTTTAGTTGTGTGCATTATCAGAGAGTTATAATGTTACATTTTTGCATTAGCGGCCTTTACTGAAGGTCAGCGCTCAAGTGCAAATTGAAATGGAAAATCAAATTTAGTACTAAAATGGTGGAGGTGTAGATGCACAATGCCCATATTCTTAACACTGTGTCACAATAAATCATAATAATCAGTATTTGAATTACATCTGTATTCTCACATTAAGTAATAACACTTGCTCCACTGCTCAGGAAGTAGTCCATTAAATATTTTATTGACAATTTTTTCCCCATGAATTTAAATAATTGTCCTTTTTTTCTTGGTATTGTTCAGATAGAAACAGGTTTGATTGATTTTCTTGGAAAGCTGATGCATTCACATATCCATTATTCATAATATCTATTATGTTAGAAACACATGAAACTTTTTCTGCTTCTAAATAATCAAGAATGATGGCAGAGTTGAGAGTTGGAACTGCTTCCTAGGTTGAATTTTGCAACTGCCAGTGGCTGACACAAGACCTTTTCATAACTCATCGCCTTTGTTTTGCCAGTGACTTGCCTAAGGATTCCAGACCTATGCAAATGATCAGAGAATCTTTCATAAGCTCTGTATCGTATGATTTTTTTAAGCATGTGTTTTATAAATGTCGCAATCCGTCTGCTGTGGAATTATGTTGTATGTCCCAACATCAATGTAAATAGTTTTCTCTATTAACTTTTTTTTACTTAGAGCTACTCCAGAATCAGGAGAAACAGAGAAAAGGAAAAAAAAAGATAAATATTTGAACATTCTCAACTGTTGCCCGCTCCCATTGCTAGGTTGTTCATTGTGTTGCCGTTCTTCCAGGAAGAATGCTGATTGTTTACTTGTGATACTAATGCTCTGGCAGGAGTGCTGGCTGTTGTTTGCATGCAAAGAGAGCACTCCAGTCACTAAACAGAGTCCTCCGGCTTTCTGCTTCTCACAAGAGTTTGCGACAGCTGTTGTGTGTTTTTTTTTTGAGTAGCACCCACCTTGACTACCCTCAGGGTGTACATTTGGGTAGTGCTGCATATTTGCCCAATATTTATGCCAAGTCCACTATCTCTTTTTAGGTATTTGGCAACAGTTTTTTCAAGATGCCATCAAATGTGACAGATGTACGACAAACATCATCCAGGCACTTTTCCCTCATGCGCCATCTGTGGAAAAGTACTGCCTTGTGTTTGTTTTGCTCTGTTTTTTGTTTGTTTTTTTGTCCATGGAAAAGACAAAGGAGAAGTAGTATGGAAAATGTATTTAATGATAAATAAATAATATAAAATGATTTATAAATAGAAATGTAAATTATTTGAACATGCATGGTCTAAAATCATGTCTGAAAGGAACCACTGATGGGAGCTAAGCGAGTTATTAAAAACAATGCTTGAAACTAGGATGTTGAGTTGTTTAGTTATACAGTACTTCAAAAGTGAATGGCTACCGAAGCTTTCAAAAGCACAAAAAAGTGCTTTTTTTGTGCTTTTAAGCTTTTGAAAGCTTAAACAGAAGTAAAGATGTCTTGTGCGTTTTCTGCAGCTTACTATGAAACATCATTATTAATAATCAATTTTGATTTGCCACCTGTTTAAATCACACATTTATTCACGCAGGCAAGAACTTTGGCATAGTTTTTGTGTAGGCCTATATCTTGAATGAGAGTAACGTATATATTCAGTCCTTTACAGTGTTACAAACTAGTGCTGGGTGGTATACCGGTTCATACCGAATACCGGTGTTTATTTTAGTTACCGATATGTCGCTTAAACAACGCAACACTTTTTGAAAGGGGTCCCTTTTCACTGTTGCACTGTGGTGAGGGAACAGCTGTATGTGTTACTAAGCGTTAAAGAAACTGAAGCTGTAGAACGTGATGACACAGAATAACTCATCCACAATATCCACATTGACCGCCACAAATATCCACCGTCCCCTGTCATTAGCTCCCGCGTCTCTCACACACACGAGCGTGACTTTAGCACTAGATTTAGCAACTTTCAGACCCTTTTAGCGTCTTTTTTCCATAGAATATTCATACTGACAAACCTAGCGACTTTTTTTGGATAAACCTTAGCTATGGTTCAGTTGGAAGATTTTGCCAGTGCTGTCCCGCGAACGCGAGGTCTGACTTTCCCGGAGAAGTGTCACCTCTCTCGGCGTCTTGTTCTGTGCAGTGAGCGGCAGAGAAGTAGCGCATTCAGTTGGCCGCACCGCAGTGACTCGTCAATAAATGAGTACAAAACATCGTTTCTTAGCACCTGTCGCTCACTGATTGTTTGGAATTATAAATATGAGCGTAGTTTGTCTGTTAATATCATATGCACTTTTTTGTTTGTTGTTTTTTTTAGTTTGTTACTCAGACGCAGGCAGTGCGCTGCATGAGACAAAAAAGTAATATAGCCAAAACAACCACATAGTGTAGATGCATGTTGATTTTATCAGACGATGGCGCGATTATAAATGAGAGTGACTCCTGGTTAACATGTATTAAAAGGGGTCGTGTTTAGTCACTATAGTGTGGTATTTTTTGACAATATTCACTCATTATGACAGTAAAATAGGGGATTCTAAGTCAATATACTGCAGTATTTCCTCTCTCAATCAGTAGAAAATATGGTTAACACCCGGTCATGCATGAAAAAAAAAATACCGTCATGTACCGTTAAACCGGTATAATTTTGAAAAATACCGTGATATAAGTTTTTGGTCATACCGCCCAGCACTATTACAAACCCTTGTCACTGTTGTGGTAATCTTTTCTGATGCGGAAATGGTTCTTAATTATGATGAAGAAATGAATAGCCTATACTTCGACAGGGTCTGGTGAGGTATGTTTTTGTTATCTTTGTTTACAGAAAGGTATTCTACTCTGAAAGCTTGATTGTGTGCTTCTAAGGGATTAATGAAAATGACAAATGTTTTTTGAAGTATGCATGTACCATTTTACCTCTAGCATACAGATAAACCCATAATAATAGTATCACCTGTCTAACAATAGTTATATCAGAACATTATACCCATGATTGAAAATTTTGCTTTTTCAATGGCTTGTTAATGTCCATTAGTGCGATAATGCCCTTTTAAAGTTGGTGTCACTACAAGAGCCATTAGGCCATCCACTAGGGGTGGGCGATATGAGCTAAAATTCAAAAAAATATTTTAACCTTATATAACTAGAAAAAGTGAGGGATTGGACATAGACCTGAAAAGTATATATATTTTTTTGTGCCATTGTTTTTCTCAAAAAGTGCAAAGGTGCAACATGAGGTAGGTCTGTATGAATGAAATTAAATATTGTGTGTTTGAGTAGGCCAGTGGTTCCCTAAATTTTTCTTCTGGGCCCCCCTTTTGTAGAGAAAAATATTCCCCCCCGCGCCTTCTCTCTTTTTTTTTTTTTTTTTTAAAGTATCTTATGCTCACCAAGGCTACATTTATTTATTAAAAATACAGTAAACACTGTAATATTGTAAAATATTGTCAATTTAAATGATCTATTTGAATGTTTTAACATATAGGCTACTGTATTCCTGTGATTAAAGCTGAATTTTCAGCATCATTACTCCAGTCTTCAGTGTCACATGATCCTTCAGAAATCATTCTAATATGATGCTTTGCTGTTCAGTAACCATTTTTACTTATTATCCATGTGTATACTATTTTGCTGCTTAATATTTTTGAGGAAACCATTTTTTCACGATTCTCTTATGAATATTTGAAATTGTTCTTTGTGTCCGAGCGCTGGAGTTAGTCAGAAATAGAACGCGCCATCAGTTTTTTGTCATGGATTTGCCGTGTCGCGTCGAGCTGCATCCACAGCAGAGAACATCACTGGGTTCTATTTGCTTTTGTCAAATCGCGCCGTTCGTGTCTGGTGTGGTCTTTGTGAATCTTAAGCATCATCTGCTTTATGTACCTGGCACTGGCAGTATTTTCACAAACTTGTAACTTACATGCTTAGAGCAGAACCATGCATCGTTCATTTATATTTCTACATGGCTCCCTGCAATACAACTCTGATTCTTCAGTTGCGCCATCTAGTGGTCTGTTATTGACACAACCATGACTTCTACAACTGATAGCGGCGCGTTCAAGCGGGTACTGTGAGTCATGTTGAGGTAATTAAAATATGTCAAATTAATATTTTGCACTCAATTATTTACTTATCATGCAAGTGGCCGCATGATAAGCGTGGAAATTACGCAGTGTAGTCTTTATCACCCTGCAGAGGTTTCTTTTGCAAAATAATCTGCTGACTCAGCCTTGCCGCGCCCCCCAGTTTGGGAACCACTGAGTAGGCGATTTGTGCTCTGTTAATTTGGTCTGTTACGATGGTCTATGTGTTTGATTACTAATGCCTGTGTAGTACGGCGTTGTACACCGAGGACAAAAAACATTCAGCCTCAACTCCTTGACACAGTGAGAATTGCTCTTTGCATGGTTGTATTCTACAGTGCAACTCAAAGTGTTGGCTTGTGTCTTGGCTTGAACTGGATGTAAATCAATATGGTTTATGAAGTAATTATCAGTGTGATTAACCCTTTCTTCTTACAGGGGACATTATCTTCAATGCCAAAGACCCAGAACTGCCCCCAGACTTTATCTTCGGAGAGGATGCTGACTTCCTGCCTGAACCCTCAGAACTCCCGGTGTGTATTACGATTATAATTATTTGACATCATTACCCTGCGTTCTAAATATAGAGAATTTTAGATAAATATTATGTTATGGAACAGTAGTTTAGTAGACTATACAAATGTTGTAGTTATAAATAGTAGTAAGAAGACAGGAATGTACAAAAAGATACAAGTTTTGTTCAACGTTAAAACAACACCCATGTAAGATGATGCATTCAGTTTAGATCTCTGTACAGAGAGACCAAATTTAACAAAATCTGACAAATAAAAATAGTCTTGTTTTAGTGTCTGTGCTTGCTTTACGGTCACTCTTTCCCCCCACAAAAAATGTTCTCAAATCTCCAGTGAACCAAAAATGTGGTAGCTGCAGGCTAAACCTGGTTGTTCAGAAGAAATACACACAACAAAGCAGAACAATGGCTCTGTTATTATTGAATATGTTTGAAGTAGCAGTGCAACAGAGCTTTCAGCTGTTTTGACTTGCTTTAGTGCGGTTAGTTAAATCAGATGGCTGGTATCTATGTGCGTGGTCGACTCAGCAGCCAAATTTGACCCGCAGGGCTTCCAGTGTTCTAAAGAGAGAGTGTTGGTGAATTACATAAATGTTGCGTCTGCGCTTAAAAGTGTCCTTCTTCTAGTGCCGATTTTAGGATTGCACAATTAGCAACAGAGGAGGTGCTTCTGCAGAACCCCCTCAAAAACAACCATCCAGATAGAAAACTCACTAGGCTTCGAAACATTCATTCGTTCTCTTTTATTATTATTAATGTTGTTGGTTTGTTTTTTGTTAGGGTTAGGGGGTTAGGGATATCATTTTTGGCATAAAAGAGCCACTGTGTTACTGTGCTACACAAACAGTGTGCCGCATGCTTAGCATTTGTGTATTCTGTGTGGGGTCAGATTGTTTAATTTCCAAATAAATAGATCATGATCCTCAAATAAATGTGGAGAGTTTCAATAATTAAATTAAATTCACAAATAAACAAAATACAATTGTCAAAGAAAAAATGATTATTGATATGAAAATTAAATTATATTGGCTGTAGCTAGAACGTGCTGCGATTGTTCAAAGCATTGTGTTGTTATCTGATTGGCTTGAGTAGACGGTGGGAGGAGTCCCATCTATTTGTGGCTTTGTGAACACATCTTGACGCTAGAAATGTTTCCAAATCTACAGAAGTATGTGGTGATTCATAAATGCAGGAAGCAATCCACAAATGTGTCCTGTGGACAGGGTTATTATAGTAGTATATAATAGTTAACTATGGTTGTTATTGTAGTTAACTATAATAACCATTAAAAAAATCTTGCTTGGAAATAAAAATCAACTTAAAATAAAATATAACAAATATTGATTAACTTTAAAGTTATATATTTTCATTGATCTATCTATAAATTTGCAGATTGTAACCTAATTGTTTTGGAAATATGCAACAAATCTAAGTTATGTTATGCGTCAGTTATTGGTCAGAGACATAGTATAACAAACTGTTTCAGGTGCACTTGAGAAATTTCACAGACCCACAGCATTCTTGATTGGTTGTTCTGCCTCTCAAATTGTGCATTGTTAAACACTCTCCTTCCAAATGAGTGACAATCAAATCTGTTATTACAAGCAATCCATAGGTCAGACCCAATAAGAAACCAGGCATGAGCCATTACCTTCTTTTTTTTCTTGATAATTTGTATTATATCCCTGTTATACATGAGTGTTTTGTAGTCACATTGTGAGAAAAACATAGCAACAGATTCCACTGACCATTGTCAATCGCATCCAAAATAAAAGTTTACTGTGTAATTGTATATTAGATACATATATATATAGATATATATAGCTAACTACACAACCTCAGGACAGTGGGTACGGAAAGTATTCAGTCCCCCTTAAATTTTTCACTCTTTGTTATATTGCAGCCATTTGCTAAAATCATTTAAGTTAATTTTTTTTCCTCATTAATGTACACACAGCACCCCATATTGACAGAAAAACACAGAATTGTTGACATTTTTGCAGATTTATTAAAAAAGAAAAACTGAAATATCCCATGGTCCTAAGTATTCAGACCCTTTTTTCAGTATTTAGTAGAAGCACCCTTTGATCTAATACAGCCATTAGTCTTTTTGGGAAAGATGCAACAAGTTTTTTCACACCTGGATTTGGGGATCCTCTGCTATTCCTTCTTGCAGATCCTCTCCAGTTCTGTCATTTTGGATGGTAAACGTTGGTGGACAGCCTTTTTAGGTCTCTCCAGAGATGCTCAATTGGGTTTAAGTCAGGGCTCTGGCTGGGCCATTCATGAACAGTCACAGAGTTGTTGTGAAGCCACTTTTTCGTTATTTTAGCTGTGTGCTTAGGTTCATTTTCTTGTTGGAAGGTAAACCTTCGGCCAGTCTGAGGTCCTGACACTCTGGAGAAGGTTTTCGTCCAGATTATTCCCCCTGTGCTTGGCCGCATTCATCTTTCCCTCGATTGCAACCATTCGTCCTGTCCCTGCAGCTGAAAAACCCTCCCACAGCATGATGCTGCCACCACCATGCTTCACTGTTGGGACTGTATTGGACAGGTGATGAGCAGTGCCTGTTTTCTCCACACATAACGCTTAGAATTAAGGCCAAAAAGTTCTATCTTGGCCTCATCCGACCAGAGAATATTATTTCTCACCATCTTGGAGTCCTCCATGCGGTCTTTCATGTGTCTTGCACTGAGGAGGAGCTTCCGTCGGGCCACTCTGCCATAAAGCCCCGACTGGTGGAGGTGCTGCAGTGATGGTTGACTTTCTACATTTTTCTCCCATCTCCCGACTGCATCTCGAGCTCAGCCACAGTGATCTTTGGGTTCTTCTTTACCTCTCTCACCAAGGCCCTTCTCCCCCGATAGCTCAGTTTGGCTAGACGGCCAGCTCTAGGAAGGGTTCTGGTCATCCCAACGTCTTCCATTTAAGGATTATGGAGGCCACTGTGCTCTTAGGAACGTTAAGTGCAGCAGAAATTTTTTTGTAACCTTGGCCAGATCTTTGCCTTGCCACAATTCTGTCTCTGAGCTCTTCATGCAGTTCCTTTGACCTCATGATTCTCATTTTGCTCTGACATGCACTGTGAGCTGTAAGTCTTATATAGACAGGTGTGTGGCTTTTCTAATCAAGTCCAATCTGTATACTCAAACACAGCTGGACTCAAATGAAAGGTGTAGAACCATCTCAAGGATGATCAGAATAAATGGACAGCACCTGATTTAAATATATGAGTGTCACAGCAAAGGTCTGAATACTTAGGACCATGTGAATTTTCAGTTTTTCTTCCTTTTTTTTTTTTTTTTTTTTTTTTTTTTCTTTTTCTATTTTCTTTTTTTTTTTTTTCTTTTTTTTTTTTTTTTCTTTTTTTGTTTTTTTTTTCTTTTTTTTTTTTTTTTTTCTTTTCTTTTTTTTTTTTTTTCCTTTTTCTTTCTTTTTCCCTTTTTTCTTCCTTTTTCCTGCTCTTTTTGTTCTTTTTTCTCCTCTTTTTTTCCTTTTTTATAAATCTGCAAAAATGTCAACAATTCTGTGTTTTTTTTCTGTCAATATGGGGTGCTGTGTGTTACATTAATGAGGAAAAAAAATTAACTCATGATTTTAGCAAATGGCTGCAATATATAACAAAGAGTGAAAAATTTAAGGTGGTCTGAATACTTTCCGTACCCACTGCATATCTTTATAGAAAATTTTAATATTTGTATATTAAATCTATTTATTATAAATATAATTATATTAAATATATCCATGTAACTACATGTAAATATTTTCAAAATATTTAATGTATGAGTGTGTATTTATATATACATAATAAATTTACACCGTAAACAACATATTATGTAAGCAAAAACTTTTATTTTGGATGTGATTAATCGCGATTAATCGTTTGACAGCACTAATTGCAATAAATTCTATTCTATTCTATTCTATTCTATTCTATTCATAGGCCAAATTTACTGGCATCTCAAATGGGCCCACCAGATTCCTCTTGTGGTGTGTTAAATTACTCAGACTTCTAACTATTAATAATAATTCATCGTATGGGTTTGTTCCTTAGAGATGATGCTTGCAAGGGAGACAGAGTTTGTGCAAGACATGGTCTAGATTCGTCTGGACTCTGTTGTTAAGACTCCTCATACCCTGATTGCTTAAAGCTGTCCTCCAGGCTATTTTGAAGGAGGAACGGAATGAAAAAAAATCCCCTGCTTATGTCAGAGTCTGTGAGACGGTGACTATTGCTCACTGTCTCTTGAATGCAGCTGAAAACATGTGGGGGAAGCACCTCTATGCTGCCAAGGCTGCACTCTGCCCATGTGTTTGCTTTGTGTTTTAGCTTCTTCGTTATGAAGTGTGTGTGCAGCCATTTGGTTTCTTTTCCAGGGATATTTTCTTACGCTGGTTTGCAGCCACTCTCCCTCTGTCTTGTTCTTCATCCTGTTTATTCTGCACTAAGTTGGATTTTTTTTTTTTATGTGTAACCAAACATGAATGATCCAAAATGCCTGGGGATATTAATATGCCACATCATAGGCAAACATAAAGTCTTAAAACAGGAATACATTTGTTGTATATGTTCTTATTCTGATTTGTTCATCTTATTTGCTTTCGTTCTTCCCGGTTCTGCTGCTTTAATTCGGCTGTCAGTGCGTCCCATGCAAACTGATCATTTTCACATTGGCATGTGAGAGACTCAAGATCAACAATGACCTCTTGTGTCCCGATTGTTCACACCTCAATATGCAGCTGTGTTCCAAAATCTAACGAGCTGATTTGCTGTCTACTGCCTATAAACATATTCCTTTTTCGAGACCCAGGGTGGCCTCGCAATTTGTTTTAAATGGCAGAGCAGTAGAATAAAGAAGTCGTTCTGTTTAGTTGTGATATATTATGCACATTTGTGAAAAATTTAGTTTAAATAGGTTTTGTAGGTAAGGATGGTAGCATGTTGCTCCGCTAACGACAAAACAACTGTTATGTTTAATAATTCTAATTTTCACATCACCAGCGCTCAGATGCTGGACACAGGCTTGTTTTCCAGTTACATGGAATATTGCAGAGATTTCACACTGCTTTGAGGAATTTCTGATGTCTCAGCAAAGCTTGGGGTTGTTTACACTGTGTTTACGTGAACAGCTGACACCAGAAGATTTACTAAGGTGTGAAAAGAAATGTTACAAGAGTGTTTTCATAATTTCTCATTTTAAAGTCTATTAATGTAGGTTCCTTTTACTAGTTTTTAAAGTTTTTCAATTTCAAGGCATCAGTGATCTGTTACAAGATACACAAGGACAAAATGCATTTGATGCCATTGTTGTTAAACTATTGTGCACGAATACAAATGAGACTTTTATCATATTTTAGCCAAATATGAAAGAAATGCAATGCAGTACACCGTAAACAGTAGAGATGTCCTGATGCTTCTTTGTAATTTGCTGTTAGGATTGGCATTGTGATTTATTATCCTCAAGTACGGGCACACATTACTTATAACAATATGACTAGGCAGATATTGTGTTGATACCACAGAGATCACAAGTTTGATTTGGCTAGCTGTGAAAGCACTGCATGAAACAAAATATGACTCAGCTAGCTCCAAACAGCTCTGTAGCAATTTCATTCAGATGCTTTTCATTCAAATAGCAGTCAGCACCTGAGAAGCTCAAGCCTTGGCACGTTCATGAATGAAGGTCAAAGAGTGCACTACGGTGCAGACATCTATGCCGTATACAATTTTAGAAAGCATGAAGAGTCAGAATTTGTGAACAAAATTAGATAGGCCACTCATCAAAAATCAATGGGAGAAACTGTATCATTCAACAGGATGGCTGTAGGAAAGGATGTCCTGGAAAGAGACAATTACATTATACATGCTGTAATGCATTTGGCAAATGCTTTTATCCAGAGCATCTTGCATTGCATTCAATGCTGTATTCAATGCTATTAGATTTTATTGATGATATGAAATTGTGGTCTTAACCCATTTAAATAGACAGGAGGACATACATGACTGAAGTAGCTCCCCAACATTGACCACTGAGGGGGCATTAATTGTGTGAAAACTTCAAAACATATACATTAAAATAAGGTTTTTAAAATTGCAATGCAGTTTGTCCATCATTAGCTGGAGAACCATAGAGATTCATTGTCAGACTAGCCACAGCCAATCCTGTAGACTAATGTAACATTAACCCAAAGTGACTCAGCATGCTGTGAAGAGGGCCAAAAAGGATACTTTATTCCAGTCTTACTTAATTTCTATAACCAGACCATTCACTTGCACAACTTGGCGGAAAATGTATGATTAAGTGACGGTGCTTCCCTGAATGTACCTTTGGGATCAGGAAGCCAGACCTCAATTAGCAACTAAGGAAAGCCACTACAGGCAAAAACATTATTTTATTCATGCACATTTATCTCTTTCTTCTGTATATTTTTTTAATTACAATACAATTACAATCCTTAGACTAAAAATTCAATGTTTTGTTGTAACTAAATTGTTATATTTTCATTTGATAACATTTTAAAATCTGACTAAATTGTTAATGTTTTATTAACTCGTTTCATTAGACATCATTTTTTTATGATCAATTTGTATTCAAATCAAAAAACTCTAAATCCAGAAAAAATACAATGAAAAACACAGCATTTAGGGGAAAATAAAATTGATTTCACGTTGCTAGTTTTATGTGAGGCTCAGACCAAAATGTAACTTGTATTTGTTTGTGTACGTTAAAATATGGTGCATAAAGACAAGGCATCAGTAGGCGCATTTCCATTACCCTTCAAATTGCGCAAATTGAAATTGCGAATTGAAAATACACTTAATGGAAACGTGTCAATTTCGCAAAAACGGCCATATATCACAAACAAGTTTTTACGCTCACATGAGGTGGTTTTTCAGGCAATGCGAAAAAGGAATAATTCGCAAAACTTTCAGGTCACATGGCATATGTAAAAAGTCATATGATCATTCTTCAATGTACTATAACCTCCAAGAAACACTTCATAATTGGCCGCGCTCCAGTATAAGGGGCTTTCCCTACCATTAATGCTTAGACAATTTACACTGCACACGTCTGCGGTGCAGTGTGGCTCTGATACGGCCACTGAAGCTGATTGCGGCCACTCTAGTCAATGCTTGCGTTTATTCCAGCCACGCCACTCTGTGCTGCTTCTGTAAAGATACACGCATAAGCCTCCTTTGAATAAATGTAGCCAAAATCCGTTGCTATGACTTATCGCGAGAGGCAAAAGGTTACATTTTAGTCGCATAACATTGGTTAATGGGTCATTTCGCAATACTTTTTTATCGACATTTATAAAATATCGCCAAAGGTTTTGTGCAAATCTGTAATGGAAACACGCCTAGTGATCTGTTACAAGATACACAAGGACCAGTGGCATTTGATGCCATTGGTGTTAAATGTGCACAAATGCAAATAAGACTAAAATAATTGCAATGCAATACACCATAAAGAGTAGAGATGTCCTGATGCTTCTTTGTAATTTGCTCTTAATATTGGCATTGTAATTTAATATCCTCAATACGGGCACACATTACTTATGACTAAAGGCAGAGATTGTGTTGATTCCACAGAGATCACAAGTTTTATTTGGCTTGCTGTGAAAGCAAAATTAGTTATTTCTCATGCACTATGCTATAAATCTCCACTTCGTGTACCCCTTACACACCATGGGTTTGTTTATAACATTTGCCTGATTTTATGCACCATTTTATACCTAAAAAAACAGGATGACATTTTTTTTTTTCTGACTGTTGACAGTATATTCTGATTTATGGAGTGATTAAAAAGAGATATCCATATTCACCTCTGTGAGAACTATAATGTGCCAACAAAATAAAACAATATTCAGATTTCTGTTCTTGAAATGTAAGCAGATTAGTGCGTATTTAATTAGAAAATGCCTCATTTGCGTGAAGCATAAAACAAAGTATAACCCTCCTTTTCTATAACCAAATCAAAAATAGTATGTCTGTTATTATGTCTCCTGTTCCTAAAGAGAAGAATAAGAGTAAAAGTAAGGATGCCTCAGTTAGTGTCTCTAATTAACCTCCGTCAAACACTAACAGTGCTGCAGCAGCACACTACAGAGCTTTGCTACTTTTGATTTTAATTAATGGCTTTTCTGGCCGTTGAGGAAAGAGCAGCTAATTGTGGTGAGGTGGCTGAGACAGTAGTCTAAGCTCCGGGATGGAACATCTGACGTTAGCCATGGGAAAACTGGAAAGATCAAAGCCCTCTCAGTTTAAGTTTCACCGGGCTTCGGAGAATCGAGGCTGCAGTCTAGACAGCAAACATCTCAGCCTGTGGTGATGTCTTGTTTAGGCTTATATTAATGATTCATGCAACGCATAATCCTGCTATATTCCACATTTTTGTGTGACCTTGTTTCGACCGCGGTGCAACCCACGCTCTATTAAAGGGTTTCACGTTTAAAAAGGCATCGTAACTTAATATCATAGTGTGACTGTTGAATTGTTTGAATGGTGTATGGTTTAAAGAATAACACCACATTACAGAACAAGTGAAGCATAGAGTCAAGATACAGGCGTTTTTTCACTGTACAAGTACTTTTAAACTATAATCAGCAGATTGGCATTAGGTAATGTGTCTTTCACTTCTATTCTGTGATATAGTTTAGAATTAGGTCATGTTTACAACCACATATGCAGGTGGCCCAAATCAGATTTTAGTTTTGTTTGTTTTTCTCGGTGAATGGTACTCATCACTTTTTGTCTTCAAGATCTTGGCCATGCAGTTTCATAATCAATTACATTAATTAATTAATTTATTATTATATTCATTAATTTGATTGTCAGGTCAGATTCTTGCAATGTTTTTTTTACTTAATTATTATTATTATTTTTAATGTTATATTTTATGTTTACATCTTATAACTCAAATTCTCTATATAATAATATCTTTGTTAGACTTTTTTGTTTAAATGGAAAATCTAAATTTGGTCCACTATGTGTTGTGTCTATTTAATGTTGTACTTTTTTTTTTTAATAGTGTTAAACTTAATTGCTTTATGACCAGTACTCAATTAATTTAGGACGTTAGTATTTATAGGGATCAATAATTGAATATTGTGTCATGCCTGTATGCTTTATTCTTATGTTATGGATTAAAGTACCTGTCATTTGCCCCTCTCCCTTCCTCTGGATACATCATTTCCCATCAGTCCCCATGGATGGATATTTAATTGGAATTGCCTTCAAGTTTTTCTAGGCCTGCTTCTGGCAATCACACCGGCAGTTCTATTTTTTTACGAGTCACTTGGCATTATGGGAAGGATATAGCATTGACAATAGAGAGGCAGCAGGGGTTGTGTTTTGGCATGGCTTGAATACACCGTTCATACTGACCAGGAAACTGCCGGGAAGTGTATCAGCCAGGGAGATTTTGGAAACAACCAGAGGACACCAATGGCGGGGTACAGAAGTGTTAATGTGCACACTGTTATCTCTTTATAATTTAGTGACGGTTGATTCTGGTAAAATTATTGAGATTGCATTGTTTTATTCTGATGAACTTTATCTATATGGCTTTGTTTTTCTGAAATGTCTGCCAGGCAAGAAGACAGAAAAAGAAAAAAAAAAACAGAATGAATTCCAAGTGGAAAAAACACAGTTCACACAAGATGTACTTTGTATTACACTTAGTCATGCAGTCTGTATTAAGACCCTGTCATACTAGCTTGACAAATATTTTCACAGCCTTTCACTTTCAGATATATATCTTTTTTTTTGGTTTCATTTAAACTCGTTTAATGGGACCTTCTCCAGCCTCTTAAATTTGCCCATCTGGAGTTTCCAAACATATTGCAACACTCTGTCCTGTCTCCGGCCCTGTTTGCATAGGTCTCCTACACACCAGGAATTCTGCTTTGAACAGTGGTTTTTAAGTGTTTAAAGTATTAATTGTAAATATCCGCGTTTAGCCTGCACCTGAACCATGAGTGCACTTTGGGAAAAAACCCTCAACTGCCATAAATCCAGACATATGCAGGAGCATAGAGGCACCTCGGCACCGTTTGCTGACATTAAGTGCAATAATCCCCTGCAGGCCTCACAGAAAAACCGGTTTACTAACAGTTACAAAGCACTATTTCAGGTTTAGTGTAGTTTACGCTCACTTCATGGTAAACTAAACAATAAGGTTATATGCAGCAGTAAAGCCATACAAATTAACTACACTTACTGTACTGTCGCTTTTCTAAGAAAGCATTCTTGCAATTTTCACTTAGTGGGCAATAAAATGAGTGGGGGAAAAAATCTTACAGATTTACTGTGAAGGGCTTAGAGACTTAAAAATGATTTACTGTTGTCCATCATGGAAAGGAAATGGAGAATTGAATGCTCTGTGGTGGATGCAGTAAAACATGGTTTTAATATAATCTGCTGTTGCCTCCTGCTGAAGGAACACCTCATGTCCCGCTACACAACAATGCAATGCAGGGTGACCGTATACAGAGGCAGGCAAACCTGGGCACACTTAACAACCATTTCCTCTTCCTTCCTGTTCTGCTAAAGCAAATCCCAATTTAATGCAGCTATTACTGGCAAAGCCATTGACAGAAATGGAAATATGGAAATATATTTTTTGTATGTTTGTGGGTGGCTCACAATCTTATTGTAATCCAGTGGTAATGCTTTGTTTAGGAGCGTGTATTTTGTATAATTATGAATAAATATTAATGTGAAGCCATTTTTTTTCCCCTCTTGGGAAATTCTCTTCCCTGTTTCGGTTATCTGTACATAGTTGGATAGATGCATATTCATTTTGCATCCCTGTTACTCATTTTGGTTTAGATTGAATTTATTTATTCTTGAAGTTTGTGCATTTTATTCCATTAATTTAGTATGATAATGTATTATTATAATACATATATCTATTGATAGAAAAAAAATGGAAGTTTAGGCACCTGCTTTCATTTTGTTTGGAAAAAGTATACTTTTCTGTAGAGTTTCAATGCCTATTTTGTACCCTTTTTTGTGGGAAGTGCCTTCTCTTTTTTTATTTGAAGCAGCATCATGTTCATGTGAAGAGAACATTCTGGACCTCATCAGCCAAGTCCCTTTGAACACATGACAAAATCAATTTAGTGTGATCTTAAACTTGGCACACTTTAGACACTCTTCATGAGGAAAACTGAACACTTGCCCACACTCGAATTAGACGCTAGCTCAGATTAATTTAATACTCAAAATATTTTTCCTCTTTAATTTTCTGCTCAAGTTTGTTGCTATTTATTGGGGCTGATTGCCAGCGGCACAACAAATTATATTAAGGTGCTTAAATAATGGCTGTGTCCTAAAGAATTATCTCTGAATTTCAGATGACAGCTCTTCTTTTAGACTTTTGACGAAGCATTTTGAAAACAGAAACAAGTATTAAAGAGTTCAACCTCAAGACCTTGCATTACATTTTCTCCCTTTTGACAGTTTTGTGCCTGTTTCTTTTTGCGAAATTTTAAAATCTATAAGCTTGTTGCAGAAGGCATCAATCTACCCAATCCAGAAAATCCTCTGAGGTTTTATCAACAAACTCCCATCTTTTAATATGTTTACAACTATTTGGTGAGATGCATTATTATGTGGACAGCCCGTCAGGGCAGCTCTTTCTGTTCTGTGTGTGTGTGTGGTGTTGTTGCTTGCGTTCACGTGTGTGGGAGGTTGCTCTGAAGGTGAAGTCCCTGGTGTGCCTCTCGCGTTACTGAACCCGGAGGCGTCACCCCACGCACATCAACCTCGGGCCCAGCTCTGACAGTCGCTTATCAGGAACTTGCACTCCCTCTTTAAAAATTGCTCCAGTTGGCCACATGTAACGGTGTAACAAAGACTAAAGATCTGCAGAGCAAGAAAAAAATCAGCTTTTTTATATTTTATTATTATTATTTTTTTTTTTTTACTTTTCTTTGTGTAGTGTTCCCAGTGCATTATACTCTACAGCAAAGTGTCAAGCTATGTTGTAATTCAGAAAAACTGAATTAGTCAAAACGTAAGAATAAAATACACAACACCAAATAGCGCGACAGCCCCTCGCGGATGACTGTCGCGCACAAACAAAACCAAAACACAAAATAAACTCCAGGCCTGGTCCTCTCTCTCTTTCACTGTTGTCACTCCTACTTTTATCCTTCCGGAGCTCCTCCGTGAGACTCGAGACCGGTGAGTGGTGCAGGTGTCGCGCATTAGCAATTACTCCACCGGCCTCGCTCCGTTCCCACGGCTCTCGGCCCCGCCCCTCTCGTCACAATAAGATTACTTTTTTTTCTCTTTCAAAAACTACACATTTAGCAGTATTTTACAGTAAAATTACATCTAAGTTCTCATTAGTTCTATTGCAGCTTTTCACAATTGCCGTAGCATTTTTAAATAGTCTTTTATGAAATTTATAATCATATTATGTATTATAAAATAATAAAGTTGGTTTTTACTATGAGGAGGTCATTCATTGCAAATGAATAGATTTAAACACCTTTTGTTGTCTCTCTTTTGGAATTTAATTTTTTTTCCCTTGAGGTCAATTTGCAATTTGTTGTTTTTGTGTAATGTGTGTAATGATGAGATGTTGCAAAATGAAGACTGCTTTGTCCTTTCTCTTAGTAAGAAGTAGTTTCCAGGCAGACAGGACTTGGAGTGACTCAGAAAGAGTGAAATAGTGCATCACTGTAACACTCTCAGAAAAAAAGGTACAAAAGTTGTCACTGGGGCGGTACCTTTTCAAAAGGTACGTTTGTTCCTAAAGTGTCCATTTTGGTACCTTAAAGGTACATATAAGTATCTAAAGTGTACATTTTAGTACCTAAAAGGTACAAAAGTGTATTTTTTGAAAAGGTACCGCCCCAGTGACAACCTTTGTACCTTTTTTTCTGAGAGTGTACCTACATAGGCCTTTTGTTTTATGGCACGTATCTAGCATTTTGTGACCAACTGCTGTCTCGATTGTATTGTCTGGGGAGCATAAAGTGGCAGAGACTCTCCAGGGGCCCTGGTACTGTAAGTCCAAACACAGTTCCTCTGACACAGCACATTCCTGAAGTCGGCTTTCCTTCGTTTTCTTCATCCTCAACCCTCCTCGGGCTGTTTATTGCTTCATCCTAAAACATACCTAAACAATATCCAACTTGTTTTCCGTCGCCCTCTCATTACGGGAATCCTGTTGTTGCTGGTAACCGTAGACAGCCCAGGACGATGAGGTCATTGCTGGTGTAAGCGTCCTGCCTCTGCCCCAGCTTCCTCTCCCGGCAGAAAGGATGAGCCCTTCCCTCTCCAAAACAATGGCATCTTTCTCCTTGCTCAGATTGATCTGTAGAGTGACGTACAGAAAAGTGGCCAGACGGACAGAGGTCGGACTGAGAAACCAGACTGTTATTGTCATCTTTTCTAACCATTCAGTGCTTAACTCTTTCTTGTTGATGCGGCATGCAAATAACTCTGACATTTGACCCTTGCGATCTCAAAACAGATCGATTTTAAAATAGAGCAGTGACTGATAAAAAGTGGCTAATGGAGACGGCTTGTGTATGTGAACCACTGTGGTTATGTCATCATCAGCTGGCTCATAGTGTTTCTGGCATGGGTTTAGCTGCTGAATGCCTCAGATGTTTTCTGGGGTCATTTATACTCAGTATTTGTGAAAAGCCATCAAATGAGAGGTTGTACTTCACACAACTGTCAAGCTTTCATATAAAATGATGTCATTCAGAATTCCTTCAAAAAAAACACAATGTCGTGGAAAAGTCAGAATGCTCTTTGGTTTTCTTGTGATTCTCTGATCATGTTACAGATCCTAGTATAACGTTCCAGTTAATGGAAAAAAAACATCTCTTAAACATCTTTATAACCGAATAATCTAGGGTGTGAATCTTTGGGTAGACAGCGAAGCTGATTCAGGAATGATTTTTGCAGATCCAGAATGATTAAATTTGATTTGGATTAATTATTTTATTCAAAGTGTGTTAATAGTAGGGATGGGTGATATGACCAAAATCTTAACAGTTTGATGCCAATTCTTGATAACATTTAAAAAAAATACTAGTCTAATATAAGTCGGAACAAAGAAACAAATGACAAAGGACAAATGCATAACATAGAACAAAGATACAAATTAAATAAGGTATGTCAGTCTTACAATAGTAGAGATACACAAATTTTATAAAGTAAGAAAGTACAATTTCTTAACGGAGATTGACGATGTATGGATTTGTAGATGGAATTTCTGATATCTCCAGTGTATCAGATGAACATAAATTGATCCTTAATAAAGCTACAAAAGTCAGTTAAGAGCAGTGAGTGATTTTTTTTCTTTTTCTTTTGTTGTTTGATTAACATTAAGGACATGGGTGACATTAAGGGGGGCAATTGCCCCCACAAATTGTTAGTCATGGAATCCCTGATGTCGGCCCCGCAGCAATTGGAGCGCTTATGTTACGTGAATCATCTCATGACTAAGTGCAGACGCAATGTAAATTTTTAAAAAAAGAAAAAAAAGATGCATTGTGCAGTTTGAGAGCTTCATTGATTATAACGGAACTTTGTAAGATCGCGATAAACAAAAACAACATAAAGCTGAACGAAGATGAGTGACGCTTTTTAGTGATAAAGGGAGCAAGCTTTGCGCACTTTCTAGGGTATAATCCATTCAGAATTTGTATGAAACTTTAGTTTTTCGGACACATAGGCTATACGCTGCAAAGTTTCGGGAATGGCATCCGCATAGGGTAACGCGGGGTTAGTTGTAACACATGTGGTTTTAATATTTCCACACATGCTAGCATAACAAAATTTATGGTATTTACTAGTTACCATTTCAACACTATATAGAGAAAAAAGTGTGCCAAAATTAAAAAATATTTTGAAGATATTGCTGAACATTTATTTTACCATAGTAAAAGTACATTTTCTCTTTCTGGCTTTAATACATTTTTCATCCCGTTTTTTATTATTCATTAAAATGAGACAAATCTGCTATTATTTTAAACTCCAATCTGTTATTTATCAGTTTAAATAACTTTTTAATGCTTCGCTAACTAGCAGAAGACACTAACCAATTTTTAATTCCAGTTGCACAGATGGGGAACGTTGTAACACTGTGTTACAATGTGCTATTCTATGACATTCCAATGTAATTTCAACTATTTTACGTTAATGTATTGTTAATGAGAAAACCATGATGAATAGGTTTATAAAGACTGACAGCAATATTAAAGACCGAATTGTAGTCTTTTCAAGAAATGTAAGCATGTTGCTCATTTATGTGGGCCCATATCCCAGCATGGTGAATTTGTTCATTGCAAACTCTCCAAAACTAAAATAATTTAAAGCTGCAGTCCGTAAGTTTTGCCTTTTTGTCGCCATCTCTGTTTGAAAACCTGGAATTGCAGCTGGGTGCGGAATTATCTAGCTTGTGTGGGTTGAGCTCCGGCGCGGCTCCAGCGTGGATGAATCTAATGAATGATCAGTTGAATCTTAATGTTCTGAAGAGTATGTGTGGCAGTCAGTCACCGCTCCGGTGTGGATATTTACTGTACTTCGTAATCACAGATTCTAGCCTACGTCTTGGAATATGACCCAAATAAGAATTTTCACCGTATATTGCCATCTGAACAAGTAAGTAACAAATCTGCCACGTTTGTTCTGACCAACTGAGGAAAAAAGCATTACAATAAATCACACTACCAATGGTGATTAAATCTAAAGACCGGTTAGCTCATATCACATCAAACCACGCAAATTATTATTACTGTTATACTTTATTCTCAAATTATTAAATGTTAACGACATCAGAATTGCGTGACTATGAGTATAGTGTGTATTAGCGTGTAGATTTCAATTTCTGCACAGTCTAATCTAATTGTCATACTCTTCGAATTTAATATTAAGAAATTATTTTAACCCAAAAAGCAAGTTATGCTCCCTTCGAACTGGATTTCTTTAAAATACAAATCTTTGTAATCCCAGGATATCTGTAATCAGAAGCACATTTATAACTGGAATATAATTTAATTTCATTCACATGTGTTCCATAAACATAATCCTTTCTGGATTACAATCCGCCATCAAAATTATACATTTAATTATTCTGGCTGCTGCGAGAAACGGCTATAAAACAATCGGCCCACCTGCAGGATCCCTCACGATGGATAGCCGAGTAGCCGGGACAACTTCTTTATGTTTACAGAAGTGACGTAATGACGCAGCACCATGCTCAATTTTCCCACGAAAACCTACCCCTACAACTCAAATTAGTAAACATTATTATAAGCTAACCGTTGTGAATCGGGCTAAAGTAAGGCGATAGTTTCGAACACTGACTGGTTATGTACTTGCTCAAATATTGATTTTGGATCATTTTTAAGGGGTCTATGATGCGCTAAAAAGAAAATTATTTTGTGTATTTTGTGTAATGAAATGTTTTTATGTGGTTTAAAGTAAAAAAAAACCCATTATTTTCCACATACTGTACATTATTGTTTCTTTTTCATCCTCTATGCCCCGCCTTTCTGAACGCGTCGATTTTTACAAAGCTCATCGGTCTGACAAGCGAGGTGTGCTGTGATTAAGCCAGCTATCCAATGCGTTGTGATTGGCCGAATACCTCAGTGTGTGACGGAAATGTTACGCCCCTCACCATACTGTTGATGCCGTCTCCCGGAGCGACAAGACAAAAAACATGAAAACCCATTACAAACGAGGCATTTGGTTTGCTCATACTGTACAGTTTGGGACATAATGTAACTGAGTTATAATGATTGTACGTCTTCTTAGCGGGCGTTGCAATCGCGCCGCGTAAACATAAAACTCTGTCTGCATTTTTGATCGGAGAAATGACAAACAACAAGTGCTACTCTACACTGCTCAAAACTCGCATTTGAATCATCAGTGGCAAATCTTTTAGGCAAGGCAAGGCAAGTTTATTTGTATAGCACATTTCTTACACAATGGTAATTTAAAGTGCTTTACATAAAAGAAAGTAACATAGTCATAAAAATTTATCACAAAAATAAAACAAGGAATTTGAAAACTTTGAAAAAAAATTGATTTAAGAGGTTTAAATGAATTTAAGAAAACGATTATACATATAATATAGTGCAATCAGTTCGGACATCGCACAGTGCTCATTCAATAAATGCACAGCTAAACAGATGAGTTTTGAGTCTGCATTTAAATGTGACTAATGTTTTAGCACATCTGATCTCTTCTGGAAGCTGATTCCAACTGCGGGTGGCATAATAACTGAAAGCACATTCCCCTTGTTTTGTGTGAACCCGTGGTATTTCTAACTGACTCAATATTAATGATCTGAGTGGTCTGTTAGGTTTTATATTCAGTGAGCATATCTGCTATATAGTTAGGTCCTAGGCCATTGAGTGATTTATAAATGAGTAAAAGTACTTTAAAATCAAGCCTAAATATAACTGGAAGCCAGTGTAAGGACCCGAGGACTGGTGTGATATGCTCAGATTTTCTGGTTCTAGTCAGAATTCTGGCAGCAGCATTCTGGATGAGCTGCAGCTGTCTAATGGTCTTCTTGGGAAGGCCGGTGAGGAGACCATTACAATAGTCCACCCTGTTGGTGATAAAGGCATGAACCAGTTTCTCCAAGTCTTGACTGGAAACAACACCTCTAATTCTTGCAATGTTTTTGAAATGATAGTATGCTGATTTAGTCACTGCTTTGACATGACTACTGAAACTAAGGTCTACTCCAGAGTCACACCAAGATTCTTGACTTGATTTTTTGTTGTTTGACCCCTAGAGTCAAGGTATGTATTCACCTTTAGAACTTCATCTTTGTTTCCAAATGCATTGACTTCGGTTTTTTCTTTGTTTACCTGAAGAAAAGTTTTAAATATGAAAAAACGTACTTACAGACTGTGAGTCCGAACAGCCGGCATTGTAGTCTACTCTCTCAGGATCAGTAAACAGTCCTCCATAAATGTGCTGCACACATCTGAATATTTGGGTTGAACTGTTCTGGACAGTGTTGTAAATACAACTTACCACTGATTTCTAGTCGTGTCCATTTTTGGAAGGTCAAACTAAGTATTTTCGCTTTCACAACGAAAAACACGGCGACAGTATTTTTTTATACTGTGGATAAAAAAATTATATTATTAACCCCATGTGGATTTACACAAACTGAAAAAGTCAAAAAGTGTTACTTTGTGCCCCGCTCTCCCCTACTCATTTTCGATTCACTCTCTTACCGCTCGAAATAGCAGTGATTGGCAATGGACGGAACATAAAATATGTTGATTTAATTCTGGAACTGGTCCTGGCCAAACCTCCACAGACAGCGCATGTCCCGAGCGAGATCTAATTCACGGACAAAAAAGTGTGTGTAAACTTTATTGAAATCGGGACATATCAACCAGTAATTTAATTCCATTTCCAGTAACAGACGGTAGAAAGTTCAGCAATGAATGGTATGCAATTTATGACAGAATATAGTCCCACAACTGATAGTTTATTTTTTCCTCACGTGTCTCGCTTTTGGTAACAACGATTCAAAATGGACACATTTCAAGTGACACGGGAAAAAAACACAGAAAACTTCAGTAGACATCAGAAAAGCAGCGTGCACATTTTTGGTTAAAAATGAAAGCTCATCAACTGACAAATGGGAAGCATCACCATTCAAGTCAGCAAGAAGAGCCAAAGCTAGTCCACAGTTTACAAAACGGTCGCAACCTCTTTAAGTTATTCTTGACTTGGATTGACAGCTTTGATGCGTTGCAATACGGTAGGGCATTGTTTTGATGCTTACATCCGGGAAAAAATCCTTTGTTTTTATTTATTTGTTTCACACTTCTATTTATTTATTAGTTACCCCCCTAAAATGTCCCCATGATTAAGGACATAGCAGATGGTGTGGGGGGGTTTCAGTTATTCAGTAATGCTGTCCATTTTAAGACCGGATGCACATGTTTTTACACTTTGTAATGTGCTTTATTATTATTAGTATTATTATTTATGAGTGAAGGCCTTCCTAAATATCCTTGGAACATATTGTGAGACCTGCAGATGTCCATATTTTGACATAATGATCCACAGACTGTTGGGTAGCTGTCTGCTGTAAAATCCACAACAGTGCAGAAAGTCATTGTAACTGTAAACGGTCAACTGTAAACAATTGATCACCAATCTAAATTTTAAAGTAACAGATGAGACCGTTATGGTCATGTAATTTTTACAGATATGAGCTAGGACATCCTCATCAAGTGTGCCATCTTGAGCAATCCTTCAGTTAACAAGTTGGAGTATTCAGTGTTCAGTTCGCACAGTATTAATTTTAATAATTTATGTATCTAGGCTTGAATGACATTGTAACAGAAATGTGCCTATTAATCTCAAAATGAATCAAGATGCTGATAATCTGAATCTATCTGATTTGTGTCTGGAAATCTGTGCCCTTGTTGTGATTTGATCTTTGTAGTATAGCTGACCACAAAGTATTTAAAATGTATCTTCAGCTTTACCATAGCAGATATCCACCCTGTATTATTGTGATGAATAATATCAGTCTAGTAACACACATGTCTTACTCCCTACCAAGGGGAGTGATGCTGGGCAATGATGTCATCTCAATTTTAAAGTAAAGACTTAAGACATTATCCAGAAAACCACTCCTCGTGTGTGGAAACGTTGACTTTCTCATGACCCCCGATCCTGTAAAGAATTAGAAATTCTGTAACAGTGGAACAGTTTTTAGGGTGTTGCAATTCTTAACCAGTAAGGTAAAGACAGCTGTTTAGCCCATGACTCAGTAAAACTTTG
The DNA here is from genome assembly GCA_018155175.1 of Sinocyclocheilus anophthalmus. Taxonomy (NCBI): domain Eukaryota; kingdom Metazoa; phylum Chordata; class Actinopteri; order Cypriniformes; family Cyprinidae; genus Sinocyclocheilus; species Sinocyclocheilus anophthalmus. The sequence goes on from JADLZN010010895.1 coordinate 179,702, forward strand.
AGAAGTGTTTCTTAAAGTCAACATGAAACAGAATTTGTATCAGTGTCATGAATTTTGAAATTGAATATAGCCTACTGAATGGTATTCATTGAAATTTGGATTAGTTTAAGGGTGCTTTCACACTTGGTTCACTTGCTGGCCTGGGGATTGCTCCCCCCCTTTTGTTTTTTGCCCCCTGCCCCCTCTGGACTGTGTTCATATTATTTTATTTGGGTCAGAACCGCGCTTCGTTTGCGTCATCAAGCCAGCAGCAGTTTACAGAGTAGCGATTGGCTCTTATGCTTTGCAGAATGCGTGGCTTTGTTCGGTAGACATCGCCATATTGGAGTGTTGCATTTTTTGCTTTTGTTTTCCCCATTCAAAACTATACGATGTACCTTGTCTTGGGTATTCTATAAGTCATTGGTGAAAACATACAACACAAACACACATTTTTAATCAAATAATACTTCCTGTAATAGCGGGTCAATTCCGCGATTGGTACCATTGTGTTAAATACACCCTGTGACCGTTTTCCGGAAGTTTCTTTTTTTTTTTTTATTTATTTATTTTTTTTTTTTTTTTTTATTTTTTAACTTTATTTTTTTTTTTTTTCCCTCCTTTTTTTCAAACAAATACAGAACAAAAGGATACATTCTAAAGAACAGCCTACACACATAACAGACATATACTTACAGACAGTGGTCACCAAATATAACTTATACTACATTCATGAGTATTCAGATTTTGATCAGATTCTGTCATACAAAGTTATGTTAAGGGTTACACATCTGACACGGTTTATGTATTAAGAGTCAAAATGATCTAAGGATCCCCTTTTTTGGGGGGGGGTGCTTCAAACTCATATAAATGGCGAAACAGAGAGAGAGAGGAGGCAGGGTGACAAGATCAAAAAAAAAAAAAAAAAAAAACACAATCATCTAAAATCCCCCCCTTTTTTTTTGTCTTTCTTCGACCACCTCCCCCAGTAATGATGAGATTTTGGTAGATTGTTGTCTTAAGGGTCAGCACTTCCATACTGTAGACATCATGTACAATTTCTTTACCATTCACATACAGATGGGGGATCTTCCTTAAGCCATTTCCTTGTAATGGCCTTCTTACTGGTTGCTAATAATATATTAAAGAGGTATATATCATTCTTTGTTATTTTTGAAGAGGACAGTCCCAGGTACATTTTTCTAAAGTCACACTCAAGATTCAATCAAATTACTGCATTTATCTCTCTATTCAAATCCTGCCAGTAAATACGAATGATATTACAGTCCCAGAAGATGTGAAAATGGTCAGCCCATACAGTTCCGCATTTTCTCCAGCATTCACCAGCTTTTGGATTCCCAGATTGCAAATATTTTATTTCAGGGGTTATGAAAAACCTTATTATATTTTTCTAAGTGAACTCCCTCCATGAATCTGAATTAGTTGTGGTCATCTGGGTTCTCAACATAGATAACCATTCTTCCTCTGTTATACTTATATTGGCTTCCTTTTCCCATTTTTGTTTCACATACATCGTTGAGTGTTTTTTTGTTGACATTAAACAGGAATAAATTCTTGATACAAGTTTATTATTCATCTTTTTTTTTTATAAGTATCTACAAATATCTGAACTATTGTTGATCCTATATCTTCTGAATCTATTATATTCTTATTAAAATAATGTCTAACTTGAAGATAACGGAAAAAGTCTTGTTTATCTAAGTTGTATTTATGAGAAAGTTGTTGGAAACTCTCTAGTCCACTCTCGGTAGAAATAAGGCAGAAGGATGTTATACCTTGTAAACTCCATTGCTTAAACCTTAGATCCAGTCTTGCTGGTTTAAACTGTAAGTCATGTTCCACCCATCTTAGTATCCTTCCTTGTCTTTCAATTTTAGGATTCCTTAATTCTTTATACCAAATTTCCAATGGAATCTTTGTCCAACAGTTCAATTTATGTGACTGTGTCTGCTGCAAGTTTCTATCTCCTAGTAACGCTTGAAGGGGTAATTCAAGTTGTGACTGTTCAAAGTCCTTCCACTTTGCACTATATTCATCGTTACACCAGCAAGCCAAGTGTCTTAGCTGTGCTGCCTTATAGTAATTGTCTAATGATGGCAGACCTCTCCCACCCTTGTCCTTAGGAAGTTGTAGAGTGTTAAATCGCACTCTTGGCCACTCTTCCAAATGAAGCGTGATATTAGTTTTTTCCATTCATCAAATTGCCTTTTTGGTATTTCTATTGGTAAAGCTTGAAAAAGAAAAAGTAATCGTGGCAATATATTCATCTTTATTATCTCTATTCGGTTGTATAGATCTAAAGGTAGGAGAAGCCATCTGTTCAAGTCTATTTTTATGATCTCTGTAATGGGACAATAGTTAACTTTATAGATGTTTGATAGGTCTGCAGGAATTTGAACTCCAAGATATCTGATGGAGGATGTATTCCATTTAAATGTGTATTCATTACGTATTTTATTACTTGGATTATAATTACACAAGAGAGTCTGGGTTTTATGTATATTTAATTTATATCCTGAGTATAATCCAAATTTTTCAAGAGAGTACATCACTTTGGGTAAGCTAAGTTCTGGGTATGTAAGAAACAGTAATACATCATCAGCGTATAAACAAATCTTGTGTTCTATATCTTTAACTACCACTCCTCTTATTTCTATATCGTCTCTGAGTAGCTGTGCCAGTGGTTCGATAAACAGCGCAAACAGGGTAGGGCTTAATGGGCACCCTTGTCGGCATCCCCTTTCTAAAATAATATGTTCCGAAATGTCACCATTAATTTTAATTCTTGCTATTGGGTTTGAATATAAAGATTTAAATATTCTAATAGTGTCATTTTCAAATCCAAAACGTAACAAAACTGAGTATAGAAAGTCCCAACTCACTGAGTCAAACGCTTTTTCTGCATCTAGACTAATTAGAAGGGTAGACGTTTTATTCTGAAATATATAATCAATTATGTGTAGGGCTCGCCATATGTTATCATATGTCTGTCTTTGTTTTACGAAACCTGTTTGATCTGTATCTATTAAATCTGGAAGAATATGTTCTAATCGTTTAGCCAGTATAGATGTATAAAGTCTGTAATCAATATTTAGGACTGAAATAGGTCTATACGAATTACATTCTATCGGATCTTTTCCTTCTTTTAGAATCACAGATATTACAGCCTCTTTCCAAGAACTAGGGGGGTCACCTTCCTGTAAGGTGTAATTAAAACATTCATGAATCATTGGCATCAATTGTTCCTTAAATGTTTTATACCACTCAGCAGAAAAACCATCCATTCCTGGTACTTTATTTGTTTTAAGCTTTGATATAGCCTTACTTATTTCTTCTATTGTTATATTTTGAGTTAATATTTTGTTTTGCATTGATCCAATTGATGGTAAATCCAATGTGTGCAGAAATTCTTGTATTCTTGTGGAGTGAATATAATTTTTCTGCGTATATAATTCCTTATAGTACTTTTCAAAAGCCTGTTGTATTTCTTCCAATTTATGACATATCTTTTTAGTTCTGGGATCTCTAATTTTAAATATACTCCTCTCTGCCTGCTGTTTCCTTATTCTCCAAGCCATAAGCTTTTTTGCTTTCGGACCGTTTTCATAAAATCTCTGCTTTATGAATTTCAGTTTTAGTTGTACTTGCTCATTATATATTCTATTAAGCTCTGATTGAACTTCTTTTATCCTTGTCAAAATAGTTGGATCATTTTTCCTACCATAATTATTCTCTAACTCTTTAAGTTTTGTGTTTAAATTCTTTAAATAATTTAGTTTTTCTTTTTTTTTCTGTGATGCCCACATTATGAGTTTACCTCGCATAACAGCCTTAGCTGCATCCCATAGGATACAGGTGCCACCTCTCCATTTCTTATAGGTTACGTAATCATAGAGTTTCCTTAACATGATGTCAGATGGAGAATTCTTAAGGACGAGTTGCGGTTCTCCTAATTATGCTGCTCCTGAAGTCATCTCTGGAAGGTACTGTTTGCTTTTGTTTTTTATTTTGAAATGATCTCAACTTGCTCTCATCCTCTACGATAATGCTCTGTGTTGTTTTGAATGGCTTTGTGTTGTCCGTTCATTTATATTTTCTTGCTGCTCTCACTCAGGTTATACGCAGGGCCTGAGGTGGATATCTGGAGCAGTGGTGTGATTTTGTACGCTCTGCTGTGTGGAACGCTGCCGTTTGACGATGACCACGTGCCAACACTTTTCAAGAAGATCTGCGATGGAATCTTCTTCACGCCTCAGTATCTGCACCCCTCCGTTATTAGCCTTCTGAAACACATGCTCCAGGTGGACCCCATGAAGAGAGCCACCATTAAAGAGATCCGGTCAGAAACTACACAAACACTGTCCATTTTAATTTTGGCAATGCCAAAACTATTAGGATATGGAGAGCAAAATTTCTAAAAGTACAAATCTCTTTCTCTGTTCGTTGCTCTCCATTCTCAGGGAGGATGAGTGGTTTAAACAAGATCTCCCCAAGTATCTGTTCCCAGAGGACGCTGCATATAGCAGTAATATGATTGATGAGGAGGCGCTGAAGGAGGTGTGTGAGAAGTTTGAGTGCACTGAGGAGGAGGTGCTCAACTGCTTGTACAGGTTTGTATGTGTTTTTCTTTTTGCATCACATTTTGTTACTTGCACTTCTTTAGGGTGTCTACACACTGGAGGGAAATTTCATATTAGAGGAAATTATGACTTTCCTTTGGAATGGAGAATTACAGTGGTGTTGATGGGAAAATGCCATGTTTTTTATATGATCAAATTAAACTTTTGCAAAGGACTTTCATGTTGGCATCTAATCCCGGCTTTTGATAAAGATTTCCTGATTTGATTAGATTTAATTTCTGAAGACAGATGAGTTTCATTACTGAACAAGTCTGCTTTTTGATCTAATTGTTTTAGTGAATGATCAGTGAGTTAATAACCCATTCAGACAGTCACTAAAACACTGAAATCATAAATGTTTCTGAATAAATTATTTGAAAGAAGGATTCAGTGACTCACTCATTAAGAAGAAACATGCTGCAACCTACTAGCAGTTTTAGTTTCCTATTTAAACATTATTTCAGTATTCAAAATTTGGTAGCACTGTTCCATTAGATAATACATCTAACTAAACTGAGCAATACATTTGTTATTATTTATAATCTTTGTTAATGAAGTTCAAAAAATACAACTGTTAATTGTTAGTTCATGTTAGGTTATGGTCCTTTTTAGTAAAAAAACATTGTATATTCTCATTATCGGTTAGTGGCAAAATTCCAATGTAACTCCTCTTTTCTTAAATCGATCTGTTGTTAGAAAAACACCTAAAAGAGTTAAATGTTTCAGGAATTGGGCTGTACTAGCGTTTAAGCTCTTTCAGTGTCACTGCAGTCAAAATAAATGCTACCAAACGACTATAAACTCTCATCTGTCCTGGATTTGCCCTTGCTTTCTTTGCAGTCGCAATCACCAGGATCCTCTTGCTGTGGCCTATCACTTGATCATAGACAACCGGCGTATTATGAACGAGGCCAAAGATTTCTATTTGGCTTCCAGCCCCCCGGACAGCTTCCTAGATGACCTGCCTGCGCACCACTCTGCGAAGATTCACCCTGAGAGAGTGCCATTCCTGGTGACTGAGTCCCAGCCACGTCCTCGACACACGCTGGATGAGCTTAACCCCCAAAAGTCCAAGCATCTTGGTGTCCGGCGGGCGAAGTGGCACCTGGGAATCCGTAGCCAGAGCAGACCGAATGATATCATGAGTGAGGTCTGCCGTGCTATGAAACAGTTGGACTATGAGTGGAAGGTAAGCGCTTGTGTTTTGGGTTGTACTTTACATTTGTAGGAACACTGCGTTGTTTAGCATTTAAAGAGATTAGCATTTAAAGAGTTATCCTGTATGAAATGCTTTCTTCTGTGGAACACAGAAAAATATATTTTGAAGAATGTTTCAACATTGTGTGTTTGTCCACACAATGAAAATGGTGTCCAATGCAATATTAGAAGTGACATAAAGGGTGAGTAACTGGTGATTGATATTTTTTTTTGGGTGAACTGTCCCTTTAAGGTGAATCATATGTTGTTGCCATGTTTTGGAACAGACTATGGGGATAAATTGCATTCAGACAAGGAACCAGTTAGTCAATTTAGGGACTGGAAAATAGAAATTGTAGTAATAAAGGGTGGAGGAGTGGTAAAAATAGATAAATAGAGTGAACTGCATTTCCTGGTATGCATTTCTAAGGCTTGTCCTCCTGAGGTTCATGAGCTTAGGGTAAATTCCATCTCTGCCTTGTGGGAAAGATGTTTTAGGGCTTCTTGTAGATTCTATAAATAAAAACGCTTGACCTCGCTCTCCTCTCTCTCTCTCTCTCTCTCTCGTACACACACACACACACACACTCTCTCTCACTCTCTCTCTCACTCTCTCTCTCACACACTCTCTCTCTCTCTCTTTCTTTCTCACACACACACACACACACCCATACACACATATATCCGGCATGCCCCATAGAAAAGAATGATATCTGCATATCTTACTGTCATTATTATAACACCTCTGAGCTAAACAGAACCTCTAATGTATTAAGGACAGAATTTGTTTTTAATAGTGCACTTCGTTCAAAAGTTTGGGGTCAGTAAGATGATTTATTTTTATAATTTTTTTGAAACCTTTTTTTTGAGTCTTTTTATTGCTCAACAAAGCTGCATTTATTTAAAAAATACAGCAAAAACAGTAATGTTGGTAAATATTATTACAATTTAAAATAACAGTTTTATTATTTTAATATTTTTTAAAATGTTATTTATTCCTGTGATTGCAAAGCTGCATTTCAGCAGCCATTCTGTCTTCATGATCTTTCAGAAAGCATTCTAATATGCTGATTGTGTTAAACATTTACTGTGGAAATTCTAGGCTCCCTGTCGCCATCTTGGATGAAACATCACTTACAGATGATCATTTTGTTTTAGTGTTTTTGTCACATAGTATGAAAAAATGCCTACAAGACCATATCTAAAAAACGATGTTTGTAGCAGACATACTTCCTTACATTAAATAACCAAGCCAAAATAATTATTTTGTTTTAATTATTTTGAGTATGCCTATATTTATTCTGACATTAGTTGTCAACTAACCTGTGCGAGGGTTGTTTAGATTTTTTGCTTGTTTGTGTCCTTAATTCCATACTGGCTGAAGTTCAGTAGCTTTGACTGAGTGGAGTCATCAGTTTTAGAGAGGGAAAGTGGCTTACATGTCTTTGTGATAATAGTTTCGTTCTTTGTCTATCTCATACGGCCCCTCGTAAGCAGGGGCTATGCCGTAGTAAGCCATTCAGACTTTCTCAAAACGTGTTTGTCAGTGCAATGTACCAGTCCCTTTAAAGTTAAAAGCCTGGCTTGAATATTAAGAACTTAATCCATTACAGTCCAGTTACTGAGCTACGGTTTTTGTTCCTCGGGGGTTTGATAGGTATTAAATCCTTATTATCTTGCGAGTGCGTAGGGACGACCACCCAGTCACTGGCATCAATCCAAAGGAGCCATCCAGCGTCTACCAGTGGAACAAGCAGGACCTATTTACTAGACTCAGGGCATAGGATGGTAGCAATTGTCACCTTGTTGTTGTGGTTTTAATTGCAGTGCTTTAAAACTAATATTATTTATTCTTTACTAGTTGTACGTTACTTTACAGTATTAATAAAAAAAATTAAAATGTCTACATAAGCCACACATCGGATATGATCACCGAGTGGGAATCTACATAAATCTGACTCTGTACTGAATTCAAATATTATTTCAGGATGTCCAAGTGTTACCATGTTATTAGGGCTGCACATATATCGCCCCAAAAAAACAAAAAAAAAAAATTTTATTATCGGTATCTGGGCCGATAAATGTCCTAATTTTTTCTGGTTATCGGTATCGGCCTGATACAGAAAATTTGGCCGATATCTTAAAGCTGATAAATATTGCATTATTTCCTTCAGAGACACTTCAAATGCGCGCTGTTCGTTTGCAGCCTTTTGTGCAATTGTACGTTGTAATATGGTGTTTATTTGATGTATATCTGATTTATCTCATAGAGAATGCGTTTGGTTAAGTTAAAAGAGTGCTTCAGTTTACCGGTGATCGTCTTTAGCTTAGCGCACGCAGCTCAAACAGCAGTGCACCACATTAATAACTCTGATTGGGAATGTTTTTGTATAACATTCTAAGGAAACATGATTATAATAAACTTTGTGCATTCTTTGGGTTTAGTTGCTGTGTTTCAGCGTGTTGATATGGGAAGAGTGCATCCACAACAGTATCACACATTCTGACTATAGCACGCAATAATTGCGTCATTTTGTACATATATAAGTTTTAATATTATGTTTATGTTGTATTAATAATATAATCTCAGGATGCATTTCCTTGAGTTAAATAAGCTGCCAGCAAAACTCTTCAGTTTACCGTGTTCATTCAGCTCTTCAGCTTCAGCATGTGCAGCTCAACGGCTGCTATTTAAAACAGTGTTATTAATTTGTTACTTTTTCAAAATCATTGATACATTATTAATAACAACAACCACTTGTATTTTTCTCTTATTGTTTTCATCAACAATGTGGTTTAGTAATTAAAATAATTTAATTATTGTCCTTGCAGAGGCTATTCCTTTTTATTGATCTGTGGCGCATTCATTTTTATTCTTTACACGTGTAATGATGTCCAGTTACTTGTTTGCATTATTTATGCATTATTTTTATTTATTTGTAAGACTTTTTTAAGACTAAATTTGGTAATGGGAGAGTAAAAATATTTTTAAAATGTGCACCGTTCAAACTAGACCCATCTTATGTTGAGGTGTTTGGGATGTGGCTTTTAATGATGAGACTTTTTTTGTAATCAGGCTCTCAAAAGTATATAACAATTTGGATATAGATTTATCGGCCAACATATCGGTTATCGGCTTTCAAAAATAAAGAATAATCGGTTATCGGTATCGGCCAAAATTTTCATATCGGTGCATCCCTACATGTTATTCATTACTTAAGGGGAAGTCGTGGCCTATAATGGTTAGAGAGTCGGACTCGTAACCCAAATAGGTACATGCGGTTCGGAGTCTCGTTAATGCCTGCTGGTGGTGATTTGTTTAAGGTGGGGGGGTGAATGTACAGCTCTTTCTCTCACCTTCAATACCATGACTGAGGTGCCCTTGAGCAAGGGACCGAACCCCCAACTGCTCCCCGGGCACCGCAGCAGACATGGCTGACCACTGCTCCGTGTGTGTGTGTTCACGGTGTGTGTGTGTGTTTACTACTCACTGCTGTGTGTGTGCACTAGGATGGGTTAAATGCAGAGCACTAATTTCTAGTATGGGTCACCATACTTGGCCACATTTCACGTCACTAAACATCTTTGATGAACTGTGCCAGTGTAGTTGCCAATGGTTGTTCATTTGACACATGTAACATACACATTGTGAGTTTTCGTACTCAATAGTATTTATAAAAATTAATTTAATTTAAACCACATTCTTCTGTCTGTATATAATAATATACATTAAATATTTTTGGCATTTACACTAGTTATTGCATTGTGCTAATGTAGTTATTTTTAGTAACAAATTAGCATGAAATTTGAAAACACTTTACGTAAGAATGTAAATTAAAACAATATTTATTTCTTAAATGTTATATTGGTTCTGCTAAAATCTCAATGATCATTCCAGAAAAGGAATCATAACCAAAATTCGGTTGCGGAGTGTTCTGGATTTCACTCTCTAAAGCCTTCTGTTCTGTTTCATTTAGATGACATGGTAGAAGTAAAATCAGGGACTGCCACACCTCACCGCTCTGGCTCAGTCGGTAACTACCGGACTACCCTAAAGAACGACAGGAATGAAAAAAACGAATGTGAGGATGCAGCAAAGGGCGACGTGTCCGCTCCTTCCACGCCTCCGATATCCGTAGGGAAAGCGGCAGAAGGCTCTCTGGCTTCTTCTCTTACCTCCTCAGTGGATTCCACAGGGGGAGAGATCCCCCTCCCCCGCCCAGGAAGTCACACCATAGAGTTCTTTGAGATGTGCGCCAACCTCATCAAGCTGCTAGCACGATAACTTGTGCTTCCTCTGATGCCTTCTCTCTCTCAGCTCTCTCACTCTCCTCTGTCTTCCCTCTCACTCTCTGGCTTCTTTTCTCTTTCTTCTGGAATGCTGTCTACCTCTTCGTCCTCTGATATCGGTGTCATCATCCACAGCAGTTTTTCTATCTCTGTTCTTTTCGTCTCTCTTTTTCTCTCTCAGTGTCTTTAGAGCAATAAGCATGCGGACGGACTCAAGACTCCATGCATCCCACTCGCATAAAAAAGCTGAATGGTCTGTGGCTCTACAGTCGCCAGGATCAGCCTGTTTAAGAGGATTGAGAAAAGGTACAAGGAGGAAAAGGATGGAGGTTGTTTTTTTGTGCCACAGTTAAGATGTCAGAAAGATTGCTAAGCCACTCTATAGTGTCTAAACTCTTTTAGAGATGGTTTTACTATTCTTTTCTGGGTTTTATAGCAAGGATTTCCTTGCAGAGTGAGGCGTAGAGGTGCATTTAAATGAGTTATACACTGAGCTAGCTGTACTGTACACAATGCTGTTGCGATTCTTGGCGGACCAAGAGATATATAAAGAAAGAGCCCTTGTGAGGCATGTGGGACGACGAGTAAGACAGAAAGCGCTTTTGCACAGTTTTACCTGTAAGTTTTTGTGGGCCAGTGTCAGAACTGGTTATACCATTGATGAGGCCTACTGGGAAGGGCACTCGATTAGGAGGAGCCGTCTTAAAAAGCGGGGCCAATTTAACGTGGTGGGCACTTTAACACAAAGGGACAACTTGATAAGTCAGCCTTTCTTAAGGAAGAGACCGATATTAAACCCATTTATCCTGAAGGAGTGCAATGTCCTTGCCTCTGTTTCATAGATTTTTGTTTGTTTGTCACACCTTAGTCTTTTTTTCTATTCGCTCACATTTTACATAAATTTAAGTATATACAGAATTTAAACATGCATTTGGATTTATATTTATCAGTGCTTTAAATGGGGTTGTAGATTGTATTAAAATTGTGATATTGGACTGGATTTTTTTTAAAGAAATATTTGATTGTATCACTGTAAGATGTTTTATTCCATACACTGCTTTATCAAAAACATTTTTTTTACTGTTATTTTATTTGTTTTACAAAACAGTGGTTGCTTGAAAAAGAAGTTCTCCTTAAAGAAAGAAATCAAATGTTTTTGTATCTCCACCACTTTTACAAATTAAGTCTCTGTAGTAAGACAGGCCCAGTATTAAAACTTGTTTTTTTTTTATGTTGGCTGAGATGTAAAAAACACACACACAGCTGAGGTGTCTAATAAAGTTTATCACCACAATGGAAAAAAAGAACAAATTAGAATTGAAATATTGGCGCACACTGAGCGATCTCCTTAATACTGTGTTTGCAAAGTCATAATCGTTAAGATCATAAAATAGAAAAGCGCTTCCTATTTGCATGTGACTTTATGTGCCCTCATATGAGCCTGTGTAATAAACAAAATTATACAAAAGTTCACAAAGGAAAGAACTGCAACCTGTTAACAATGAATTAAATTATGTTATGTAGGAGCTTACTGACAGGAGTAATCCTCTTCTTCTTATCAGTTCTTTCAACGTATGTTTCATAGATGAAAAGGAAAACAATATAAGTTTTAAGTAAGTTGCTCTTGTTCATTTGCCTGCCCAGTGCTCCAGCTATGTTCAAATTAAATGTCCCAAATTCAATGCTAAAAAAGCTAAGACATAATTTTAAATAATACATTTATTCTATGGTATGTATGGCACAGCATATTTACATTTTAAAGTCTGAATGTCATAATACATTTATTCTATGGTATGTATGGCACAGCATATTTACATTTTAAAGTCTGAATGTCTTAACACACATTCTTACCGCATTAAAGAAATAACTCTTAGTTCTTATGAATGCAGCAGTATCATATTCTCAAAAAGAAAAGGAGATTTAAGGCCAGTAATTCTGATTCGACCTTCTGGAATTCTTGAGTCTTTGTTACGTTTAGATCTAGTTTCCTAAAAGGATGATATTGTTTTTGTTCTAAACTCATTTCAGAATCTCTATTAATGAGATTTATGAGCTAAAACTTGACAATCTGTGCTTTGCAAGTCAGCTTAAGACAAATCCAGAGAAATTTAGTTTTGCTCTGTCCCCTTTATCTTTTTTTCCCCCAAAGGTTATTTCCCTGTGTAGTTGTCTAATTCAAATGTTAACTCTTCTTTATCTCTAGGGAACCATTTCAGTGTCTCCACATGCTGTTTATTCAGCCATCGAAAAGAAGTTTAGAAAATCTGTTGATGTTCTTCTCTTATCTGCATTTATGTTGATTATCTGTGCAGAGATGCACCTCATGGAGGC